>JAANDH010000205.1:0-155666 GCA_011799765.1 Nymphaea thermarum | reverse complement strand
CGACACGCGGATCCCGACACACGGACACGGCAGGATACGTTTTCTATCCGAACCACTTTTCTAACCCGACATTCTTTAACCCTCGACTTTCTTTACGATGGCCCTCGACTTTTTCACGCTCGACCTTTACATCGGCGACGACTGTTGCGGTAGAGTTCGGCAACAATGGCAGGCGACGGCGATGGCAACGAGGTCCGGCAATCCACAGCAACGTCCGGCGGCAGCCGACGACATACAGGTGAGTGGTTTTTTTTTCTTTTAGATATTAGAAGTTGGGTTTCATGATCTTCATTTGGGTTTTTTTTTTTTTTTTTTTTTAGATTTGCCGATTTGAGGATGTTTTTGTTTGAACATTGGACGGTTAATCCGTCATTCTTGATCCTTAACTCTTCTTCAATGCTATGTGCAATATTTTTTTTTTAATTTGCCGATTTTGCTGTTTAGGCTTACTCGTGGAATAGCAGTTCTGTTCTTGAACAATAGTGAGCGACTGAATGTGCTTGTAACAGTTATGTTCTCCATTGCGCTTTTCATTGTATGATCATGAGGACTGTTTTACATTACCTAGAAATAAATCTGCATGTTTATACTTTGTTGTATTGTTTTATTTCTTCAATTTTATGTTCATTATACGTTTTTTGCATTTGAATTATTAATTTAATGTTTTTTTATTTTATCATTTTTAATTTTTTAGAATATAAAATTCATCGTGTCCACGTATCCAAAAATTTTGAAAATTGCCGTATCTGCGTACCCATACCCGTATCGTACCTGCACCCATGTGACATAGGTTAGCCATTTCGTAGTTGAAATTGTTGAATATGTTGAACTTCAAAGTTCAATGCCTGTTTTTGTCGAATGATTGTTTTGCACTGATGCATTGCACTTGATACTCAATTGTGTTATAATATGCAGATATAAAGTAGCTTAATTATTTCTTATTATTAAATTGAGCAAATTTAATATAGCTATGGCTCTAAATTGATGTTATTTATCTTATTACTCAGGTAAACAAGTAATCAGGCCATCTTCAGATCTTTTATGCCTAAATGACAAGTTATGCACTGTTCCCGTTTGAAAACTAATAATTAAGAAAACCTACCTCAAGTTCCAAAGTTATCTCGCCAAGAGACACTAAGAAGACAACAGAAGAGCCAAGTTCCAATCTCGCCAAGAGACACTAGGAAGACAACAGAAGAGCCAAGTTCCAAGTGATTGGGTTTCAAGACATTGTTCAGAAATTACTGTATCCTGGCAAACCAACCAATCTTCATAGTTTAAGTCTCAAAGTAACCATAAGTTTCTTTTACATTTGTTCATAGTTGTATATGCTACAGAAAATAAGTGAAACTAGCTCAACCTTCACAAGTTGAGTTCAAAACAATGACAAGGTAAGCAAACCTGAGCAGTCACTTTTATTTCCTTCTACTTGATTGCTGCGTTGTGCACGTATAAAGAAGTAACACAGTAACCATATGTTTCTCTATGGCGTCAACTGCAAACATGGAAATATCATGGATGAACTTCATGAATTCTTACTGCACGTGATTTTGGCTTTCATTGTACGTTTTCTTCTCGTTAAATATGCATTATAGGGCTACAGAAGCTAGCTAAGTGATCTGCTGATAGTTACGCGCTTTTAGCACCAAATCGGCATGTAAGCCTGAGTTAGCCATAAAAACCGCAAACTTCAAACATAGGCGAACCTACAGTAAATCATCGCATTTATCCCCATTCGGAAAGAGAACAACCATCCCTTACTTCTAAAACCTCTGAACAACAAATGATTTAGACTTATGCACGCCGGAAAGTCAGCAAACAGAGACAAGTCGGGCACGAAATTTCAAGTCGTAAGAAAGCACGTTATATAGGAAGCATATTAGCCTCAGAGATTATCGTCCAAAAGTTCCACAATAAATAATGGAAAAAGAATAATATACTGACAGGCTCTCTCTGCGACTCTTCCAAAAGGCTCCTCTCTGCCTCCTCTTTGGCCTTCCTCGCGGCTTCCAGCCACATCGCCTCTCTTTCCTCGAAAATTCTCCTCTCCTTCTCCGCTCTCTCAGTCTCTTCCTGCTCTTTCAGCCTCAGCCTCACCTGCTCTTCAGGATCGTTCAACCTCGCTTCCTCCTCCTCCCGCTCTTTCACCGCTAGGTCTTTCCGCAACTGCTTCCTCTTCAACTTCTTCGCCTCTTTCCTTTTTTCCTTCCGATTAGATGGACCGTGATTCTTCGGAGATACTCCATTTTCCTGCATAGCTGCGGACGAATCTCCTTCCTTCTCGCTTCCAGCGATGATTTCAGCCATTCAGGAAGCCAAAACTCCAATATACGAAACCTAGGGTTTCCTAACCTGCATCTTTGACGGCGAAATGAGGCAGATGACTCGATTGGTTATGTGAAACAGCGGAAGAGAACGAAACCCCTTGGTTTGTGTCGATCAACAAAATTTACAAACAGAGAGACTACTCTAGATCACGGCATCAAAACCCTAAAAACTTATTCCGGACTGACAAAGATGATCCCCATGCGACCACGAAGGCTGGCCCACACCTAACCCGAAGAGCGTGTTCCCGCCAGAACGCTCCCGGTACCCGCCAGAAATTTCGGGAAGCGGAAGGGCAGCCAGGGGAATAGAAATTGGGCACCGTGTAAATAAATAACGAAATCGTCAATATAGCGGGCAAGTCGAGCACGGGCCTAACGAGCGAAGCAAATCGAACGCGTTTTAGTGAGACTGTTGCGGGCGAATAAGCCGTTCACGACGTTAACAACCCACTATTCGAACGTCTCATCATTTCTTCCGTTTCGAGGGGCTGCGGCTAAGCTAGGCACCGAGTTTGGGTCGGTTTGGTAAGTCTGATTGATTAAGTTAGATTCGAATGATAACTTATATTTAATATTGCTTTTAGAATTTTTTATATATATTTATTATGATTAATTCTATTTATATGTTATTGTATATTAAAATATTATTTTTTAATGTTAATTGGACGGAAACCCCTTAAACTAGTAAAAAGAAAACAAGAAAATGGGTGGAGCAACTTCTATCGTTTATAATAGGCAGACTACAACATCGTTATATCTGCAACCCATTTAGATAAAGAACATTGTTTCTTTTGAATTGTTGTCTAGAGTCTAAACGAATTATTTGAACGGCTTAAAATCAAATGAAGGCCTGACCAACCTGCACCAATGTGACCACCCACATCACCTCTGATGCAGGTCAATTTCAACTTGGCCGCTTTGACTCAAGCAAATTTCGACTAGATAGATTCACTTCGGCGCCATTTTGCTCAAATCCACAACTTCCTTTGTCCACAACAAGAAGCTGTGCCATTTTTCTATCTCTTTATATGTACGAGGAATAACTTGTAATTAAAATACAACGATTGGAATGCAATCGTGGCACTAAGACCTCCTCCAGTCGTATTATCAAACACCAACAAGAATTCACACAACATTGGCAGTGGCAGAGATTAATATAGGCTGGCTTCTCGATTTTCTTTCATTTTTATATTAAGATCGTTTAATATTTGCTTTTTTATACATGTAAATATCATTTTAAGTATGAAAACTTGTGAATCAGTGCCCATCCAGAATATTTTTTTAGCTCCCCCACTACCACACAATATCCATAAATCTGATTGCTGTCCGATATTATCTGAAAACAAAGCAGAGGGCTTTGCATTGCATAATGCTATAGCACTTCCTTTCATCCGTTCACCACCCCGTTCATACTTGGTCGATTGATCCTCCTATTGTGAGTGCACTCTTGTGCCTATTTCGCAATCATCAAAAGTGAAGCATCATTGTACCTCCAATAAAGCATCGGATCTGCAATACTCGCATGATCACGTTTCAAAACATTGATGCGCATCCGCATAAATAAACAAGATACAAATGTACATCACTAACCCGAGCTTTTATGGTTACAAATCACAAAATCAAATTTACGAGTTTGAAGTCAATCATTCAACAAGACTTGAATGTTGACAACATAAATAGCATTTAATGAAAGCCAAATTTAATTCCCTTGCAGATAGTTTCCAGTAAGATCCCGAAACATGCTCAGTCTGTAGAAATAAGACGCGGCTTATCTAAATCGAAACGAGAAGTGATTTATCACATCCATGTTCAACGATGACGAATGTTCTTATCTTGCTTCGTGGGTTGCATCAAATCATCAATGTTATCCAGCGGGCCAAACTAGATGTGGACTTGTGCGGGCCAGTATCACAAGGTATATTTATTTACATATTGGGCGGCCCTAACCATTTGATTAATGCACCTTCCAATCATTTTACTATGTATTTGAGGGGTCTAAATTTTTTCAAATTAATGCGTTCAGCTTTAATTTTTTTGGCTCCGCCCTATTCGAGACCCCAAAATTTACTGTTTAGTTTTATTTCAAACAAGTTGAAAGCGAAACCCAACCCTGAACCTATTGACTATCGAGTGCAGCCAACAAACTGCTTGAGTGAACCACAACCTCCTCTATAGCACAATGGCAATTTGCTTAGTGGGAAAAACGTTTAAAAAGGGTTCAATTTTTACCTGTCCGTGCACCTTCCGAAGAAGTCGGGCCTGGAAGTATGTTTACCTATAAAAGGAAGAAGACTTGTTTTACATGTCCGTGCATTCACCACGTACCAGCCAGCATTGCCGTCCTTGTGCCCGCGTCCTTCTCAGTAGTTCCATCAAACATTCCGCGTGCAGAACGAAGACGGCCGCACCCGGAGTAAATCCCGATCAAGGCACCGCCCACGAACGGGGCGCAACCAAAACCAGAGACGAGGATCTGTGAGTGGACGGCCACTCCTTCCACAAACGCAGAACCCATGGAAGAGCAAGCCTTGACCACAGAAGTGAAGACATGCTTGTCAGGGACGAAGCCATGGTTCAGCATTTGATGGTAGAGAAGAAGAGGGTGGTGGGGATCTTGGCCTCGGAGGGAGGCTCTAATGGCGGCGTTCCACGTGCTCGGGTGCGGAGCCTCTTGCTCCACATGGAAGCTTGGTTGGTGGGCGGAGTTCGGGGAGAAAGCCATGAGATTGGCTGCATCGCCGGGCTCTGCAGCGGCCGAGCTGTGAATGGATGGGCTTGGGCTGTTGGAAATGGACCGGCGGGCGATGAAGGTGCCCCTCGGGATGATGGCGACAAGTATATCATTGAAGTCGCCGTGAACCTGAAGATTATGGTCAAATGGCGGTCTGCTATCCAATTCAATCGGCGGTTAGATGAAAGGCCAGTTTAAAGGAGTCGCATTCAGCAGAACTGAACTGAAAACTATATAAAACCTCGCAGAGCTAAACCAACTCGAGTGACAGGGTGACGCTCCTCATCTTTATTGTGTTTTAAAGAAAGAAGTACACAATAACGACTAACAAATAGGCTATTAACGGATAAGCCCCTAAAGGGTGAGCTTCAACAAAGGAGCCCTTAACGTTTTGATAAAACTCTCAAATAGCCCCTAATAAACTTTACCCTTATTGAGAAAGACATTTTGAAATTGGCAAGTAACTTCTCATTCTTCAAGCCAATGATATGAAAGTAATATATAGTGAAACCACCCTGAGTTACTGGTTTGATAACATCTTCCTGTTTCACCACATGGCACTTGTAGTTGTCATTTTTTGTCATGCCATAAAAATATTTTAGAGATGATTTCTATTTAGTCAGCAGTAATCATCTTAGCGACTTGGAGTGGAAGACCCAAAAGAAGAGATAAATGTTTGGCATGTTGTACTAAAATTTGAGAAAATCAAAGTCTTATTTGCTGCCATCTGCCCTTAAACAATAAGAATTATTTTGGTTGGTAGTAACCCACTCAGATGGCAGCCTTATCAGCTCCCCTTAATACTCAGACGCTGCGGATACAATGAACCAGAAAAAAAAACTGAAGTGAGACGCTATCGACATTGCCATACAAAGCAAGGGGAGTTGTCGGCCCTCTTCCCGATCGATGGCAACAGAGAGGCTCAGCCTCTCCCTTGCTTTGCTGCCATTGGCATCGCCTGATGCGCACCAGAGCAAGGAAGGAGAAAGCCAAAAGGGATTGGACCCTCCCTTGAGTTTATGTCGTGCTGGCGTAGAGACAGAGAAACCCGTGCATGGTCTAAGTGAAGGGAGGTTGCACAGAGGGCAAATAAGTAACCATGAGATGCAGCCGTTCCATTCTCTCCCGATTTCTCCATTTTCGAAGGGATTGAAAATAGCTTTTCTTTCCTTTCCCTCCTTTCCGGACACCATTTTACATTATTCCTCCCTTTCCTTCTTGTAAATGGACATGCAAACAAAGGAGAGCCTGGCATTTCCATTCCTTTCCATCCGTTTCCCTCCATCCAATGTGTAAGAAATCGCTGAACACCGTAATCAACAACTGCAAGTAAGAATCCCGATCAACATTTGATCTCCTGCAAATTTGAAATTCATCCTAACAAGGAAGAAAGGGAAATCGTCGGCCGACATTGTTGAAGGTGAGAAGCTTATCTCAGGCAGCAGTACTCTCTCCCCAAAACCACTTATCGGCGGATGACATGGCCTCTGTAACTAAATAAGGAAACATTTTCTTGAGAAGGGCTTGGACTCAATAGAGAAGAGACACGATCAATGCCAACAATCGTTGCCGGTGAAGAAGGGTTCAGATTTCCAGGGAAAAATGGTTTAGGGTTTAGGACTTTTTTTATTTTTTTGTTGTCGTAAACTTGTACCTTATCCCTTATTATTTTTTGAGAAAGGGACTATCTGAGAGATACGTTGGGCGCATCTTCTTGTTGAAAGACCAAAGTCTAGGCTTGTTTGTTAATCGCCGTTAGTTTGTAATTTTTTACTTTTTAAAATCATTTTTTATACATTTCCCCCTTTTTCTTTTAAAATAAATGTGATAATCTTTCTCGCTTTTACACATTTTTCTTCTAAATGTGATAATCGTGTCTTGCTAGTGTCATGAATCACAATCTTAGAGTTCCATTGTCTATTTTAAAATACTTGGTGTATTTTCTACGTCAGGTTAACATTCATCTGAATTTAGGCTAATAGTGGATCTAAAGCGTTTATACTTAAGAGATGGGTTGGAATCTCTACACAGTAATGGAACTCCACCTAGATGGGAGTTCAATGAATGACTAAAACTATAGTCACTAAAACCTGTATTTTTTGAAACATGAAAAATAAGTCAGCTTAAAAAAGTAAAACAAACATGTTTTAAGAAAAACAATAGAATAAAAAGGATGTGAAAAAACCACATTTAGTAGGCATTTTAACCTTGTTTCACAATTCTTGACAATAGCCTGTCTACTTATGGAGGGACTTCAATGCAGCAGTAAAGTGTGTTGTGACAGCGCAATGGGTAGTCATTGGTAGTTTGCTCATGCTAATGTGGTTGTGTGAACTATGGTAGAGATGGCTAATGTGAAAGGTGGTGGTTTATTGGAGTTTGATGTGTATGTTGTAAAAGGTGGTAGTTCGTTTGTCCAAGATTATTTCTCAAGCATATGAATATGATATTATGAAAGAAGATATGAAGAATGGAGGTTTCTCCTTTTCCTAGTATTTGTTTATTCAATTTTGCTTTTGCTTTGTGTCTATACCAATGTTTTCATGTCAATTTCTTTCTGCATAAACCAAAGCAGTATGGCCTCTAAGCATGCAGCTATGCATATTCAAACAAAGAAATGTATTTCTGAAAATCTGGAAATATGTTTCTTAAAAATCAAACGCAGAAATATGTTTCTGGAAATATATTTCTCAGATATCAAACACTCATCAAAATGGGAATCGGAAATATTTTTCTCATTCCCTTTTTCCAGAAAATATATTTCCAGAAATATATTTCCAATTCCATAATTCCATTCTATCAAACGCCCCCCTATGGAATTGAAACTAAAAAATATTTGCAACTTATATGTTAAAGCAGGCTAAGACAAACCTACTCTGAGAAATGCACTGAGAATAGGCATGTTTATTATGTGAACCCTATTTTATGTTTCTTCAATACCAGATTTAAGATTGTCATGTCAGGAATTTGTGGGTTTCATTTGGACTGAATTTCTGGAAGATGCATTTGGTTTTCAGATACAAGGAGCGTGGGTTAAACATGGGTGAAAATAGCTGCATTAATCGTTGTGTTTTAAAATATAGGCAGACGTAGTGTATTAATGGAGAACACCTTTTTTTTTTAAGGTGGCAGAGGATTTTAGGATTCGGCAAAAGTTGCATTGATATGAAAATTCTCTTGAATAAAAAATGTGGAACCCAATCAGGCAATCATATTCTTAAAAGCTTCGTGGTTCTACTTTTGGAAAAGCCAAAAGGATACGTGCTGTGGCTGTAATCCGATGTACAAGTCGAGAATAATTATTTTTTAAACTCGGAGATGTCCAAAATAAAAAAAATGAAAACAAGATTCTATTTTCCAAATTTTAAGGTTTTCCAAACACAGCACTTCCTTTCTTTTCAAGAAAATAAGAGACTTTTAGAGAACTGAACAAAACCTGTGTGTCTCTCTCTTAATGTTCTCTTCCTCTAACTACATCGTTGTCTAGGAAACGACGCTCTTTTCAAGAAGATTCAGTTAATCAGCAGGTATAGCAGGAAAACTTGGAAGTTTAACTATCTCGAAGAAAAGTTTTAAAAAATTGAAAAACTTGTTAAACAAATCGATTAAAATCTTATGGGGCTTACTTATTAAATGCCATAAAACAACAATAACATAACAATTTAAAGAATACTTTCAAATAACAATTACCTGCATCGATTCAACACTTTAAATCATTTTTCCACTGATTAGTTTTAAATCCCGTGGTTTAGAAAGGTTTTTAACAAGAGTACTAGTAACGCTGGTATGCTCTCAGACCCGGGAAGGGCGCAACACATGAGTAGGTTTCAAGGCCCTTACAAGGCAGATTCATATAAATTTGGGTGCAGATTCATACAATACTTTGTTCTGTTTGTTCTGTAAATCCACCTCAATTTTTAAGGCATGTTCATGAAATAGTAACAAATTTGTTACTGTTGCCAAACAGGCCCTAAAACAGAGGTAAAGGCCGAATCAGCTCAGGATGGTGTCATCACCTAACTAAGAACCAAGCCCATCTAAACCAACGCTTCAGAATAAAAAAAAATGCCCTCCCTTTAAACTAAAACCAGGGAAAGCGGGAGAATTTACAGGCAAAAGTCCACCAATACTAGTATATACATATTTAAGATTTTGGCCGCAGGCGTTCAAGTCTTTGAAGATGAGCCTTTAGAGAAGAGTACTCATGCTGCATACTCTCCAGGCGTGCTTCCACCATTAGCATTTCTTCCTTGAGAAAGTACAGCCGCCTATCCAACCAAGATATCGCCTCTGCCCTGCTGTTGCTTCCAAGATTACTCGAATAAAGGCTCTCTTGTGGCAACTGATGGACTGTAGGTGCCCTCGTCAGAAGAAAGACGATGCTCAGCTGCAAGTGGAGATCTTTCCAAGTTAAATTTCACAAAGCATAGCATTTAGAAAAGTTGCAGGAAAGAACAATATTATAACACCTATGGCTGCCCGAGAAGCAACAAATAGGTTAGACCTAATATTTGTGACTTGCATATACCATTAACAATATTGAAGCTGCTTATTGTCTGGTGCTATTTTTTATTATTCTAGGGTAATTATATGTAATACAATTGAATATGCCATGCTTTAATGGAAAACCTGATGCTTAAGGCCAAGAAAGAAATAGATGATTAACCGAACCAACAGGAGAACAATAGAGAGCAGATACATACACCATCTAGAAATGTGGTTCCTTTTTCGAGTAAGTGCATTCATCAATAAAATATAGTTCCTTTTTCATGTAAGTTCATCGTATGCGTGAAACATAAAGGCATGTTTTCTTGTACCTCTGGGCAACCAACATTGAACAGTATACTTACTTGCACAATAAGGAAGGTTGCAACAAGGGCCACAACTGCAAACCAGAATAAGTTGCTTTGACCTTTCAAATAAGAGATGAAAGAGTTGCTAGATTCTTTGAGTAGGGAAATCATAGATGTGGTATCAGTTGCTTCCCGACTCCTTTTGTGTCGGGGAGAGACATCCCCGTTCAGATCATTGGCTAATTCAGGCACCAAGCTTCTTTTAGCACGAAATGTCTCATGCTGTATACTTCTATTCACTATGATTGGAGGGCCTACATACAGCAATCAACAGGGAAATTAATACAAGGGCCTTAGATTTAACCAGCTAAAATAATTGTACTTTATCTACTGTTCCGACAGAGTTATTATAAAACTAAATGAATGCAATTGAGTAAGTTAAACCTTCTCGCAGCCTAAGATTTTCATCCTTCTTCAATATTTCATGTGCCTGTAACAAGTAATTCCAGTTGAGCTCAAAAGAAATTGAAATATTACAGCAAAGGAAAGGCAAAAACCCAGTAAGGATTACACAATTGATCCAAATTGCATAGGCTTCACGGCACTCTTCAGCAGTTGCTTGCTCTATTTTCCCTGAAACAATGAAAATTCCCTCAGCAGACTCAAAATACTGCGATCCTGACACTATGTAGAAACTAAATCCATGGTTTTGATTGGCTTTATGGCCACACGACTTGAAAGGAGAAACAGACAATGTGGAGAGACAATGCATTATTTGCATAACACGCATGTTCTCAATGACATGCCAAAGTAGAACCACTTGGAATTGGCCTCACATAAATTGGTGATGCAGGCACACATATTGTAATATGATTGATCATAATCCTTATTCCATTTCCTTAAAAGTTATAATTGCAAGCGAAGATAGCTTTCAACCTTTCTTATTTTTCAACATCTAGTGAAAGGCAACAGACAGGTTGCTTATGCTTGGGCAGCATATTTGCAGTAAGCAACTAAGACAGATTAATCAGCCTTAGATCACAATTAAAGACATCAACCAATAACTTGTGTAATGTATAACAAATGTCACCAAAAATCAATATTGTGTCCAAAACGAACCAAAAAATTGAGAGTATCTCATGAACTTTACCAAAAGATATAATTTATGGATATGAGTCACATCATTGCAGCCAAAGTATTCATGCATTCATAGGGATATTCATCCAAAAGAAGTGGCATGCATTTCCCAACTTTATTTTCCTTTTTCTTTTCCTCTGCTGTTCTTTATCGTACATACCTTTCCAAATAGTTTTCTTAGAAAAATCAACGTTGATATAGACTCGCAGAATGCAACTATTTCCTTCATTTTCATCACATTCTACATCCCAAATCCCCTGGTCATAAAGAAGCATTTAATATTATGATCAAGTAAAAAATTGTTCACGTATAAGGTGCCAAAGAAAAAAAACACATGAAAATTATAACACGCTGAGCTGCTAAACTCGAGTGGAAGGAAAACTCTAACCTAGAAGTCAGAGAAAAATCAGAACAGCGACAACATGAACTAAGATGACAAAGCACGTAGCCACCTCACTTTTATTTGCCTATTGACAAGTGGTGGCTGAACTTTGGAAAAGCCAACGTGTTGCTTTGCAACACAGAGCCCAACAGCAGAGGTTTTATTTTCGTGGACTCATGACCACCAACTTGAGATCCAGTTCATGAGGTACATCATGATAAAAGGTCACACTATGCCTTTTATCGCCCAGAAATATCAAGATTTTCTATAGTGAGGAAAGTGAGATAATTGATAGAGCCAACGTTGATGGTTCTAGTTTTAGTACCTCAACAGTGAAGTAGTCTGAGTATGGAGCGTCATTCATCTGCTGCGAGATCTCCACAACGAAATGGCTGGTGCAAAACCCTCTTGATGAGCAAATGCTTAATTCAGAAATATAGAGCAAAACAGAAGTGGCGCATAGGAAAAAATGCCACTCCCCACAACAAAAAGCTCACAAATTGTCCCTGACAAGTTTCACACAGACCAACCACAGACATCAGCTAACATGCATGTTCAGGAGACTTATAAGTAGGTTTGCACTTCACAGCCAATATATGGTTTACCAATGTTTATCAGGACTTTAAAGCAGCTGATTGCAAGGAAGGGAGAATTATTTCCCAATGATTGCCAGTGCAACAGGTATTGCCAATAGATGCAATAGGACAACTTCAATGTGAACTTATGTTTAATATGCAAGTAGCTTAAACTCGTCACTGCAGCAGCCAGCAGGCATGGCATACTGTCATATGTGAGACCAAACTGCAAATGAAGTGGGGAAAAGGAATAAAACTAAAAAGAAAGTATAATGGATGCCATCAAAACAAAACATGAATGATCTTCATGTTAGGTGGTTACTAATAGAAATGGTGACTCAACGAATCCAGGGACGATATCAACACTAAGGTGGTGTTTGAACGCATGGCACTAAAACACCAGGTATTTAATGCCACGCTTATATGGGGTGGAACCAAAAGTTCCCGGTTTTATAACCCCAGCACGTGTGAATGCCTGGTATTTTTCTTCCAGGCTTTTGATTACCTAGTTTGATCAAAAGGTGGTATTAAAATCTCATTGCTTCCTTTGGTCTGTTGCATATAACTACCATGTAAAAATAGCATTCCACAAAATTTTTTCAAAGGAAAACAAGTGATCTTCCAAACTATCGAATGCCAGCGAAGGTTCAGTGGAATTGGGTGATCCCCAAAACAGCTTCTTACACAATAACCAATATTATGAAGCCAACAGAAAGATTCAACAAGGAATACATTTCCCCCACGACAGAACAAAAAATATGAGGAAATGCTCTATTGGAGAGGCAAGAGTTGAATGAAAAAGCAACCCATCCGTTGGTGTTACTTTATGCATAACATCATGCCACTAGGTTAGCTTCAATCTGTTGGCCCAATGCGATTCCTAGTAGTGGCATGATGATACCAGCATGCAAAGATGCCGTTGCAATTCCATCAAATATCAAATAAGCTTAAACAAGATAAGGCTTTTCTTCACGTTACACCTAATGTTCACAAGGCTTTTCTACATGCTAGTCCTTGGAAGCTTACCAAATGCCATGCCATTACTGCCCTGATGAAATCAACAGCCATGTGGAAGTGTTCCTATGTGTTAAATTGGTACTTGGTAGCCCAATTGGTTATTCAATTTTCTTCAGATTTTATACTTTATGCATAGGTAGAAGCTTTTTGCAGGGTTCCTTATCCAACACAAAGGCTACAAAAGCAACTACCGTCCCCTATCCATCAAACGCAGCCTTAAGCTTTAGCATGAATGGGGGCATGAAAAATGTAAGGCCACACATACGCAAATCCAGTTGCTTCATGTGTTGATGTGTAAATGAATGATACAGCCACAATTTTTCTCCCCATATAGTGCTTAGTCATATTCATGTACAGATCATAATCTTCTTCC
The DNA here is from genome assembly GCA_011799765.1 of Nymphaea thermarum. NCBI lineage: Eukaryota > Viridiplantae > Streptophyta > Magnoliopsida > Nymphaeales > Nymphaeaceae > Nymphaea > Nymphaea thermarum. The sequence continues at coordinate 142,331 of JAANDH010000205.1, read as the reverse complement.
TGCATGGGGAGTCATATTTGGGGATGGGTTGCTGCAGTGCTATCTGGATGATCACTGACAACTGCTGGCCATCCATGCTTTCTTCCCTAGGGTTCACGGCCAAGGAAGGTGACATACTCGAGGGCTATTGTGGTGCCATCGTCACAATGCAGCCAGCATCTGGTGATGGAGGTGCAGTGCATCCTGTTGGTCCAATGGTCTGAATGGTGGTGATAGTAGTGGTTTTCCAATTCCGTTGTGTCTTTTTTCTTTTTCCTTCTTGTGAGTCACTTAGGTTCACCTTGTTACAGCTGGCCTATGAGGGATTCTGTTGTTATTGTTGGTCGGTGAGAGAGAAAGAGAGAGAGATGGACAGATCTATAGATCTAAAACCATGGTTGAGAAAATAGGACGTTGATGCCCAAGCAATGACATTAATAATGATGACTATGTCATATAAACAGAGTCATGCCCAAGCAATCCAAAAAAAAAAAATTGCATCTTCGTACTTTTAACAATTTCCCCTAAACAAATCCAAACAAAAAGTAGGTTGTCTTACAAAATCACCCCAATGCTCCAACAAATCAAAGGACAACCTGTAACTATATCACATAGGTACCTCTACTTGGGTGAGGTACCCCTGTTGACATGGTGTGACATGGGTGTGGGTAAGTACACCCCTAGACATAGCTCTGACCGTGTCAGGTACGGTCAATGCACCCAGAGCCATGTCTGTCCATTTCTGGACTCGGCCAATTTTGACCAACTTCAAATGTCCCAAATTTGGGACTTGTTTTTTGTTAATATTGAAGGCATGAAAGGGTCGATTGCATTGAGGCTTTCACATTCCCAAGCCCTTCCCCAAACTCATACTCATGAAGAATCCAGTCGTTGATGAGAGTTTTCAGGTCAGTCTTATTTTTCATTGTCAATCTTGCTTTTTCTCTTATTGTATCCATGTTTTTCTTTTCCGTTCTTTATCTCTTTGCCTTACATATGTACTATCCTTCTATTTTTTTTCCTCTCCTTCTCTACCCGTAACTTTGCCTTGCATCTGTGCTGCACATGTCTCTCTCTTGTTTTAGATTTTATTTTATTTTTTTAGAGAAACAAGTGCCTGTGCAACTATGTTTTTTTCTTGTTTCATTGTTTTTTATTTGTTTGTTCTTGTTATTCCTTCTTTTTCTTTTGTCTTCTAGTTTTTATCATACGAATGTGGCCTGTATTGGGCTGTGGCAGTTATAATCTTATTGTTAAGTCAATTAACTATCATCTCTTGTTTTATCAGATTTGGTGAATGAAATATGGACTAGGGTTTCAGATTTTTAAGTCTGTTCATCTCTAAGCAAATGTATCAAATGCAGCTTTATAGGACTATCAAACGTGTCTTTGTTAGTGAACTTAGTCAGTTAGTTGGCTTTTTTGTAATGTGTAAATTATCAATCATGAATGCAGTGGACATTTTTAGTTTGTTGAGAATTTTGGTGGATGAATTTCTTATTTTATATATATATATATATATATATATATATATATATATATATATATCATATGGCCGTATCCTGCACCAATGATTTTTGAAATTCCCCACACCCATGTCTGCACCCGCACCCATACCCATCTGACACAGCTGTCCAGCGTGCTATTGAGTTTTCCATATGAACAGAAGATATTCATTAGTCACCTACAAGGGGGTAAAATAGAGGTTATGGCAATTATCACACCTACAGAAAATTTTAGAATTCTCAAGTGACTAACCATGGGCATCAGATTAATTCCTAATGAATTCTCAACGTTCCAAAGAGGACAAGCATCAGTTCAATCGGTCAGCTGACCAACAGTCCCTTAACAGATTGATTTTCCCAAGTTTTAACCTGGGTCCAAAACCATTAGCTGTTTACTTTAAGACACATCCCAATTCCCACATTTATACCCTACCATCGCTAGAAATTTTGGAGGGAGATGCTGAGATTCACCATATTTGGTGACAAGGGCACTTGAAATGATATAAAAGTAGTTTTGCAGTTCAGAAACCTTGGATTCGTCCAAGAACTTCCTTAAAAAAGACGACCCTGCAATATGCAGTCAAAGTTTTCATCTAAAATAGCATTGTAAATGCTTCTTCATTAGAAAAACGACAACAAAAAGCCTTCAAAGAAAAATCAAGCATATTCACCTGTTTCTGTACACACGAAACTTCTGGGTTTCCTGGCATTGAGCAAACTTCGCCCCTTGAACCAAACAGAAACAAATCAAAATACAAGAACTGAGACCAGATGATACATATAGATATATGGCTCCTCTTAAGGTCTTACCTAGGTATAATTTGATGGGATGCTGGAAGGAGACATTACGCACATGTCCAAATTGTTGATGCCTACACCATGGATCACATTGAAAATCTGTAAATCAGACTATCAGAACCTTAGTAAAACAAAAGCCGACATGTAAACACTCAACCACAAATAATCCTGGATGCTCATACGTGTAACCAGTAGCAGAGCTGGATTAATCTAAATCAGGTTGTGCACATGTTTTACATAAACCGAACAATGGAGATGCAAGCAGTTCATATCAGGAACAACAGAAAGAATTTTCTATTCCAAAAAGAAGTGCAGTGTTGTAGTCATACTAAAGGCAAGATAGGAGCTTTCATGTCATTATTTCAATCATCATATCTTTCTTGGATAAATTTTGGAAAATTTACAATGTTATTACACCTTATTTTTCATTTTTTTGGTCAGATTTTTTGTGTTTTATATTATTAAATTTTACTTATCAGCCAAGTAACAAATATTACTCGCAAATTCTGGTGATGTTTCCAGCAAATTTTCAATGGACAAGCTATATACATTAACCAGCGATCTGGAAGATCTTCATATCTGAAAAAAGGCGACCTACATCATGGTCAAAAGGCCTTTGGCAAGTAAATCTAAGTCATAATTGTAAAGACAAAAGTTAATCTGGTTATGGTGACCAACATCTCATTTAATGAATGATGATGTGGAGACCTGCCCTCAGGTAGCTGCTTATGGGTAGGAGGCTAGGAGCAGATGACAAAGCAGTTCTGGTATAGGGCTAAAAATTCCATTTCCGGTGCTTCTATCACTTTAGTAGTAATGCCAAATATGCTTATTTGAGAGCTTTTTTATGTCTGCAACTTAAGTTGTTTTTTCAGCAGCATAGTGCATGGATTTATCCATTACGAAAGATAACAAATAATCATTTAATAATTATTTATAATATTTTTATTACACAACATCTTCTTAATATTTATTTTCTAAACCCAATGTCAGGAAATTTCCATATAGTTATATTGGATATGCATATTGGCACTCTCGCAAAATTTTCTTTAAAAAATTAAAAATTATATATATATAGGACTTGCAAATGCCAAAATAGTTTTCAGCATAAAATGTTAAAGGTAAAGATCCATGGGTCATTAGTTTGTTAATCTAAACCAATAAAATGACAAGCCCGTGATTTCAAGAACAACAAACAAAAAAGGTAATTTTCTTTGGTTCTCAAATCAACCAAATGAAAGATGGTAGTAAGTGTACATCAAATGACAGGAACATAAGGCTTTCCTTAAGTTGACTGTAAGTTTGGGTCCTTCTCAATGTATATGACAAACTGAAACTTTAGATGTTCAGTAAAAGTAAATCGATTCTTACTTCCATTGCCGTCACAATCTGTATGTATATAAAAAACTTGAAATTTTGGCAGTTGATGAAGGTTCGGAAGAATGCATGAGGCAATGCCCTTAAAGGGCCAGTAGCTGTGCAGCATTTATAATGATTTTCTTTTGTTTTCAAGAAAATAAAAAGAAATGATTATCCCTTTAATTTTCTAGCATTGTCATGTAATTGGAACTCATGAAGAAAAGCATTTTCGTTCCCTAGAAGGGGAAATGAGAGAATCAGAAAAGACAGGGTGGGCACCACTTAAATCGACGATGACAAATCTCCACCCCCACCTTTTCCCTCCATTAACATGTATATGCCTATGTGGGAACTGGCCACATGCCCACCCCTCAAGCCATGTGGCTCTGCCTACGGCATAGACCTGGCTGAAAAGTTGAACTTAAAAGGAAAGAAACTAACACAGAAGGAAATGAAAGTTGTAAAAATATGCCCATTTACTTACTTCTGTCCCCACATCTCTTATGAAATGTTCCACAGAAGTCGACAGAATCATCTGAGAAGAAAAGCTTGAAAAATACCTCGGGATTGGTCTATGAGGAACAACAATCAGAACAAATGGTCACCACCTAAATACTTAAAAAGAAATCATATCAACAAATGAATTCAAATCTAGACTGAGATATAACATTACTGGGAACTTTGCTTCAGCAACCAGCTTATAGTGTTCAGGTACTGCACAGTATGTCAATAAAAGAAAGAGGAGTTAGCAAAGAAGCTACATTGCAATGAGATGCACATGCATAGCAGGTGAAAATAATAAACAAGCTATCTTTGTCACAATTCTTTCTAAACATTCAGCAAACTCATGAAAGAGCTGCTACTCATAGGTTTGCACGAGCATAGAGTATGGAGTCACATATATCAGTATGTACGTGTTGTCAAATATAAAATATAAGTAGAAAGAAAGTAATAAAAGTTAAAACAGCTGAGAAGATAACACTAATCTCAGAAGCTCGCCCCCCATCCCCACCCAAAAAAAAAAAAAGCAGAAAGATAGTTGTTGTTACTACGAAATAGGATCAAACTGGTGCATAAAAAGCTAGATAATTTTCCAGAAATTTCATACTGCAGTCCAAATGGTTTTAGATCGTTTATCAGCCAAATGCTGCTACATCAACATAGGTTGCTTAAAATTTGTCTCTATATCTGTGTGTGTGTTGACAGAAAGAGGCAATCTTAACAATTATTGGGGTGAATGTCAAAGAAAAAAAAAACCTTAAATATCAGGCAGTTTGTGTGTAAATTATGAGTGCTGGACATGTGAAATCGACTATTCCTTTCATGATAAATTATAAAGTATGGAGGACCATCAGAGACCAAATTTGTCAGACACTGACACATCTCTAGAAGCATCAAGGCATTACACCTAGCAATGAATCAACAGGAAGCTCATTTTCCAGGAACAAAAAGCAAGACACAAAAACTAACTCCTTGGAGCATCAACATCCTCTGGTTTCCACGCCAATGTCTCAGATGGTAATGACCCAGCATGATCAGGGCCATCTTTCATGATGCATTCACTTTCCTGGACTACCATGACATTCCCATTGGTTGGTAGATTATTTGGTTCTTTATCGCTCAAAACATGTTGAGGCCCTTCCACTGCTGTTTCCTTATTCCTGTGTTGCATAGAGAAGTGGTATTTATAAATTTACTTGTCACAAAGAGAAAGATATTCCAAAAAGTACGTGCTAAAAGGAATATTTAGCTACCTATCCACAGAATTATTACTCGATCCACTAGGACGCGTCAAGCTTTTAAGTCTTTCAAACATATCAATTTTATTTTCTGGAGTGCTGACTTCAGATCTTGTTTCCTGTAGAACCAGTAGCTTTAATTTGAAATTTGCATCTGAAACCATTTCAAACATAATAACACAGAGCTTAAAGAAACTCGAACCTGACAATCAACCACATATTTTGCATTATTACAACAATGTGTCCATCCATCAACAATAAGACGATATGCTTCATCACGTGACAAGAATGATGCAAAGAAATACTGCAAGACCACATGAAGAGCTTCATAAGAGAAGTAATCAAACAAATCTTCAGCCAATACAAGAAAAACACATTTAGGTCAATATGTTCTAAAATCCGAGGGAGAAATTACAATTCCGTTCAATATCTGATCGAAGTGAAGCACAAAGTTAGCATGTGAAATAGAAAAGAATATAAATATTAGTTAACCTTTTTCTCATTGGCAAGAATTTCTATGGCATTTGGGAAAAGTCCAGCTGTCTTTGCCTTCTGTACAGAAGAAACTTCATTGAAAGGTATTATTTTCTGCAAAATGAACCCATTGATCATATAACTTAAATACACATGGAAAAAGCCAATCAGTAGAGAAGTGGAGGACAGCAATCTAACAACAAAAAAGACAAAATAAGAGAATCCTATAGTGAAGGAGAAACAAAGATTTCACAAATCTCCACACATAAAAGCATGCAAAAGATAAAATACTATGGATAGGATAGCAGAAAGAAGAAATAGCAAAGACATAAAGTCTTCATAGACTTGAAACTATCTCTCAGAAATTGAAAAAGGAAAAATATAGAAGGAAATGGAAAAAAAGGAGATGCAAATAGAGGAAAAGAGGATTGGTAATGAAGAATTGCATGACAGATATGCTTCCCAAACCATAAAAAAATAATTGCATTGACCAGGAAAACTTGAACTTTGAGAGATGCATGCACTATAACTAAGCAACACAATTTATTGTAAACAAACAATGACATAATGCAGAAGTCATATGATAATTTTCCACCAAGAAGATCAGATTACAAGCCATAGTCACACAGAGATTTTAAACCAATAGATATCTTAGAACATGTCCTCACAGTATCATTACTTTCCACATACTGTATCTCAGATACATACTCAGTTCAGAGAAAATAAAAAATGAATGCTATGAACTAATTAGTTGGAAAGGAAGTTGCAATACCAATAAGAAAATTCCAGGAATGAATGCCAAGTACCTTTGTCTCGAAGCCAAATATGTTTGCGTAAAAACAAATGTAATGCACAAATAAATACATATGACCCTGCATCCATCAAGAAGATGAATTAACAAAAAAGAAAGCAAAGTTTCATTTTCTGATGTTTATAGTAGACAGAAAAACCTACGATGCATTTCAAGATATTAGAAATTTAAAATCAAAATCATCACAAATTGGAAAGTAATCAATGGATAAAAAATAACCTTTTCAGGCACACCTAAGTTATGCAGTATACGGAGCATAAAGATGAGACAAAATTGGTTCTTCTCCATTGTAAAAGCATTAAATCCATTGGTGCACATAAACGGCTTACAATATGGGGACTAAATGTTAATATAATTTTATGTATCTGCACAAGGTTGAATAAGGAATACATTGGGCAAGAACCTTATATGAATGACATACCACTTGAGACTTACTCAACAAAGTTGTCGCCCACAAAGGATATGAAGCAATTGCCAACATCATTAGTTTGGAATTTGGATAAAGTATACACATTCATATATAGTTGTTTCCACTGTTTTACGAAAGAAAGAAACAATGAAACAGCCAAGTTACTTCCTTGAATGGCACCTAATGACAATGATGAGAGTACCAGTTATGACTAGATGTGATGACTGTGTGGAGTTTGATCAGCCACATCAGTCCAACTATCAGACCCGATCTAGAAACACTTTCCAGAATGCTTAGTCTCCTTTTTCCCCGAAAAGAAGGGCCAAAGACATGAAAGAAAACTCAGAAACAATAGATCATATATCTAAATCCTAAATACTAGAAAAACAGAAGCAAATATAGCAGAATTCTTCAAAAGATAATTAAGAATTCATTTAGTCTTTAGAAATCTGTAAATATTTTTTTGAAAAACAATAAAATGTATGTATTGTTTTAAGAACAAAATGAAAATGCTAAAATTTTATCTTAATTCTAATCTTCTAGAAACATATTTGTTTGCATAACCTCTTCAGCACCATAAGTGTTTAGTCTAAACTTTTTATCTAAACCCAGTCATAAACACCAGCGATCATTGCTATCTATTGGACACAGAAGACCAATATTATGAACACTCAGCTAGCTATAATCTCTTACTAGATGTGTAATGTGTGCTATTATGAACTTAGTCACCGATTAAACTTATGTAAATGTAACACAACCTACAAATTCTGATGATTCCATGAGCATGGCCCACTAACAATTAAAGGAAAGGCATAACATAATTTTCACCTGAAAAAGAATATTTTCTTGAAAAGCACAATTAAAATCCTGAACAAGGACCTGCACACACAACAGAACCAAAAAAAAAGTTCCTATTAGAAACAATGTCTAACCTAATGAACTTATAGTATGTGGTTACAGAATTTAAACTATAAAAATTACATAAGAAGAAAAAAAATGCAAAAAGATTAACCGATTACGAGACTGTATCATAAATTTCTAAGGAATGATCAAGTATAATCAAGGCAGGATGGACACATCTACAAATATTTTCTGACATCACCACATATTTACATTTTTTCTTATAAAAAATTTGCAAGCATGACCAGCACAAAGGCAAACTGAGCGCCCAGGAGTTGACAGGAATATATGTTCACATAATGAAGCCAAAGATACAATCTGTTTCTACTTTCTATAATGCTAGCATTCAATAAATCCTTAGAATATTTTGATTGTTAAGTGCAAATCACACCCTCAAAAGAACTTTTCTCAACAGCAGTTTCCTCTTTTAGTTTTGTTCCTAAATACCATTTTGTGGCACCTGTTAAAATCAAATGGATGTGAAAAAGAATAGCAGGAAAATCAGGTCTTACAAGCCTAGGGATAATAAGAGATGCAGTGATATAACATTATACAACACGAAAGCCAGGTTAAACATTTTAATGTCTTTGAACTTGTTGTGATGTATTAAAAGAATATGGGAAACAATATGCAAGATAATATATCTTGCTTTAACTTACTTCTACCTATCTCGTCTGCAGAACAAATACCATTCCTCCAAATATATACATGCCAAGAATGCAAGGTCATCGAAACATATTTGTCTCAATGGAACAGGAAAGGGATCTTGACAAATTTAACAAGGTATTTCTTCATTCATATCACTCATAAGCTGTTGTCTTAATGTCTTGCCTTAGTGGATTCAACAGAGCAACCTTGAGAATTGAAAGTTACCTATCTTTAATTAGAGAAACATAAGAAGACATCAATTGACATCCAAGCATCCAATAGAAAATATAGGTGTTAATATCAACTGATAACTAAATTTCCAAGGGAAATGCTCCTTCAAGAGAAGTATGAGAAGTCAAAAGCTCCCTGAAAATAAAAAACTCACTTGCATAATCATTCGTGCAACAACATAGTTATATTAGAAACAGAAAAAAATCATATAAGCCAATCAATACACCACAAGAACTGATTTTGAGTGAAGGCTGAGAATAGACAGATATAACAGCAAACAGCTTGCAGAAACTGACCTCCTCTGCAGGAAGTCTGAACAGTTGCCGATACTCTTCACTTCGCGATGATAAAAAAGACTGCAATAAAAAATATGATTATGGAAAAAAAGAGCATCTGTGCAACAATGCAGAACTTGAACACAAACAAAAAAGAGTAGCAAATCAGACAGCCAAGGTATGCAGCAAAATAGATTCTATGAACACACGAGGATATAAGATGGCACATTCCAACTAGTACAAACTGCATATAACACTCCAAAGTGAATCTGATTCAGATCATACCATGCCAAAAAAATTTACTCCATGACTAACGGCCTTCATGACAGCCTCTGACCAGCCCTTCCAATTCAGCATGATCCAAAGAACATCAAAACAACCTGTTACGCCAGCCAACTTCTCTACACCACATGAATCCCATCAGAATGGCCATGTCCATCAAAGCCCCGCATGATGACAACTCAATATGGTAGCTTCCACATTGACTGCCTAAACGAGTTTTTAAGGGAAGACAAATGGGACAAATTCTGGTCATCTCTTTAAAGCTAAAAATATCCCTAAAAAGGTCCCTTTCTCTAAACTTCTGGAATGAAGGCCCATATTCATCATGCAATTACCCTTCAGAGAGATTTTGGGGAAAAAAATATTGTAACAACATGTCCAAACCTTATGAAACCAAGAAAGTTAGTAGTTGCTTTTTAATTAGTGTATGTTTTAGTAATTGTAATACTGTTTCATGGGTATGTCTAGGATGCAGTGCCCAAGCATATGTGACAGCCTTCTAGATTTTTTCAAAAATCTGATTCTATCCTGGTGACTTACAAAATGTTAATAGGCAATTAAGGTTTGACAAGAATTCAGAAATTTCATAAATATCTAAGAGGCAAAAAGTAATGTTTTATCACAAGAAAGCAAGACTCAGCTGATTTTCAGCAAATGGCTCATTATGTACACATCTGCAGGTTTGGTTTTCAAAAGAAACAAAAAGGTCAGAATACCTTGCCCACCGATTGACATGTTTGCTAGCTCAAGCCATATGCAATCTCAATATTTTTAAACATAAGAATCAAGCCAAACTATCATGCGTTTATGATGTATAGATATTATTTTATGATTTTATCATTCAGGAAAGAAACCACTGTTAACTTGTAATTGTTATAAAATAGCACACATGAAATATATATATATATATATCTCTTTTTTTATTCCTAAGTTTTCCGACATGGAAATTACATTTATGTGGTTAACTTTGCAAAACACTGCCCGAACTGAGGCATTCAGCTAGAGTACATTTAAACTTGAGTGCATATATACATTGGAGTTTAATTTGTTCAGTTAAAATGCACCTATCATGCTTACTTCATTTCAAACGGCCTAAGCAAACCTCTACCTGCCCTTTCTTGAACAAGGAGAGTAGAAACAGTAGGCACTTATAGATACATATATACATACGCACACATATATATATACACACAGACACACACATGCATGTGAATCCAACCTATAAGATAATCTTATCTGCAACAAGAGTTATGACAGGCAACCTGATCAAGAAAGGTAGCTTGGACAACCTTAAAGAGAATAGCAAGGAAGGTATAATTAGGAGAAACTTGTGGATTGAAGCATGATGTCCATATTGACAACCTTCATAAGCCACTTATGCAAGAAAACCTAAGAAGAACCATTAGCAATCCAATTAATATGTACTTGTTGACTAAGAGTAACCAAGGGCAGAGCCGCAGAGATAAGACTAGTGTCCTTCATTCCCCAGATTTCCTTCAACCATCTCATATGTTCACGAGAAGAGCTATAAACATTTCAATGGTGCCCTATATTCTTTACTATTAGTCATTATTACCTGAAGCACATGATCACCGAAGAAAGGTCTCAAGACAACAAAATTGCTGCCAATCCAGCTTGGTGGAAGTGGCCTAAAGTGGCAGGATTTTGTAGTTGTACATTTTGCTACTGCTCACCACCTAGATGAACACAATGCTAGTGCCACTAAACAACCTGGAAACTATTTGAAGCAAAAATGTGGTTGACAGGTTGATTTATAAGAAATAACCAAGGAAAATTTATCTGTAAATAGACCTAAAATAGTAAACAAATTTTTCCATGAGTCTCTCCAAAATCTTGGCCTCAAGTTCTATCAAATTCAATGTCAATCGACATAGCTTGTGGCCATGATATTGTTTCCTAAGACGGGAAAAGAAGAAACAGCAAATGGCAAATAAAAGAAAATGGTCATGAAAAGCTTGGATCGTCAAGAGCTAAGTAATAAAATAGGTAATGTCATTGAATTCCATGAAATATTTCAAGAGGTAACCTGTACGCAGATCCGGCTAAACCATTAAAACACTATCAACATCACCAAGCAAATGTGCGGAGTGCGGTAATTGTAATGCGATAAACAGGATAGAAAAATCAGAAAGACCATAATCCCCAATTGCGAAAAGTTTTTTCCCCCTTTAACAGCAAGTCGCCACTAAGCCCCCGGAAACAAGAACCTGGAGAGGGCAACATGAAATAAATTCAATCAAGAAAACAAAAAACGAACGCTCACCGGAACAACTTCCACCTCCTTGAGAACCTGAACGGCTTGTTCAGACGACCTGCTGTCTCCGTTATCTCCGGGACCTGAAGACGCCACCGAAGAAGCGTCTGTATCAGCCTGAACGCCACCAGAATCCCGGACCTGCGCAATCTCGGGCATCCCAGAAGCCGGAAAGCTCGCCGATTTCGCCATGCTGCTGGTCCGTACCGGAGAGGCCGTCGCCATCTCTCCCCGCCAGTCGGAATCAAGAAACTCCGTCAGTCGGAAGCAAGAACTGTAGTGAGAATTAACGAGACCGCTGGCGGAGGGAGGATGCCTCTTTGCGTTTTTTGTTTCACAAAGTCAAAAAAGTTACGCCCCTTATGTCGCTGTATTTACGAGATCACCCAAGCGTTGGACCTACGCGAGACATAGGCGGTGGTGGTAAATTGACTGGTAGTTGTGGAAGAAAAACTGAAACGCCAGGCCAAGTGGCCGATTACTCCGATGCCGACTTCTGACCGCCGACGGTTGGCCATCCGACGGCCTTGCTTCGTAACCAATGACGCAATTACAACTTAAAGCCTTTGTTTTACGAATTATTAAAATGCATGAACTAGTGTCCTTTACTTTACACCACTTAAGAGTCTTTCCTTTTTTCAATTAAGGGTCAGCCCGTGACCATAAGTCTTGCCAATCAAATACAGTTACAAACTATTCTTATTGCCAAACAGTTCATTAGTTAAAAAAGAGAGTGTGGATTTCAATTTTTTGAAAATTACGGATACTTTTCTGAAATAGGTTGAAAACATAAATACATTTTAAAGAAGTTGCATCTGTGTCTGTCGCAGTCAATTCAAGTTAATTCAATTTTATGGAAATAAACAACATCACGCGTTAATGCGATGTCCCCAAAATGCGTATACGTTTTGCTCTCTCATAACCGCAAGTAACGTTAAACCAAACCAAACAGTCGTTAAGGTTAAGCAATCATTAAGTGTTTAAAAAATACATAAAAATATAATATCTGGAATATTCTTCATAAGTATGGTTAGGTTTCAATACATGTTCAAATTCTAAGCAATCTTTACGTACGTGCTTTTGAATATTAGTTTTTGTATCTATACACCTTGCAGTAACGGCACAAACAAAAGAAACTAGATATGCCAAAAGAATAATAAAATCGATCGTTCTCTTCATTGAAGAAAAGATAGTGGAAACGTACTCATGTCCATTGCAAGATTGGAAGAAGGCTCACTGGATCTTCCTAAGGCGTGGCACGAAATCATCTACATAAATCATACAAAATATTTTTTTCTAACCTTTGAGCCTTGGGGAACACAACCTCTTATAGATTTATCAAGGTCCAAATGATAGTTTTTTATATCATAAACCGAATATGAATCCTCTCCATGTACTTGGCTTATTATATAACTTTTAAATTGGTATATCTAGGGGCAGAGCCAAGGGAGGATGTGTATGGGCCCTGACCCCACTCAATTTTTCTTTTAAATCTATATGTAAATTTTTAAAAAATTCACTTGTTATATATAAAAATTTTAAAAAATGATATTTCTACTCCAATCGAAACTTAAAAACTTTAATTCTAATTCGGCTCTCATGAATTTCTGACACCGCTGTTAGATATATACATTCACATAGCCTATAAACCTTGCCAAGAGGAATACTCGTCGGCGAGGTTGTCCGGACCGGAAAAATACACATCGGGAGGTTTGCCGAAAAGCAATTGAGCATTTCAATCATGCACAGTACTTAATAGCGCCACCGTTGCTTAAACGGGAGGTCCACCGTCAGAAATTCACAAACGAGGTGACCCCATCTTCATAGGCAACATTATTCGAGAGTCAAACTAACCGCATTAATTAGAATAAAGAAGAATTCTCAAGGGCACGTGTTAAGATTCAGCAATTGACGAAGGCCTAGTTAGCATTTTTTAAATTATAAAAAGACTCACTTATTTTTGTTAAATTGGTTAATTAAAATAATTGTAAGTTTACATTTATCAAGTAAACAAAATGAACGTTTGCTTCTTAAACGCGACGTGAAACGCCGTAAATGTGCTCAGTTTATCCTTCCTATCTTTGAAGCATTAAAAAAAAAAAAGATTAATAAAAACAATGAACCAATAGTCGAACATGCATTAATGTTGGTCCATTCCCAAAGAGGCTAATGAAAATAGCTTTGCACGGATGGCGGCCATCTTTGTTATTTTATCTCATTAATCCAACTCTGGTCGACAACTGGCAACGACCTAAGTGCTATTGACGTAACCTTGTTTCCTAGCAGCAAAAGATTCAGTGCGTTTTCTTCAATATAAAAAACACAGGCATGTTCTTGTTAATTTTAAGTATGATATCCAAAGACTCCAGGACAAAGCATAATTATAATACACATGTATTTTAATCTTCCTAAAAAGAGACTCCTTCAGTACTTGAGACAGTGGTTTCATTATTGAAAAAGATCGTAAAAAGATCAGGAAATGGAATCTTACCACCTGCTTTTTATACGACAATTCAGGTTAGCTTATCCATTTATTACAAAGCTTGACCGCCCCTTGGACGTATTGATAGTTACCAAGATTTTCGCTTCCCATTGCTTTTTTCTTCCATACTGTATGGTTCGCATTTCAGACGCTAGGACAACTTAAAATAAGTTTTTGATTGTCACGATGCTGATTATATACATACATATAGTCAGAATCCAGCTTTAGGTGGTAGACTCCTAGAAGAGAATAATCATTCTCAAGAAGAAAGAAAGAAAAAAACTCACAACCTTTGTTTTTTCCAAATTGACAATCGTCAATCGATAGTTAGGTTGATGCATTTTATACTCACCTAGCAGATATAAACGACGTAAAAATATGTTACACACAATGTTCTCTCGTTTTGAATGGAAGGTTAAGAGTTCAAGTCCCTTCGTAGACTGGTAGAGCTTCATTCGCTAGGAAAGCCAAGTCACCCAAGTTTGCAGGTTCAAGCCCGACCGGAACACTAAACTCGGTTTCTTAAAGAAGCCAAGTTTGAACAACCCTATTTAGGCTTTGTTGTTTGCCAGATTCATGGAAAAGTCAATTCGAGAATTGGACTTTAAGGCTTTCAAATTGAATAGGCCAGTGGGTTTTAGATAAAAGTTTTACACCTGTAATGAGTGACAAAAAATAATACAAGTGCAAATAATAATAGCCAAAACAACCTGCTTTATGATGTAAGTCACAGTTGGAATAGAACAACCTGTATAAACCATTATTTCACGTTTCGCAAGCTTATCCAAATGATAGTTAGAACAGGCTGTTATTTGGCAGCTTTTGGAAAATGAGAGGTCCAAGGTTTACTGTTTGACACTCTGTCCAGCCTAACAAACACTCCTTTTAAGTTTAAAGCAGTTTTTCAAATAAAGTAAGGCTGCAATAAACTTAATAAAATTATTAAAATATGGTTAAAACAGTGATAAAATATTTTCCATAGCTTACTAGATGCGCCCAAAAGGTAATCACAGTTGAAAATTTATTTTTGATAGAAAAAGTTTTTATTAGATTGAAATTAATGTTTAGTATTAAAAAAATTATAAAAATACTTGAAGAAATAACAAGTCGATGCCCTCCTCTTCAATCGTTTTATTGCTTTTTATTTCTCCTGGAACGTTGGTTGACGGTTTGTGTTGTTTGCTCCAGGTTTGTATGAGTTTCGTCTGTATTTTTGTGTTTATGATCTGGCTTGTGATTCTTCCCAACGTGCTCATCCGTTCATAGTAGTTTTCAACAGAACCCTGGTTTGCAGAGACATTCCCATGATATTTTTGATGACCTCTACTATGTAACCGTGTCGTTTTTCAGCATCAAATTTGGAAAACTTCCATAGCACTAAGAAATTGGAGACTAATTTGTCAAGTTTTATTCTTTTTTTTTATTCTGTTTCTTTCTCCAATCGCGACTTGTTCGCTCTCTGAGTATCATTTGAAGCTCTTTAAGTTAAAAATGAGCTAGAGAAACCAGTGGATTCACTGAAAATGAAACTAGTGGTCCTTAGTTCTTTCCATCTCAAGTTGAGAAATGCCCTGTAAGCATGTGTCGGAAGAAGCAAAACTCATACGCTCGTTAGTGACCCTTTGTGGAAAGGGTTCTGCACTGGAAACGTGTGCTACAGGCCTACATCTTAAGTGTTATTTTATTGTTCTACATTTTCCTTCTGTCGTGGTTTAGTAATTGCTCTATCTACAAAGAGATTTCGGACTGCTAATTGGAACTTATTGATGGAACATAGTGTGAATAATTTGTTTATTGATGTTGGACATTCCATTCTTTTCTGACAACACCAAGTTACTAGCATCAATTTCTTCCGATGGTAGAGATGTTGCACATTGTAGAGATATATACGCAGGTTTCCCTCTTGTTTTGATGCTTCATTCTTGTGATTTTCAAGATGATTGTTTGTGAGTATGCTGACTGGTTGTAAGGCCGAAGGGTTTCTTGGTCAGGATTTAAATATGGATACTTTCATGAGTATTATCTTGCTTGTTTGCACACTTTGTGTTCACATAGGCTCAGCCATCATAGAGCTTCAAAAAATACACTGGGTTTGTTGTTGGTCGAGGTAAATATTTTAGAAATAGAGTATTGTGATGAAGACTTTGTATAATGTTCCGTTTACATTGGTTCTGCCTCAACTAGGTGATTACTGGTTGCAAACTTATGTGTTTTTTTTTCTGCTGAGTAACGTTTGAAACATTCTCTTTCGCTTTCCTTTTCTTACTTGTCTCACTTGAAGAAAAACATGCTTTACGACGACTTACGAGTTGGATTTATTCAACAGTCCACTCATCATCATGACAAGAATAAAAGGACTTATAAATGTGAACGTCTTCCTTAAAAAAGTGTGAACGCCATATAAAATTTCTTCGAATTTTAGTAATGCAAGCATCTGCTTCTAAAGAATATAAAGTTTTTGAGATTATGCAATATTGCGAAGTTTGAATTGAACAGGGCGAATATCGGAAGACCACTAAAAATTTTGGCTCTAGTTAAAATTTAAAAATTTTAATTCCGCCATTCTCATGAAAAATTTCTCTGTTTCGCTCTGACTAGAATAATCTACAAACATAAAAAAAAATGAGAAAAATTTCTGGTTTCGCCCTGACTAGAATAATCTACAAACATAAAAAAAATGAGAAAAAATTCTGGTTTCGCCCTGACTAGAATAATCTACAAACATAAAAAAAAAAAAGGCAAGCTCATTGTTACGTCCTGTGACTAGCTTACGTTTGCTCATCATGAAGAAGGTGAGCTCGAGTCTTGCTTGTGACTCCAGCAGTGGCCTTGAGAACGAAGCCATCGAGCGCGACATAGCTAGGTGGTCCACAAATCTATTTATTTCATATTGCCTTCAATTTGATCGAAAACTGCCCAATGTGCTCTGTCGCGGGGACAATCAGATCAACAATAGTGGCGGAGCCATATTATGCTGAGGGTGGGCATTTGCCGACCCTATTTTGTCACTTACCAAAGAATTGTTGTGTGAAAAACAAAAAGCAAAAAATCAGCTTTAGTGTTCCCCACTTTTAGGTTGGCGCTTTAAATGTTCTTTCTATACTTAAAAAATGAAAATTTAACTCGAACCTAATTTCCATTAATGTAAAAAGAAATGAGTATGTATGTTATTTTAGTTCTTCAAACATTAGCTTGTCAATAATTTAGTTCCGGTTAGACGTTTGTGCCGCCATAAACAAAATTTTGGCTCCATTGCGGCAGACAATGACGGTGACATACCACTTTCAAATAGTAAATTTCATGATGTCATACTTTAATGGGGTGTTTGGATAACACCCTAAAACTAGGTTTTAGAGACAAAACCTGATTTTGCCTCAAAAACCGGATTTTTGAAGTGCTTGGGTGCCATCAAAACTGGGTATGAGCAAAACTCTGTTTTGACAAAAGGTGGTTGTGTGAAAAGGGAATGAAACTCCCTCAACTTATTTCTCAAAAACCAGGATTTAGATAGACTAATCAAGTTTTCAAAATTCACTAAAAAACTTGGTTTTCATAAAACTGGGTCAAATGACAATGTCATCCAAGCAACCCACCCCCTCCTCAAAAAATAAATAATTCTCAAGTTATTTTTTCCTAAATTTTTAATTGTAGAGACATGACATTATTGTTTAAAACCTATATATCTACCCTTAAACTGGTTTGCAATTTATGGTAGGAATTTCCAAGGGAACAAAGTCCATTTACATTGTAAACTATCTCCCTATTTCAAACCCCATCTATTAGCTCTCAACTTGTGTACCTTTTGCGCATTTATATTTTAATACATCTTAAGGTCAAATTATAGATGTCAAATTCAGCAGTCCCCAGATAATGCTTTTTCCTCGTAGTGAAACTGGTACCTTTCAATCTACTCATGATTCTCATCATTCGAATCCAAACGGCCCTGTGAACCTTACCGAAAGTATTCATGAGATACTTGTGAACCTACTAATGTCACGAGGATGACAACCATGGAACTCACGCTGGGTCTGAACTCTGATCTGAGTTGAAAAATTAAAGTTTTTTAAATAATAAAAATGAAAAATATTAATATAAATAGTGTTTCTTTTAATAATTAGCTAAGATAATAAAATCTCTATCCGGTGGAACATTAGGTCATGCATGGCTGCGTTCGAGGGATGTTTTCGATGCATTATTTAAGTTTCGATCCAGAAATGACGGTTTTTTCTTGACTCAAATTTTGTTTCGTGTTTGGAATAATTGCACTGGTAGAATGAAGTGATGGTCCTCTTTTTGCCCCTCAACGGGCAAAGATTTGATGATCATTAGCATATCCGTAGGACACTTGCATTTGCAATGATAACGCGGCTGGGACATTGTTGATGAGAATTTTCCTGTTCATCAACGCGCGCTTGATGGCCTGGAGAAAGCATTCATTTGCGTATCGGAGGATTCTCTGAGCTTTTTCCAATGGAAAAGCCAAACGGTAGAGCCACAAATTTATGGCTGAAGATTGAAGGCTACAACCTTCATTTTCATATAATGGATTGAAGGGCTCAGACGGGTTTGATACTCATATTTACACCTAGTCAGGGCAGCGGCCAGCAGGGGCGGAGTTTCATGAGAGAAACCGAATTAAAGTTTCTAAATTTTGATTAGCATATAAATATTATTTTTTAAAATTTTTATATAAAACAAGTGAAATTTTCTAAACTTTACATGTAAATTAATTTTTTTTTAAGTGGGGCTAAAGCCTATGCAGGCTTTACCTTGGGTCCACCTTGCAGCCTACAGGGCAGTCTATACAACCAGTCTATACAACTGGGCTAAGGTATAGAGTGCCTCTTTAACTCGAAATTCATAAGCCCTCATTTAAAACATGACTTCATAGTGAATATCATGGCCTTTTGGCAACAATAACATACGTCCCATAAATCTGCCAAAAAAAATGGAACATTGTAAGTTAACAATGTTCAATAAATCTGCCTACCGTTTACAGTGTCTCTACTACCAAAACGATTCGGAAACGACCCAAATTTACACAATCAGGCACTCAAATGCTTGTTATGACTCGGGTATAAGGACGTTAAAAGTTAGTTGATTAGCAAGGTGAGATTAGGTACCAATTTGTGTCAAAAACTTAATTGAACCGTTGAAGTATCTTGGAGACCTTTGTAGTAGTGGGACTACTGAAATTATATATGTATAATATGAACAACTTGTGCAGCCAGTCCCTAGTAAAGTTATGTCCGTCCAGATCCTGTAAACGGGGACTCGATGGGGCCCTTCGCGACCGAATGAACACATAATAAATAAGGTCTATATAAGTGACAAGGAGCTGATTAGATATTGTCGTGACAAGTGGGGCCTTCATTCTTCTGGCCCGGCGTGGCCCAGCGTCCGCCCTACCCATAAAATAGGGTTCTTATGTGAGGACCAAGGGCTTTATGTTCCCCAATGTCATGAAACTTTCTGCTAGAATTATTTCAAGAATATTCCCGCTGATATCAGTGGATGTTGTTGGACCGTCCTCTTTTTTCCGTCAAAAGGGAAAACATCCTTCACCAACCCTATGTATTTCGGCCGTCGCTTGGTAAAATCCTTTGAAATCTCTTTCTCCATTTTTTGTGGCGCCCCCCTGGTTTTTAACCTCGCCAAAAGCGGGTTTTCTACTTAGTGAAACTATATTAAAAAACTGGACTAGTTTTATCTTTAGCATTCTGTACTTCAGTGAAATTATACAACGTCCATTCATTAATAGTTACAGAAAAATTACGAATCGGTTTGGTTAGTAAGCAGAGAGGAAGCCCAATAATGAAAAAGGAAGCGTTTTCGCTTTTCCTTTTTCTGTTTCCAAGGTACTTTCGATTGTTTGCCAGTAGAACAGAAGTGCAGGCATATCTTCCCTTATCTGTAGATTCCAAAACAGATGTTGCAGAAGACCACCTTTAGTTCTTTATTGACTCGTTAAAGTTGGATCCATAAGTTGAACGGGACCGACATTCAATGATCAAACTTATTTGAAGCTGAACATCAATGTCGTCGCTTCACATACAAGTGTTCACATGGTTTGCCATTATAGTGAGTCTGCAAATGGCTCATATTTAATCTAAAAGTTATTGTTGTTCTTACTATTATTAGTTGATTGAGCATGATTTTTTTTGTTTTTAATCTTAAACGCAGATGGGGAGCAACTGTAATCTTCATCTCAGGAGGAATGATCGACTTCGGCTTATGTCCATGGAAATGGAACCCTTCCAACAATCCTCAGCTACAAAACTCCTAGGGAGGTGTGTTCATCACGCGAGCTAAAAGAAACAGTACGATCTCAAAGCAATTTAAAAGCAACACATATTCAGATTTTTATCTACTTTTGAATAGATTGGATGTTCTTTTTATGATATTTCATATTTTTACATAGAAATGTATTTGATATATATTACATTTGGACGTAGTAGGGACCGCTACCATCTTGGATCTGAGAACAGAATCCCTTATTTTGGGTGTATCGAGATCCATTGTGGGGTCCCTTTTCATTTAATCATACGCTCCCTCCTGAAAGTAGGGTTTTGGTTGGCAACGAATGAACACCAACTAAATTTAAACTTGTAAATTCATAAAGCTTCTTCCAACTAAATGGACAGAGAGATCATGTCCGCCACCATTCGCAAAACCTAGGTAAGCTCAGGGTGCGGATTACAACATGCGGTAACTTTTCGGGTCAAAAGCTTTTAGTTTCTTAGAACAAACAGGCCCATATTCTTCCTTTATCAAGGCCATCGATGACAAATAAGAACCCGCCGAAAGTGGGAGCCTCTTTTAAATTAAAATCAAGCAACTAGTTGTTAATTATAGAATTTGATGTGGCTTTCTTTTTGAAAAGTTGGGTTGAAATAAGATTATTAAAATAAATAAAATAGAAAGGAAAAAAAAAAAGTTTAGGGAAACACAAGGAAGGCGTTGAGCACTACATCATTGTCCACAGGAGGCGAGGCTAATGCCTTGGATCAAAAGTAGGTGGAATATGCCTCCCACTATCGGATTCAATATTTTTTCTCAATCAATTTCATTTGGGAAAAGGAACTCTTTAGGCCACTTAGCCCCACCTTATCATCAATGTCAGTTGCCCTCTGCCCCACATGCACCACCTTAATAGTATCAAGAATCAACACGAGTTGTACGCTTTCACCTTGTATTTTGGTGGGTTTATCCTTTTTCTTCATTTCTGTTTAGAAAATAAGTAAATGAGCCATTGATTGCGTCACATGCCTTTTGTTTTAATGCGCCAACGATCAAGCCAAAGAGGACCGAGTAATGGAACCAAGTATTAAAAGATTTTTTTCTTCTTATAAAAGCAGTGAATGAAACCAACTGCACATTATTGTGCCGCCATTAATGCAACCACTCACGCGTTAAGCTGAGATTGCTTAGTTTGGTTCTCATGATAAAAGAGTTGGTTGGGTAATGTGGTTTATCCAAAAAATTGTTTAGTTTTGCTTCGTTCGAGTTCTATTGCTTGGAACTTCTTTGAATTATTTATTAAAAATTCATCTATATATGTTAAGTATGGAAGACGATGGCCAGAAACCCTCATCTTTGTGGCATAAAGTCAACTTATTTTGTGAAAATAAGAACTAGTAGTAGTAATAGTAATATGCTTATGGTTGAGTTCGTAATGGAAATGGGAGTCACGATAATGAATGCTCGTAACTGTTCGATGTTTTTAAATTTTATTGACATGGAAGTATGGAACTCATAGACAGGATTGTTCTTCTCGAAAGCAAAATTGAACAAAAAAATAGAAGAAAATAACACTGGTCACAGAACAAGTGTCGTGCTGTGACCGGCTTGGTACAACACTACTTTTTAACTTTCTTACTCTGCACCATGAACAGGTATTGTCATAAACGAGGGCAATAGAAGGACCGAACCAGGCCGTAGAGAAAGTGACATTAGTGTTTCTGCCAATGCGGCAAAAGTGAAAAAAAAATGAAGAGAAAATGAATGCAAAACAACATGAAAATGGGCACGAAGTGAGATTTAACGGAAGCAAGGAAGGGTCGCACCTTAAATACAATAGCGAAGCAACAAAAAGAGCAGTGGAGAGAAATCAGTTTCAAGACGCCAGAATAGATTAACTGTAGAGAAATTTCATATTACACAAAAAGGAAGCTTTCATAAACGAAACAAGTTTTCCCCATCCTGCCGTTTGCTGTGCGTCGCGAAGAAGAAATTAAAGATTTGGCTTATGAAAACAATTTTTTTGCTTTTATACAGAAGCTTACAATATCTGGTATAAGTATATAAATCCCCAAGGAGTATACCCTGTTTTCATTAGGAACCTTACTTACTGCTTGGAGAAGCCATATATTTTTTCAAGCTAAACTCACGAGTTGAACATTACACACGTCAAGCTCAAATGAATAGAACAAGAATAAAACAAAACTTGGAGATTTTAGCGAAAGAGAGTTCTGTCGACACGAAATCCGCGGAGAAATTTATTTTTTTGAGTTTAACAAACAAAAGCAACGCGAAGATTTCCAGCCGTGGAGGAGAGCAATTTCTCTCATTAATCGCGCCACTATGAGTGCACGCGCTTCCTGTACAAACACCGTGCTCATGCCCCTGAAGTGCGAGCATTTATGCGAACCAGGGCGCGGCCTGTCCACCGCGCGGGAACCGCCGCCACTCCACCGCCGAACGGAGCAGAAAACCGGCTCGCGCCACCCACATGAGCGCCGGCGGTCCGGCAATTACGAGCGCTCCCCATCGAGCGGACACTACGACGGCGGGCTTCTGGTCGGGCCGCCGGGAACTGGGCCGGCGCATTAAACCCGAGGGGTGATTTTGCAATTCCGCAACGCGATCACGGACACCTACATTCGGGTGGTGAGGTCACTGGGGTCAGCGGATGCGCCCTTCTCCCGAAAAGAAGTGCCAGGGAAAGAGGGTGCAGGTGGGTCCACGTCTGGGCCATCCCCGCCTAATATTGGTGAAAGTGAAACCCCGTAATCTCCCGCCCTGTCCAATTTTAACCCTTTCCACCGGCGGACAACAAACCGGTTTAGATTCTTGGCCGGCGGCAGATAGGGACCCTGCCGCCTCTTCAAATGACGCTTCTACCCTTCCTTGCTTTTGAAAAGACCATGTTGACCAAGATTTTGACGCCGATAATTGTCCTCGAAAGATTGCCGGTGTATCGTTCCAATTTTATCGGATGATTGCATCCGATCTCATAAGATCAATCAACTACCCTTTGAAAGATTTTTATAACCAGTCTCTTTTCTTCTTGAGACAAATAATCCTCATCCAAATAGGCATCTGTTTTTTTTTTTCTTATAAAACGCTTTTCCAGCAGCCTCCTTCAACAATGAACACTCTAGAAGCAAAAGGATCACGAGTCCCTTACAATCTGAGCACCGGTACAAGTATACTCTTGTTTTTTGGCTGGAAAAGGAAAAAATTATCCTTAATCACCATGGCCCAGAGGAGACAAACACTACCGGCTCCCGCGCATGCCTTCGTTGCTGATAAAAGTCTTGAGGTCCTCTGTGCACCTTGATGGTACTCCTTTGTCCTAATTTCATCACCAGAGTAATTTTTTCCCCAAGTGCTTGAAAATGATTTATGGAGATCTCCATAATTTATGCCGATAGAGAATTTCTGCCGGAAAATAATGGGCTCCAAAGTTTATTAAATGCCTACGAGCCCCCACCCTACTAGTTGTGCCAAAGAGATGATAATATGGGTCAGTTTGCTTATTTCTAAATTAAAAATCAGAGAGGAAAATAAGAAAATTGTTGAGAAATAAAAGTAGCAGATAAAAGAATATGTCACGTCTCCAGTGAATCGAGTCAAGTGTGAAATAAAAAAAGGATTCAGGTTCTAGTTGACAAAATTGCCTGAGAATGTAGTACAAGTTCGAAACCCAATGTCGCAACGAGGTTGGAGTCAAACAACTATTTAGCTTCTATGTTTCCTAAGTTGCAACAACCTAATCGGTTACCTTCACGCGTATCAAGGTTTCTTACATATGGTTACAACTCGCATGCAACCTTGTGATCCATATTATGGATGTCTTTTTATAAAAATGGACCAAAAAGTAGCATTTAAATGTGAAAAAACTCATATATGTGAAGCTGAAACCTTTTTGTTTACATTTTTTAAATAGTCGTTAATCAGTTTTACGGGGATGAACCACTCCAGAAAATGTAAAAAAAAAAAGAGAAAAAAAATACTTATATAATATAGTATATTGTTGCTTAAAAGGTGAATGTACGAATTTTTTTCATGTTTTCTGTCCTTGATAGCCTTGGCTGCGGGACTTGTTCTAAGTCTGAATTCAAAGTGAAAGCATATAATTTTTTAAAATATATATATGCAACATTAAACATCTGGCTTTCAAAATTGACGTTTTCTTTGCTATAGTAATTCTCTCACCATTGTGCTAGTTTTGAGAATTTTGCGACAAATCCCGTACTTCCAACAAAATCCTGATATTTCTGACCCTGGACTCCGCAGGATCCAGATCTGAAGACATTTGGAAGTTACTGCCAGAGTCATCAGAATACGGGAAATGGAGCAGAATGTGAGAATTATGTGGCGATGATGGATTGATTGAGAACTGTACTGACCCGCGTGAATATTGAAACATGCTATGATATGCATTCACACCGATTCAGTACTGCTCACATGCTGGGTGGCAGTGTTTGTGGTGCTTTCAAATTTCACTCAGATGGAAATGAATGAATCTCAGGTTGAAGAAAGCATAGCAATTAATATTTCGTGATGCACCTCAATTGTTTGAACACAAATTTCCATTCGAGTGAGATATATTCTTTAATAGTTTAACGGTGGGTTTCATGCTTTATTTTATACCTGGGATCTCTTCCCGGCAGGGTTGCATCGAAAAAACAGAAAGCAAGCATGCCCAATTCCGTCATTAAAGCTGTCGGCCATGGACGCAAGCTTCAGGGAGATTTTGGTCATTTAGAAACGAGAACGCAGAACGTAGGGAAGCCAACGGTTCTCTCTCTGGTGATCAGCATCAATGTAAAAATATGAAAATTGCTTTTTCTTTTTCCGTTAATTTTTATTAAAGAAAAGCGGGATTAACGTCGTAATGCCCAATAGAATCTTTTTTTGCCGTCAATATTTGCAGGAAAATAGAGCACGGGGCAAAAAAAAGGGAAAGAAGAAAGTGAAAAAGTAAAAGGAGGGGGAAGCAGGCCGTCTGAGTTATGCTTGCCTGCACTCTCTCCCGCCCCATCAATTCTTCTCCTTCTCTTTCTCCCTCTGCGGTCTGTCCTTCCTCACAAGACTCTCCCACAGCGACAACACAGAGGGAGAGAGAGAGAGAGGCGTGGGAAACTCGAAGCCGGAGAAGGTCGAACGAAAGAATCGATAATGGAAGGAAGGGGAGGTGGAGGAGGAAGAAGAGCCGGAAGGGTAGCATAGAAGAGGTTCCCACGTGCGAAGTGATCTTTGGTGCGTTTCGCACGCTTTAGTCCTTGCTTCTCGTAGCATTTCCCCCCTTCCTCTTTCTTCTTTCTTAGGGGGTTGGAGCTCTCTCTGTCTCTAGTTTCTTGCCTGAAGGAGGCAGAAGATTGTTTGTTAACATTGGTGTGAGATTTGCATATTTTTAGTCCAATGACGACGAATTTTTCGCGATTCTTGGCTGTGGTTTTTCTCTTTTATGGGAATAGCTTGTTCGTTTTCTTCACCCGCCGTGCTTTATTGTTCTGTTTGTAAGTGCCGGGGAATGACTCAACATCACGGTTGGTTTGGTGTAGCTAAGCAATTTGTCGCCCTCATTTATTTTTTTGTTTTTCTCCCCCCACTTGAGGAGAGGTGTTGAAATCATGGTGGTTCGCCATGATGTCTGTGATCTCGATTTTTTTAAGTTGTCTTGGGTTTCCATTTGGGTTACAGAAAGATGACTAAAATGTCCAGGGATTTAGTTGAAAAATTACGTTTTCAATGTTCAAGTGCAGGATTTTGGCCTCTTCAGTCTTCACTTTCTCCTTCTCTTTGTTTTTGAATTCAGGATCCTAACGTTATCATTAGGAAAAGCCTTTACATTTTGTCACTGTTGGAGCAGTTATTTCTGGTGTTCCTATCTTCCTACTACGCAGGACTAGTAATAAGATTTTAATGAGATTGTTTCCCCTGACTTTAGAACAATTTAACAAAATAACAAGTTAGAGGTTTGATGACGTTTTTCTTTTTCTCTTTGAGCAATTTAGTACAATGGTGAGTTCTGATCACCAACAACGAACTCCGGTCTAGATACTACAAATAAACGGTGTTTGTTGTGGGTAATCTTGAAGAAATGATTTGTGCATGTTGCAATTCCTTTCCTTCTCACCTGGCTCCAAAGAAGTGACTCTAGATGATTTATTTATGTTGATATTCTTCTTTTTCCTCAATCAATTTCAGAAAAATATGCTGGCCGGGAAATGTTGAAGATTTACTGTATGCTGGTTAGGAGAGCAGTAGATGGTATCATTTGTTTCTCACCATATCAAAAATTTCAACCATTCACGCGGACAACTGAAAGGCGGTAACCAATCTCCAAGACTTCTCATTCCTGACAGGAACAAACATACGCCACATTTATGATGCTCGATGTATAGAGCCACTATGGATAGTGTTCCTTGTCCAAAAACACTAATGTCGGAGGAGAAAGGCTTTTCAGTTGACCACGTACCAAAACTGCCTGCACATTCTTCGAACTTGTGGAAATCACAGCACCCAGACGCTCATCTTCACGGGAAAACATGGAAGGGTAAAGGTTTTGTATCAAGTCACGAAGGATTTGTACCTAGGGTCGTGAAATCAGCCCAAACAGTAGAGAAGGTTAACTGCCAACCGACGTCTGCCGTGGTGGAACCAGTCATAGCAGTACATCCCGTTAAGAATAATACTATGGCTGCACCTTCTGCAATGCATAGGGCCCCTTCAATTAAAGCATGTAAGACCTCAAACACATTGAACTTGTGTGAGGAATGTACGCAGAGCTCCTTTTCTGGGGTAAGCCATCCACCAGAGCCTGTGGATAGCGACCTAATGCAGGCAGTTTATGTAACCATTGATCAGAATAATTCCACAAATGAAAGGTGCTTTAAAGCTGTTCCTTTGAAAGGTCCATTACTAGAAGATCTTTCCATAAGCGTTCCAGCCATAAAACTGGATACTTGCTCCCCATCTCCAGCTGAAAGCCTGGTTGAAGAGGCTGATGAACTAGGAGGGTCAACGGATCCACTGTCAACCAATTCTGAGCATGCAGATCCGCAGGGGCCTGCTTTATCAAATTCTTTAGAGGCTAAACCTGCTCCAATGAGTGAATGCCTAGCTGAGATGGAGGAGAAGGAGTGCATATGGGATGCTTCATTGCCGCCAAGTGGTAATGTTAGCCCTCACAGTAGCATAGATAGTACTGGAGTTGTCACTGCCATGAGCATCGTCAACAGTTCGACCAGCGCTTACAGAAGTGATGGGACACTGAGCATGGAGAGAACCTGTGAGAGCGCCAAGGGTGATTCACTTGGGAGTGCCAAAACCAGCATTAGCAGAGCAAGTGATAGTAGTGGTCTCAGTGATGACAGCAATTGGAGTAACGTTACTGGTAGCGCCAGTAAACCTCACAAAGGCAATGATCCAAGGTGGAAGGCGATTATAGCTGTCCGTGCTCGGGATGGCATCTTAGGGATGAGCCACTTTCGACTACTCAAGAGACTTGGTTGTGGTGACATAGGGAGTGTCTATTTGTCAGAGCTGAGCAGCACCAGATGCTACTTTGCAATGAAGGTGATGGATAAAGAATCCCTTGCAAGACGAAAAAAATTAACAAGGGCACAAACAGAAAGGGAAATTCTCCAGCTGCTGGATCATCCTTTCCTTCCAACTCTATATACACATTTTGAGACTGATAGATTTTCTTGCTTGGTAATGGAATTCTGTCCTGGAGGAGACCTGCACACGTTGAGGCAGAGACAACCAGGAAAGCACTTCTCCGAATATGCTGCACGGTATTCCTTTTCCCACTTTTTTCTGTTATTTTCATATCTAACTGGTAGAGTCTGCTCTTTCAACGATATTATGTGATGCTACCATCTTGTTAGATGTTTTTGTCAACGAGAAATATAGAAAATCAACCTATTACAGTTTTTCCTTTTCGCTGGTGTATCTTGGAAAGATTTGGTTGAGTATTCCTATTATAGTAGTTTTTGTTATATTTATAGAGAGGCAGTGAATAACTCATGCTGTATTTAGATTCTTACTTGGTTGAATTTGGTGTGGCTTTTTAAACTTGTTTAGGCTTCTTGAACTAGACTGGTTTTTGTACAATTAATTCAGGAAAAGCGTTCTCTTGGTTTCCCAACCTGTTGCTTCTAAAGGCTACCCTCTCTCGGCTGGATGTTGGTCCAGCCTACTACGAGGATCCCGTATCATGTATTAAGTTCTTATTCTGAAAATTTTGTAAATGCACAATCTGGTGGAAACAGATTAGGCATGATCGAGCCTTCAACGCCCTCTCTCTCCTCTGTCTCCCTCTCTTTAATCCAACGGCATAAGCTTTGTTCAACAAGATGGAGAACATCTGAATCAAGTGGCTGTACTTTCAAGAGTTCATGCTTCTGAACTTGGATTATTTGAAGATAGTGGCTCTGCCGCGTAGATCCCTTTTAAGTGGATTTGTCAGTTTTCCTAGGTAGAAGGAACTAGGAAGCAACGTGATCTTTACCTGTGTGCAGAACATTTTATTCAAAAAAAATATGCATCCATACGATTTCCATACCGTTCTGTATGTTAATGAGTGTGTTCTGCCTTTCCCAATAGGTTCTATGCAGCAGAGGTTCTCCTGGCCCTTGAGTACCTCCATATGCTGGGGGTAGTTTACAGAGACTTGAAGCCTGAGAATGTCCTTGTCCGGGAAGATGGTCACATCATGCTGTCAGATTTTGATCTCTCTTTGCGCTGTGCAGTTAAACCTACCTTAATTAAATCCTCTATGTCTGATTTTGACCCGTCCAAGCGGGGAAATGCATTCTGTGTCCAACCTGCCTGCATAGAACCAACATCCGCTTGCATCCAGCCAGCTTGCTTGCTTCCTCGCATATTCCCTCAGAAAAACAAGAAAAACAGGAGGAAGCCCAGAATGGAAGTAGGGCAGCCATTCACCAAACTTCCTGAACTTGTTGCGGAGCCAACCGCTGCCAGATCTATGTCCTTCGTGGGAACTCACGAGTACTTGGCCCCTGAAATTATCAAGGGTGAAGGCCATGGAAGTGCAGTTGATTGGTGGACGTTTGGTATCTTCCTTCATGAACTTCTTTACGGCAAGACTCCCTTCAAAGGAGCAGGCAACCGCGCTACACTTTTCAATGTAGTTGGGCAACAACTGCGGTTTCCAGACGCACCAGTCACGAGTTACGCAAGCAGGGACCTGGTCCGAGGACTCCTTGTGAAGGAGCCACAGCATCGGCTAGGAGTGAAGAGGGGAGCAACAGAAATCAAGCAGCATCCATTTTTCGAAGGTGTAAACTGGGCATTGATACGGTGCAGCACGCCACCAGAAGTTCCAAGGTCATTCGACACAGACATGCCAGGGAAATTTGGTGCTGCTGGCCCTGCTGGCCCTGCTGCCACAGCTGCTACAATGGGGGTTGGTAGCAGCGGCAAGAAGACAGTGGGAGCAGATGTGAAGCCTGCTGGGAAATATTTGGACTTCGAGTTCTTCTAATCTGGTTTAGTATTTAATCAATGTGAAAGCAGTTTTCTTGGTAGCCACCAGGTGTTGCAGATAGCATGGGTATTGGTTGGATATAGAGGCTGTTGTAGTCATTTATGAAGAAAATAGCACTTGCACTGAACGGGAACATTAGCAGGAGCAAGCATGAATATTGATTGATAAATGGTAATATAGGACGCTATAATCATTTCTTCTAAAAAGTTCACGTTCGTCCATTGATGTGAAAGCCTACAATCTCCACAGGGACATCTCATGCAGAGTTGTAAGGCCGCGTTGAGGGCTTTTTCATAGCTAGGACTCAGTGCTGATGCGAATGATTTCTGTCCCTAACTGTACTTAACAATTTACCGGGGAGCTGTCTCTGGTTCTTAAGGCCAGATCACGGCTGCCACCTTTCTAACCAAAGCTACTGAGCCAAATACTGTAAATAACCACTGTACCTGCTACTTTTCTTACGGCGTTTTCTTCTCGGATTTTCACGCTTCGGACAGTATTTCCCCACCATACCATCTTTGTTTAGAATTTGGATTTACTATACAAATGAATCCAAAAATCCTCTCCCTCTCCACCTCCCTCTCTCTGGCTAGACCAGGTCAACTGAATCTCACCTAATTATCAGGTTTGGATTGACATGGCTTGGGCTCCATGAGATGTCTTTCTGACAAAAACTGAGCAACCATTTGGCCGTAATCAGCCTGGTTCGGCACCCATTTGGCTGTATATGGGCCTGCTTGCAGAACCTGCTGCGGGTAAACCCTTTGTTTCTAGTAGTGGAGAGGAAGGCCTGTTACAGGACAAGACTGGGGCCAACTGGTCTCGGCTTCATTCTAGCATCATCTGACCGATCATCATATTCATTTATTCCATTCTAATTTCTAAGTACATCAATCAGTGTGGAGTTGGTTCTACCGCGCCGGCCACAGAATTGCTAATGTATGATATGGGCTGCCGAGCAATTAGTTTTGTCCTCGGTCTGACAACATTGATTGAGGCCATCGGTCTGCAACTGCAAGGTCGTCTCCTATTATTCTGTGGGGTCTGTTTCTGTCTTGGTCCAAGACATTTCTTATTTTTGGTGTCGAAAAGAGCCTTGTTTCCATTTAACATTGGTGGAAACTACGCAACTAAGGCGGGGCATCGAGGTGGCCTGGCTCGATTCGAAGGCTGGGCTTTGTGCCAGCCCCGGAGTGTGGCTGGGACTCCGCCTGCCTCTACTTGACTTTAATAATAATAATAAAAAAAACATTCATATTTAATATATAAATATAATATTTTATAATAGGATGTGTAAAATATAATAAATACAAATATACATTATATTATAATGTTGTAGGACCGGTCCTCGGCCATTCTTACCATACATATAAGTAAACGGGTGATCAGAATCACAAGTCGGCGATGCCGCGGTGGAGAGCGAGGGTTCTCAAATTAAAAGCGGTAATAATTCTTTTGTTCCCTCATCTTTCAACAAGCTGGAATAGCTCAGTTGGTTAGAGCGTGTGGCTGTTAACCACAAGGTCGGAGGTTCAAGCCCTCCTTCTAGCGGAAGATTACTTTCTTTTTCACCTTTTCGACCTCCCGAGCTCTCTCCCCACGTGCCAAAAACACGGCACAAGTTTTACGTCTTAGGAACTAAAGACTAAATCGACAGCAAAAATGATTCTTGTTACGTCTTATGAACTGAAAATTAAATCGGCAGTTATGTAATGGTATGGGTTCGGGTACGGCGACTATTATATATAATTAATTTCAAAAAATAAATTATTATATATAGTTAAACCGCAAGTTTGTAACAAAAATGTCAATAAAAAGATGTTCATAATGAATAAATTATAATGTTTTCATGAGATTTCTTATTTTTTTTGATTTTTTAAGTTATAATATAGTTTGGATCTAAATCCAATTCAAATCTAAATCCAAACATACCGGGCCGTACCACCGTACCGGTACGTGCTGTGACTTAGATCGGCGGCAAAAATGATTCTTGTAATATCCTTTTGCACGCTTGAATAATAACTTTTCAGCAATCACCCTTAAATGTAGATATCAAATCCCCACGCTATAATGTAACTTCATTGAAGCCAAGTTGACATGCTCACAGTTGAGACGGTTCATAACTGAGTGAATCATGTTTTTGACTCGGTTAAGGCTTGTATCGTTATGCCAAACGGTGCGGGGAATCAGCCGTATCAGCTGCAAGTGGAGCTAGAAATTCTGGTTAGGAGGTACATTTTATAATTTGAAATTTATTTTCTTGAAAGTATGATTTCTTTTTCTTTTTTATAGATTTATATGGGAAATTTCCCACAGGATGCGCACATTTTGGTGGCTTATTTGCTGTTCCAAATTTTCCTTTTTATGAAAACAATTACAATGTTTTTAGACTTAACAAAAGTTAGAAAACTTCAAGTGTCGTATCGGCCGATCCAAGTGGTCCGATCCAAGCCGACTCTGGGTCGAACCTGCCCGATCCAGTGCTCCGAGGAGGACGTTTGGTATTTGTAAAGCGCCGTTGGGACGCTCTTGGAAGCGAGAGATGCTCACCAAAACGCGCAGTCCCGCTCGCTCAGAAGCCAGTGCTGCTCCCGCAGGTAACCATCTCTCTCTCTCTCTTTTCACGGTTCGCCTTCGGCGGAGATTATCTCCCTCTTCCGCCGTTTCTCCTCCTCGTCTTCTTCATTTCTTTTCTTCTTCTTTGTTCATCCATTTTCTTTGCCAACTGGGGTTGCTATCGGCTCCACGTCGACTGATGCCTTTTACTCTCCCCTTCGCTTCCATCTTCTGCCATAGATACTCGTATGCATCTTTTTTCCCGTGGTTCCGTGGAAGAGGGGCTGCTGAAAGATCATTTGTGCCTTCTTTGATCGTGTTGTTGCACACCAAGTGTTTGTCAGAATATACCGTAAGACAAGTGCTTGTCATAATATCATTTAACAGTTGTTTCGTTTATGTGACCTGATAGAACCCATTGCTAGTACTTACAACTTGCAACGGCTGACCGTTCTCTATTTACTTCTACAGTTAGTGTAGGTGTCACTGAAACGTCACGGCCTAGGAATTCGCTCATGGAGACCCTTATTTTGTCTAGTCACTCGATCACGTACTACCTTCTTTTAGATGGTTCCTGAGGGCCTTCCTCATTGGGCTCTTTCTCTATGTGATTACAAACGGAAAGAGAGGAAAGTAAGGAACGCTACTAACAGATATGCATTTGAAACCTGCGTCCTCTTTCTCAAACTCCATAACAAATTCTGGGTATTCATGTGATTCAGCCTTCCAATATAATTCTGAAAGAATGAATCAACAGAAAGAGCAAAATATTAAAAAACTAACAAACCTCTTGTTTAACTCGTCATAAACAGTAAGACAGACAAAAGAAGAGATACTGAAGGAAAGAAACAGTTTATGAGACAATCAACCATGACAGGCTAGACATTACTGCATGTCAACCCCATACGCAGAAGCTTAAAATGTATCATTTGGCCTCGTTGGCACTGCAGGCTGTTTAAAGACAAACTTTTTTCATACAATTTTCTGTGCTCGTTAATCATTGATTCGACTAATTTTAGGTTGACAAATGGTTCCCAAAAAGAAATATGTAAAACATACCATGACAGTGAAATGAGTTTAATTTATACATCTGCCGTATTGGCTGATGCACCATTTGTTTACGAACATGTTGCGACTCCAGAACCAATAGAACGTCACTAGAGCTGGATAACCAGTTCATCCAAAAATAACAGACATCAAGAAATATTTTTCCATACCAGCAATACTAATAATACACATCGTAACCATAAGAAGGTAACCAAGCATTTGTAAGCATAGCTGCCTTTAATGGTGCTTTAGCTATTTGAATTGTCTAAATGCGTTAGTGCTGTATATGACTTTAGTGCTTTTAAAATTTAAACTATATCTCTTGTAGTTTTTGCTCATAGAACTTTGCTTATAAGAGGGAAGGAACAAGAGAGAGAAAAGGCAGAAAGAGTGCTTTTGGCTCGTTTTTTTTTTTTACATGTTTCAGATGGAGATAAAATACTATATTACTTACAAAGTATAGTGCTACCATTGATTAGTCCGATGGCTATGTCGGAACTGATTGCTTTTGCCTTCATCCATCCATTTGCAGAGATAGAGACAAAGAAAGAAGGCAGAGAGAGAGAGTCAAAGAAAGAAGGCAGGGAGAACTGGCTTGTAGCAGAGATCCTATACGCTTGAGGCTACCATCCTTCCATTCTTTTATATCTCAATGCAGATGCCAATCCACCAACTCCTACTATCATGGGGAGACCAGTGCCAGCCAACCACCTTTTCAACCCATGGAAGGTTTCATCATGCCCACGTTCCTCCATCAAGGGTTCACCGGGATAACATCAATAGTTGTTGGCAAAACCATTCATGCTCTGGCTATCAGACGTTTCTTCAATTTACCTATGTTCCAATCCAATACCTTGATAGATTTATATTGCAAGTGTGGGAGTTTGAGTTATGCACAGAAAGTGTTCGACTTGATGCCTCAACGAAATGAGGCTACTTGGAACACTCTAATGTCGGGATATGTGAGATGTGACCGTGTTTGGGAAGCCATAGAAATTTTCTGCTTGATGCAAGCAAATGGGTTGAGAATGAATGGGTTTGTTCTGGCAAGCATACTCACAGCCTGCTCTAAGCTGTCGCTTGGTGATCATGGTTTGCAGTTACATTCTCTCGTGGTCAAAAGCGGGTTACTAGACGATGTTTTTGTTTCAACTGCACTTTTGCATCTCTATGCCACTTGCTGCACTTCAGTGTTGGTTGCAAGGCAGGTTTTTGATGAGATGTGTCATCGGAATGTAGTATCATGGACTGCGATGATGGTGGCATGTGCAAGGCACAATGTGCCTGATCAAGAGATTGAGCTTTATCAAAAGATGAGATTGCAAGGAGTTGGTGCCAACCAGGGTGCTTTTGCAACAGTGATCAGTTCTTGTGGAACACTTGGGAACATGTTTTTGGGCGAACAAGTTATCGGTCATGCTGTGACCGCGGGATTTGGATCTGATGTTTCTGTTTGCAATGCCATGATCGCAATGTATGGAAACCTTGGTAGCATAGAGGATGCACACTTGGTTTTTGATCATATGCCAGAGCGTGATGTTATCACATGGAATTCCTTGTTATCTGCCTATGCACAAAATGGTATGTGCAATGAATGTCTTTTATCTTTTTCTGAGATGCGGCTGACAAATGCAATACCAAATTCAACTACGATATCCAGTGTCTTAACAGCATGCTCTAGTGGCTTGGCCAACTTGAAATGGGGAATGGGAACTCACGGGCTTGCTATCAAAGTGGGACTTGATTTCAAAGTTTCAGTTGGCAATGCTCTTCTTACAATGTATTCTGGTTCAGGTAGTCCTTCAGAGTCTAAGTTGATTTTTGTGTTAATGCCAGAAAGAGATTTAATTTCATGGAACTGCATGATTACATGCTATGTTCAGAACCATCAATTTGATGATGCATTAGTGTTCTTCTCAGAGATGCTAAGAGCTCAGAGAAGAATGAACTATGTTACTTTCATTAATGTGTTGTCAGCATGTTCGAATCCTGACTATCTGGCTGGGGGGGAAATTATCCACTCTCTTCTGATATGTGCTGGTCTTCAGGATAACATACTTTTGGGCAATGCATTAGTCACCATGTATGGAAAGTGTGGTGCGACCAAAGAAGCAAGTAACGTGTTACTGGCAATGGAGGAACCTAACACTATTTCGTGGAATGCCATGATTGGTGGGCATGCGGAGAATGAAGAAACAGAGGAAGCTATCAAAATCTTCAATATGATGAGGAAGAATGGTGGTCAAAGTAACTACATCACCTTAGTGAATGTGCTTTCTGCTTGCCTTCAAAAAGAACATTTACTTATGTGGGGGTTTTCAATCCATGCCCTTGTGCTATTCTCTGGATTTGAGATAGATGAGTTTGTGAAAAATGCACTGATTACTATGTATGCAAGGTGCGGTGGGCTTGAAGTAAGTAACATTCTTTTCAATGAATCAGCTAGTAATGACATTGTCTCATGGAATGCAGTTATTGCTGCAAATGCTCGCCATGGACATGGTGAGGATGCTTTAAAATTGTTCATGCAGATGCATCATGCCGGTCTCAAGTTGGATCGTTTTAGTTTTTCAGGTGGACTAGCAGGCAGTGCTAGCCTTGCCCTCGTGGAGGTAGGCCAACAAATTCATGACATTATCGTAAAGCTTGGATTTGAATCGGATCAGCATGTTGTAGCGGCAGTTGTTGACATGTATGGTAAATGCGGTGAAATTGATGATGCGGTTAAAGCTTTTGAGAGAACAAATAATCGTTGCCCTTTGATGTGGAATACATTGATATCATGCTATGCAAGGCATGGATATGCTGGAAAAGCTAGGAAAGCCTTCCAAGAAATGCTGCAAATAGGTGTTAAACCAGATTACGTCACTTTTATTTCCCTTCTTTCTGCCTGCAACCATGTTGGTCTGGTTGATGAGGGGCTCCAGTACTTCTCCTTAATGACAGAAGAGATGGGGATTGCACCAGTAATGGAGCATCATGTCTGCATGGTTGATCTCCTTGGACGTGCAGGAAGGCTATATGATGCAGAGCGGTTTATTAGTGAAATGCTTGTCCCCCCTGACATCCAAATCTGGCGAAGTCTGCTTGCTTCATGCCGAATTCATGGGAATTTGGAGATTGGAACACGTGCAGCGAAGCGGCTTCTGGAATTAGATCCTCTGGATGACTCTGCACACGTTCTTCTTTCCAATATGTATGCTGCAAAGGGTAGATGGCAGCATGTTGAGAATGTGAG
The DNA here is from genome assembly GCA_011799765.1 of Nymphaea thermarum. Taxonomy (NCBI): domain Eukaryota; kingdom Viridiplantae; phylum Streptophyta; class Magnoliopsida; order Nymphaeales; family Nymphaeaceae; genus Nymphaea; species Nymphaea thermarum. The sequence goes on along the minus strand of JAANDH010000205.1, from coordinate 105,575 downwards.
GAACCATATGAAATTCAATAAGATAAAGAAGATACCCAGTTGCAGTTGGATCAAGGTGAAGAACAAAGTGAATTCCTTTGGCACCGGGGATTGGACACATCCTCAGGCCAAGCAGATCTATGCAAAGCTTGGAACACTTTTGGATTTGGTTAAGGGAGTTGGTTACATTGCCAACACAAGCTTTGTGTTGCATGACATGGACAAAGAACAGAAGGAACAAAATCTTTGGCATCATAGTGAGAAGTTAGCGCTTGCTTTCGGGTTATCGAACTCACCTGCAGGATCTACTCTGAGAATTTTCAAGAACCTTCGCGTTTGTGGTGACTGTCATACTGTCTTCAAGTTGGTCAGTCAAGTTACTGGCTCCAGAATTGTGTTGAGGGATATGTATCGTTTCCATCATTTCAAAGATGGGGAATGTTCATGTTCAGATTATTGGTGACATGCTCTGTCTATAAATTTTTATCTGCATATATCGACTTTCCTTCCAGCAGGTAGATGTTCATCTGAAAGTATAAAAGAGTAAACCTTGGAAGATGTGTCATTGAAAAGATAGTTCAATTTTTTAGGTCATAGGGCATGTATGTGCCATGCTCATCTATATTACATTATGCAAATGAACTTTGGATTTTGATTTGCTATCTGGCACAAGATCAATCAGATGCAGTTGCTGCTTCATTTTTTGGAATCAACATCTAGAGATTCCGGACTAAGCACTATATCAACGAGAGCAATCGCCCACTGGTTTTAATCATGCAAACAATTTCTGGACACAATTTGCAAGCACTTCCATTGGTTTCAGTGCCTCTGAAAACCATTACGATCCACTAGGATGGAGTTTGCTAAAAGATAACATAATCTGGGGCCTGGGCATGGTCAAGCTGCTGCCTCTTAGCTGCAGGGCGTGCTACCCTAATCAAGCATGTGCGCGACACTATGTGATTCAATCGCGTGTGGTTTCCATTATCCTCCAGGTAAGCCATGGAGAAATATCAAAAATATATGCTGGTCCTTTCCCTAGACTTATGCATCTGACTTAGGCTGCCAAGGGATCGTGCCGCCGCTAGAAACACCATTTCCCATCCAACTTGCATGTGTAAGCAATAAGCATGCTGCCAGCGATCAACCTGATCCTGGATCCAACTCCCCGTAGGAATCATAGTTGCATTGCTTATAGTTATATGCAGGTGGTGCCTACATGAAGGACCCTCACATAACTAGGCTAACTGGCTAAGCCTTCTCTTGGGCATTCCCAACTTGAAACCCGAACCCGAGGGCTTGGTTTCTCTCCTCTCCATCCGCCACTAGTTCAACGCTCTACGATGAGCCTGATCTTGATCTGCTTTCATGTGGTGGGGTGATGAGCTGAACTAACCCACCTTTCCAGCCTATTGTCTACTAATTAAACCTTTCATCCTTCTCTGCCTTTGAAAAAGCATATGGACCCAACCAATCACTTAGAAAAAGGTCTTTTGAGGCATCAAATTTTACGTTTTATCAATCAAATTATGTGGGATAGGAACCTATATTTGGTCTTTTCTTGGGCAAAAGGCCCCACGTCCTGCTACTTTTTAGAGTTGTATATACGCTCTAAAGGCCCTGTTAACCTTTATAGTCATATTCATACGCTGTATCTTGATGTAGGTTATCAAGGTAGGTTACAAAGGCATTTCACCCCTCACCTCCTTGTGTGAGATAACCACCACTCTCGGTTATCCTTTATACTTATATCACACCCCTCTGAAGCACCTACAATTGACTCCAACAAGCTTAGAGCGTATGAAACTCATCACTACCTCGTGAGGGCTTTGAGACCAGAGCATGTTACACGAAAGCATCGCTTTCTCGGTGTCGTCACACAGCCACCAACCTAGAAGAGCCGCTCGGTCTGTAACATAGAGGAAGTTGGGCATTAGGCAGTGCATTCAGGCCTGAATTAAGGTCCAACGGTCATCCGGATGCATTCAGGCCTGAACTAGCAACACCACTTCATGTGGCATAAATCTCATAGTGAATGCCTCTTTGTGTGTCCCTATTGCTGTTGTGGTTTTGGTGGTTCTTCGCCAACTTCTATTGAATAGAAGAAAAAGAAAGAGGTTCATGGGGATGGATCACATCGTTTGTGTGGAACGTTCGGTAGTGCTGTTCCCGTCCCAAGCATGGCGCACAAACGCCGGACAAAGTAACACAGGGAACAAATCATTCTTGCATTGTAAAAGAACGCGACAAGGCATGGTTCTCCGATCCACCCCACCGGTACGTAGAAGGCGGTAGGGATTCAACTTAGCCACTGCGCTGCCTCCTCATTTGTCTGGCATCCTCTCCCTCTCTCACGCCATTCCTCATTGTTCATCGGCATTGGTTTCGCAGGTTCCATCCACCAATAAGCATCCGTGTGTGTGTGTTTTGCTGCAAGGGACTGCTCTCTCTCTCTCTCTCCCTCTCTCCTGGTCTCCTTTTGGTCAAGATGAAGCAAAAGAGGAAGCCGAGGGCATCGGATGGTATTGCCTCGAAGCCCTCCCTTTTGGTCGCCAGAGAGAGGGAGAGGGTCTTTTTGTTGTCTGTGAGAGAGAGGTCGAATGTATTTTGAATGTTTTATCAATTTATATGTGAAATTTAGGTGTATATATATATATATATATAGTTATATACCAATATATATACATATTAGTTTATATATGGTACATGGATTAAACCATAGCTATAAAAATAGTTTTCAGGTTTTTAACAATGAGTTTTTTTCAGACATTTTTTGTCGAAATTGTTCTTCAAAGGAATATACAAGAAAAATCTCTTCGAACTTTTGAAAAAAAAAATGAGAGACTAATAATAAGACATTAAAAAACTAGATAAAAGAATAAAAATAATGTAGCAATAATGATAAGAATGATATTAAATAATAAATTTATGTTTAAATGAGAATGTACGATGTCACTAACCTAAAAAAGACAAAAAAAGAGAAAACGGACGGGAAAAATCACAATGAATACATTTTTTATGGTTTTTCCTAAAAAAGGTAGGGTTTTTTATTTTTTTACATTTTTCTCATTAATATCACGATATTTACGAATATATCATAACATTCGTGGCTATAACTTAAACAAACATTAACAAAATAAGTTGGAGATATTGTCATTACATTCGGGCAAACAAACACTACATAGATTTATAAGTTGTCCAACTTTTCCAAAAACAAGGAACGCTTGTTCCGACTAGAAAACGGTAGCAAACGGTCTTTGCTTCAAAATACGGTACCCGCTTTCCCTCCCATAAGATCTGGCAGTTTCCCGCCTTCATTTGTTTCAGGACGAAGTGCGAAACGAGAGAGAGAGAGAGAGAGAGAGTACGTGTGTCTGTGAGTGTGTGCGCGCCAATCCCGATATCATGAACCAGGTACGTTTGATCTGTTTCCTCCTTATCGGTCACAATCTTCCTCGATTTCATCGTTTTTTATCTGCTTCCTCCTTATTGGTCTCCATCTTTGTCGATTTCATCGTTTATATTGTTGCATGTTCGTAATCATACACAAATTTGTCAAATGATCGCAAAATCGCAATCGCACAAACGAGAATCCTAACTGTTGATTGCATCGTAAATTTTGTCGCGTGATCGTTGATTTGATTGAACTATAGCTCATATAATAAAATTTGTGAAACGGTTTGCCGATATGTATGAGATCCTTCCTGTCCGTTTCCATCTTCATAGATTTCTTCATTATTCTCTTCTGTTCTCTTGATCAGGAACTAGATCAAGTTCGCAAGGACCGCGATAGCACGACCCCTTCATGTCGTTTTGATCTTTATTTTATCTGTTTTTATCATATACTATCTCCGTCTTTCTTTTATGCGTTTCTTTCTAAAAGAATTTTGCAGTACTGGTATTCAGTTGGAAACTGGATTCATGCAGTTTCTTTTAATTTTGAAATTTGCCTTATTAAAACAATAGAGAAATTTAACATTATCCATAACTTCACTATAGCAAACTTCTTTTAATTTAGCATGTTTCGACGTGGGGGACTTCCTTTTATTGAGAATGTTTCTTTTTTCATTAGCTCTTGCAGGCTTCTCTTTTTCATTACTCCTTTTCTCCACCTCCTTTTGGATAGTCTTTCTTCTCATCTTACGGCTGCTACCTGGGAAGAGAGATGGCCCTTGGCCTTTTGCTTGTACGTTCAAATGCCTGAATGGGGGTTCCTTTGTCTTAGTAGCGACTCACTTTCTTGCAAAGATGTAACCGTGTAACATCCACCGACATTCTTTATTATACTTCTCATTTGTGATTCCATTTGCTTGAGGCATTCTATCATGATGCTCAGGATTTTGCGAGTGTGAGCTGAACATGCTTCTGCTTTTGTTAATTAGAATATTTATTATATATACTCCAAAAGGACCAAAATGCCTTTTTATTTACTTGGAATTTAATCAATATAAGATTCGATTTTGGCTTTTGTTTGATTGAATCTCTGTTCATCAATGTCAACACTTTTACTTGAATTATGAAGCATTCACCAAAACTTTCTTGCTTGACTTCTTTGGTTCACCATTATACTTCTTTCATAAACGCATTCTTTTTCCACTTTAATGGATCTCAATAACATGTCGATATCAATATGGAAATCAATTTCCTGAATTGTCCACCTAGCAATTTATAATGCAACCTCATATATGGGCTTTACTCTTTGATGTTTTTGACAAATATTGTCATGAAAATACAAAACCATGATGCAACTTAAATATTCTCCCTTTTGCTTTCCGCGAAGCTTGAAATCTAATGAAATAGCCATATAGGTAAATGAGAAAATATTGTCCAAAAGCTGTGGAACTGATATTGCACTAGACTGTATTTTGCGAATCCGATCCTCGGCAATCTTGTCAGAGGGGCATCACTCTACTACATTGTTCATTTTTTATTCAAATTAACTATAAGCATAGGCACTAGCTTAAAAATTTCTGATATTTTTGACAGAAGGAAGAAAAAATTGATTCTCCTACATGTGTTTTTGTTATGAATTGATGAATAACTGTCGCAGCTTGCAACATTGTGTCTTTTGTCACATAGGTCCAGGGTGTGGCAATATGTGTTTTTGTGTGTACGTGCTATTGATTCATCCAAACAGTGTCAATCACATAAATTCAAAATCAACTAAGCAGCTATTCAAAGATTCAAAGGGAATGCAACATGTAATAATCAGCTATATGACTCATGAAGATGTTTGTCAATTAACAAGTTATCAACAAAAACATAGAAGTGCGACAAACCAAGGATGATACGGAGAATTGTTCAAGAAAATGAAGTAGTGAACTTACAGAGTCGACTCTTTTGCTGTTCCATCATTATAGTCAACGATTTCAATGTCATGTGTCATTTCCACTTTCTTGTGTGCTCATGCCCCACCTCTGCTCCTATATGGCTGTGCCGTTGCTTGAAAAGAAGGAATAGCATGAACAGCTAAATCCATGTTAAGAGTGGTGGAAACTATGCTCCCCCTTTAAAGTAAACTCTTTTGTAGTTTTCACCCCCAAATTTTCGATAACTTTGTTTTGCATGCAACTAAAACAATAAAACATGAACTTTTAAAAATATAACTGTACTTACATATATGGCAAGATTAGTGGTAAAATGAGGAGCAATTTCTTACAGTACTTATAATTTATTATTATTTTTTTTTTTGGCTGAGGAAGTCATAAGTTACATAGCCTAGATTCTCTTTATGTATGCTGGTGAGCTTGTTCCTTTTTGGTTATTCATTTGAGAATACATGCTATAATATCCTTTGTAGCAGGACGATGTGGCTGATAGAGATTACAGTCTAATAGCAATGGTTTGAAGCTTTGATGTTGTTGATCCATTTGTCGCCTTCCATTTGAAATGATCTTGGCCTTTGATGTTTGCTTTACCAGATTACGGATGATCCAATCCGGCCAAATTGGTTATTTGTCATTCTTAAGAGTAACATCATGTCATCCTTAGGAATATTATCATCCTTTAAATTGGTTTTGCCTGAAAAATGTTATTCTCTCTTGAATATTGATAAGGAAAATATGTGATTTTTCACTGGTGGGAAAGTAAAAGGAAACTCTCAACAAAACAGTGCCATTATTTACTGGGACGATATGTGGTAGCATTAAATGGACTACGGTGCTATGCCTGAGGAGTCTGAAATTGTGTGCATATGCGTGACGGATTGAAGCTGAGAGACAGCTGGAGCAACATGAGGTGCGAGGCAGTGAGGGCCCTAGTTAGATGACATGATTATTGATGTTTTGAGCCAATTTGTTTTTGAAGGGCAATAGGTTCTGAGGAACAATTTTGAAGTAGGTGTCGTGTTGACCTTCTATTCTCAATGCTTTTTTACAGCTTCGTGTATATGTTTCAAGCCCATCTTCCACTTTTTTCACAATTTTCTACTTATTCAGAATAGTTTTACAAGTAATTTGCATGACAATGAAAGCATACTTCTTTTAATGCTCGACTCATTAACTTGTTAAGCATGACAGGCACATTTTTCTGTGTTGTGTAGAAGAATTCTAGGAGTAGTGTGATATAATAAATGAATGAGCGTTAAGCTATACATGGATTGAGTGCTTTTCTTTCATAGTGTGACGATATGATGATGTATCCACATTTTTTACGCTCACGAGAAATTAGGGAAACAAAACAGTATTACAAATGATGATTTTAGTAGGCTGTATTTGTGGATCAAAAGATTTTTGCAGGCTCTATTTGAACGCATGACTTGCAATCATTGGCTGCTGTTGTTCTACGATGACAGCTAATGCAGTGACACACTAACTGAAATGACGGGTGAGAAGTCAAATTAGCAGAGGCGCAAAAGATAATAAATATATATCTAGAAATAAAGGCAAAAACACATATATTGATTATAAAGAATGCATATATATATTTATAAGTCAGGGACTACTTAGCTGACCAATTGACTAATCTGACGAACTAGTTGTTGATCTGAAATGCAAGTTGGTCAATAACCATTCACTCAGACTGGTCGAGATTTTGACAACTAAGGTGATAATCCACTTTATGTTGAATTACTGTGAAGTGGCAAATATAATACAATTACAAGGGAGTTTAAGATTTTCTTTGATGGTATATTTCAGTAACTTATGCTGCCATAAGAACGGAATACTGCAATTAAGAAAAGTGAGATTTAGTTTACTGTCATGCACTTCCTTTTAACTTTGGTATTTCCAATTCATGGATGACTCATTTCATTTTGTTTTCTAAAAATACAGGAGAAATTATACTTTGAGAAGCAAGCTTTTGCTGTCAGACTCCATGCTTCAGGAAATATAAACTCTGAAAAATTTCAAGCTTCGGATATATGAACTATGAAATTAAGCTAAGTACTTTTCTTTCCTCCTGATTTGCTTACATTGTTTAAATATTCCCCATGTCCTATATCTGCAAGTTGTTCATTCGTATGCGTACCATGCTATTTTGTTTCATTTCTGTATCTTACGGTCACTGCAATTGCAAGGAATTGAATGAACTTCATGGATGTCTTTTGGTTTCCAACATTGCACATTTATGTTGGTACCTCATTAAGAGTCTAATCATATTGTTTTCATAAATGAGGAATCTGAGAAGCCTGACATAAAAATGGTTGAATGTTGTTCTTGGAATCGTTTGAGAATACTCCTTAATTGGTTCATCGATTACCTTGTTCTTAAAGTTCTTGAAGATGTTATGGGACTTCTCAAAACCTAACGATGCATGGACGTTCTTCATCGTTCCAGTGCCTAGTAATGTTCTTTCCTGTCAGTTGTCATTTCAGTGCTGCAAGAAACCCTTTCTGCCCCATTGACCGGTAATGCCTCCTTAGTCCTTACTGTTGCCAATAGCTATAAGAAAAGGAGCCATGCGGCCTTTAAGCAAATGCAATGACCGCATGAAAATACTACTTGGTGAAATACTTCAAGGGTAGAGTTGTCATGGGATTTCTTCTAGCTTCTTTTATAGTAAGAAAGGGGTAATTGTTTCCTTTTTCCAAGTGACTCTACGTTGCTTTTATTAGTATGGTGCAGTATCATCTTTAATTTATTAGTACATTAACACGCTACTGCGTGTTTTGGTACTTTATCGAGCTTTTTCCCTCACCGAATTTCAGTAATCCTGCCCTACATGGCTACATCCACTCAGCCTTTCAGGAAGCACTATGAGATCAACAAGTGACGAGATCAAGTCTACAGTCGAGAAAAAAAAACCCTGTGATATTGGACTTTTATGAAGATTCATGAATTGCTATTCTAATATGTAGTATACATTCACGGTTTTATACGGTGCAGCAAGATGCCTTTTAATTTGGCTTAAGTGATCTTGGGGATAGTTGCCTATTGCAATTTCTTGTCCCACCACTTTGATCTCTAAATAGCCCTGAGGAGCATAGCATAGTTGGTGAAGGTTGCTCAGACGATATGTTCTCAGTTGGATTTCCATGGATGCTAATTTTTTTTTTACTGAAAACAGTGACATAGACACTCAAGCTAATGGGTTCTATTTGACCAACCAAGGCCTGTATGGGCAGAAGGAAAAGGGATGGCTTTGCCTATTGTGTACCACCAATTCGACCCCTGAATGCAATACTTTTCCACAAGTAACCACAGCATCTATTATAATGAGCGACACCAAGGTTTGGCTAATCTAAATACATTAATAAGGTTCAGTTGAATGTAGAGCACCCTAAAAAAAAGGAGGTAAGGAAACTAACTGTATAATAATAAGGATCAGTTGAATGTATTGTACCCACACAAAAAAAAAAAAAACCAACTATATTCTCACATTTTAAATCCAGTCATCCCTAGTCTAAGCGCCTAACGTCGGCTAGACATGGCGTCTGTAGCAAGTTTTGTCATCCTATGTTTTGTCTCGTGTCGTTCCAACTCTACGAATCGTTCTAGTGTCCGTCGAAAGTCTGGCCGGGAAATAAGCTGAACAAACTGTACGAGTAAGCTTAGTTCATTAATGTATTTGAAAGTTCGAACTTGGCTCATGATGATCCTGACTGAAGCTCAGGTCATAAAATGAGAAAGATACCCTTGTGTTTGTCCCATGTTTGATTAATATAGTAATCTAAGCGTAGGTTCATTTGCAATTCGAGCTCGAGGTCTTGAATGTGATTTAAGAATGCCAAGATAAGTACAATTAGTTTTAAAATATCAGAGTAACTTTTGTCTTATGAGTTTGTATGAACTCTTACATGAGATGAATTGATATGACAAATAGAAGCACATTTTAGTAGACATCTAACAAGAACTGATAAGGTTGTTACTTGTTAGACAGACCTATTGTTGTGGAACTTCTTATTGATAGTTCCTTCAAACGGATGAGTCTAATCGTGCTAAGCTTGATAACTTGTTTACACTTGGCTCGGTAATCCTGTTAAGTTGGTCCATTCGGTTTACTGAGCTGACTGAAATAATTCGAGCCGGGGAGCTATTTAATTCAATCCTCAGCCTAAATCAAAGCAAATTCATTTAAAGTCAAGGCCGGGCCCAAGCTACGGTGTTCAACCTACTTCGCGTGACTGACAGCATTCGTCTCAAACATATCTGTCTTCCCCTATCGATTGTTAGGCACCTGGTTTGTCCCAACTTGCTCGGTAAATTTATTTTCTAGGACTAGGCCGCGGGTAGCATTTGGTTCGGTGCCTGTCATCAGAACGTTGCCGGTTAAGCCGTACATTTTAATAATGCAAACCTTTGCCTAGTTTTCTTCATGTTATTGTCCCCGAATAGTACTTTTTTTTATGTCCCCAATGTTGAATGCTCGGGCAAAATATTGGCGAAATGACTTTCCTGTGGCGTTGTTACTTCGTTGGGAAGGGGGTGGGAAATTTTATTTGCATTGGAGGATAAAGAGTTCTTTTTCAGTAGGGAAGCATGTTTCTTGGAAGTTCTTTATATAGAACTTGCTTTCGTCGGGTCGCCTGAACACACAAGTCAGGTTTTTAAAACCTGTTAAAAACCACGTTGTGATAACACGGTTTCCACAAAGTGCCATTTTTTTTACGGTATCATCCAAAGACGATCTCAAACACTGGCTATACGTTAGTGACCATGCCGTGGCCCGTGGGTCGCATGATTCGGTTGCAAGTGCAGTCAGGCGTCATGGTCTTCCTGAGTCAACTCTATCCCTCTTTGATGTATGCATATCATGTGATTACCAAAGCACGTCTATAAAGAGATATGAGAGCTACAACGTCCATTTGGGTTGATGGATGATCATCGTTTTGAGCTTTAATCATGTTGTGGGTTCTGTTTATTTCATTTTGATAATGTTTGGATAAGGCCAACTAATGTGGAAGATGTAGCCCCTTTCCGCATTGTGTTTCGGAAAATGCTTTTGTCGTGTTGAAGACTATCCATTGTTTCTTCCGTGTCTTCTTTTCTGGGTGCTATCTTCTTTATACATCCTTTTTCCTCTTTTGCTAGGATTCTCTCTCTTTATATTTCCTTTCACTAATTATATTCGTTACTTTTAGCTTAAGGTCCTCTTGTTTCTGCAATGTTTTCTAATTCTCCGTCTGCAAAGACTTGCAGATTTTGTGGTGTGCCGGTTGTTTCTTCTTCTTCTTCTTCTTCTCCTCCATTATGCAGACCCTTTCCGATACAAAACTTCATGTTACACATCATAGGAGGCGGCTCCGAATCTGGAATTCATCTTTCTTTAACCTTTCCCCCGTCGTTGTACTCACCTGATATGAACGGGTGGCCTATTTAACAAGTTTCTCATGTTACCAACCTAGGTTTAGGTTGCACCTGCGAAGTTCTAGCAACTACGCTGCAACCTCCTGATGCACACGAGTCCACGACACTCTCAATTCAAATGCAGACAGATTGCTGGACATTCTTAGGTTTCCGATTACTTTGATCCCTTGACGATTCCTGAAAAAAAGGCTTGTTGAATTCATTATTACCTGCAAGGCTGCAAAAACTTTTGGGGACATTTCATCGGGAAATTTAGGCCTTCTTTTTCGCCTAAAGCGTCAAAATGCAACTATTTTTCTACGGCCAAAATATCCTTGCGATGCATGGCCAAAATATCCTTATATCATATCATGGTACGATGACGAGTCTAAAGAAAATCTGTGTCATTTCGTGGCAGGTAACTAAATCATTTTAATATTCCTTAAGGTAAACAAATGCTTTTAATTATTGTAGAACAAGCTAAATGTCGAAACTACCCATTACCCCTGTTTTGATGTTTTCCGCAGGTTAGTTTCAAGTTAATCAAGATTGTGAAACCTGGTCACTTCCCGTCACTTCTTTTTCCTAAGGCCCTCTGTCATGCAATTGTTTTGGACCTCCATATTTAGTTTTTCTGCAAGGGCAAACACACGACTTTTACAGGATTCTTATTTCTTTATCTGAATGAGGTTAATACCACTTTCTTGCTTGACACATTTTGTGGAGACATCAGGTTCGGATTTAGGGTGTACTAAAGGTTATCGCCCATGTCATAAAAAAATGTGAACAAGCTTACCTGTATTGTTGTTCTACTGACGAATTTGAAAATACTATTTTTGACAAAACTAACAAGATTTTTGTTTTTATATATATATATATATATATATATATATATATATATATATAGTGTGTGTGTGTGTGTGTGATTGGTGTCCATGCCCGAGTGTCAGGCGCGTGACCCAAAGAACATGTCTCAGCAATATCAGGTGCAGCACTTGAATCGTAGAATGAGGCAAAAGGCGCCCCTTTTGACAGTAAGGAAATTTCTGGATTTGCACAGACGCGTGCTTATCTATATGACGTTAAGCTTGTGTCCAATTTTCAAAAGCAAAATCTCAGACGATGGTATTTTAAGAACAGACTGATAAAAAGGGCTGGAAAGAAGCCTCACAGGAAGTGAGAAAGGTGCTAACACCATCAAAGAAACTTTCATCCGAAAAGCAGTTCACAAAATCTCGAAAACCGTAGAAATGTGGTGTTGGTTTTATATTCTATTCTCACTCCTTTAAAATACTTTGTTTTTTTCTCCTGTCATTTAATAGCAAACAAAATTTCAATAAATGTATGCCTCTAGACTGTGGAATGTTAGTGCTTGCTTACTCTGTCAGTGGCCCCATTCGTAGGGACCAGACCGGGTATTGCTCCTGATTGCAGTTGCAGGACTAATGAATCATATTAAAAGTTCTTTAATGGATCTGATATCTCTACTGTCAGCTGTTCTCCTTCAACCATTCAATCATTCTGAATGCCAATTGCCAAGTGATGGGGGTGTCGAAAAAATATACTAACATATTTACGTAGCTGTACCCTTCCACCATGATCATGGATGGTGGAGATTTTAGTTCTCCCGAGACGACCGTCAGTTTACTTAACCTACTAATCTGGTCCCTGTATTTGTCTCGCACAAACGCCTAGCCGGAAATTTGAACGGTCCCTATAAGGATGCTATTTGTTGGATAAAATAAGTTGGTATGTAATTTTTGGCTGTACCAGATCGGATTCTGATCCCATTTCCAATTATTTCTCCCCCGACTCTCAGCGGTTTGCATCCCTAAACTGCTTTTCCCCAACTTCTAAATTTTGATGTTGTCGTTGATCACTTACTCGTTAAGGAACCTTCTTTTGGCAACATACGGTACAAGTTCAGAAGTGGAGACAGGCTAAAATAGACAGAGGCACTGCTGCAAGCCCAGCGGCTATATCATCAAAACCTTTTTCACTTTCGAAAAGTAGCTTCCACATTACATTGTTTCCGTGGCTCTTTCTGTGCGTTGTACATCCAATCTTTGTTTTCTGGATTTGAGTGGAAAATGATGACAATTTCCTTTTTCCTCGAGTATCTTTTTCAGTGCAGAGGAAAGTCAAATTCTTTTGAAATCAAACCGGAAGATTATTCTGTCTCCTTTTCTTGTGGTACTTCGCCTTTATCAATTCTCCCTCTCTCTCTCCCTAACAATACGCACGCAACGTGCCGCCCTTTCTGAGCTTTTTGTTCCTCCAGTACAGAAAGGAAAATCGATCCTCAGTTCTTGCGAAGTTTCAAGGGCAAATGTTGCATCTTGGATTTGTGTGGAAATTTACTGAATGAAGAGTAACGTGAAAGAGGAGTTGTGGATCGGCAATATGCAGAAGAGGCGCTGCGGCAGAATGCTGAATAAGCGACTGCCCTTTTTGATACTTGAAAAAGGAAAAATGGTAACTAAGTCAAATTGAAATTGCTAACGAGCAGCAAGGACAAGATTATATGCAACTGGTCTCTAAGGGCAAACTTTTGAAAGATCAATGCCTCATCTTTTACTGTTTTGTCTCAACAGTGACATGTCATCGTTCCTTTTTTTGTTGTTGTCAGTAGACGAAGGGAGAAGGAACCCCAAAAGTTTGCTTAAAATTTTAGCCATAAGGAAACTTCTCATGCAAAACTACATTACATGGGGTCCGTTGGGTTTTTTTACCTTAAAAAGGAACTTTTGAGCTTTTCCCTTTTTTAACATTATGTTATTTTATGTTTAGTTTGTTCTTTATGTCATAAAATTTCCAATTACGCATACTTAAGTGCATCCAGTGTTAGCAAATGGATCTGTTATTCCACGAGAGCCACTGGAAAGTAGTTACCAAGACCCTCTGAGGACGCTATCAGGTGCCACAAGGTTGTGGCCCGCTTGGTGGGAAGCACCCCTAGCGCAAAAGGGTCGGACCAAGTCTGCTGTCTGCCTGGCCAGGAATTGAATGCCCACACACAGGATTATGACTAGTTCAGTTGGTGCCGTCATTGATGAGGACGGCACCGACCTATGACGCCCTAATCAGTCATAGATTGCTGGTAGGCCCATTTGTCGTCAGAATGCCTATGGCCCGGGATATTTACTGTTATTTGTCCGTATGTTAGCTTCCCCCAGACGATGTCAAAATTGGAAGAGGGTAATTCCTTCAAGCATACGCGCTTTATGTTGTTACCTGTATTATGATTATTATCATCATCAAACCTTATTCCAACTAGGTGAACTCGAGTGTATAGACATCATAATCAATTCACTATTTATAATAAATAGGATGTGACTTAAGTTGCCCTTTGGTCTGTTCTTAACACAGTAAATTTCCTTTTTTTATCCAGGCGGTCAAAGCCTTCATACTGGCAGTATGTTACGCTTCAACGGGCGAGAGATTGATTTTCTCAAAAACATCGACGCAATGGTTCCGAATCAAGACTAGCGTAAAGTTGATAAGGATGTACGAAGTTACAGGTAAAAGGCTCCCAAAATAGGACATGGATATTTTGTTGATTGATTTGAGGTAACAATGCATGGAAGAAAACCCTGTACAAAATCGGTAAACACGATGGAGGTTACGTAAACAAGATCCATGGAACGGAAATTTTCATACACCCAAATTTATTGACCATACAGCAACAATCACCAGATTCCTGTACAACTTTACAAAGTAGTTTGTAGCAATCCTTATTCTCGTTCAAATAGTAATTCAAAATCTTTATGGTTCCTCTTCTGACTCGACTTGTTTCTTGGGGCTTCACCTAGAGCATGTCGTATCATAATCATCTCATAAATATGTCTATAGTGTCTCTCTAGCATGGTTGTAAACTGCTTCAAATGTGTCCGAGCAGACACCGGAAAATGCTGTCNGGAAGAAGGAAGAATGCCAGCCTGAGACAGCAAGTTGGAGGTGGTGCGTAGACTGACGATGAAGTTCGGTGGTTGATTCACCAGCATCAGAACGATTTATAAGACCACGGACCTGCTGAACAATATCATTTTGGATCTCATGAACATGATTCATGGACTTCCACATTTTCATCAACCTGCATGCACAGAGTCGGCAGAGTGAATACATTAACAAGATGCATGTATCACCATCCATATATAAATGTTTTTGAGTTAAGTGAAGTCATATATGCAACAAAGTAGCATCACTCATAAAATAAAATGAACTATAAGTCTCACGTGTGCATATCAACTAACAGAGAATAATGTGTTCTGTGACCAAGATGTCAGATCAAAATTTGCTAACTCACAAACCGAGGAAAAAGAGGAAATGGTGTCCCATGCATTTTGGGAGAATGACAAGCTATATATTTACTACATCTGCATAGAATTAGCATTATAATGTGTCTTACGTTTTGGAAAAACTGAATAGAATACGGTTGAGATGTGATGCTAATGGTAGGCCCAAAATTGTAGCACCCATGGTCTCAAGTCATGGTATAGCAAGCTGAGAATTCTATTACAAGCATCTGACCTACTTCTACTGTGACTCACAATAACTAATTATACAGTCCTGTGACATTTAAACATTTTCTTGACATCCATCAGGATGACGAAAGTACTATCAGGCATACCAGTAGTTTTTGATGTATGCCGCGTTGCAGAGGACAGTCATTTTAGTCCACATAACTGTTCCATTTTTGAATAACAAGTTCCTGCAGTTTAATACTACTGCTATAGATTTTCCTCTTCTAACAAAATTCATACTGCAGAGTGCATTGTTGTTGACTTCAAATGACTCCAATACAAGGTATGCCTCTTCTCTTCTGGATCTTGAGTTTATTTTGCCCTCTCCGTGTTAATACAGGTACTATTAGAAGTGGCATTGAGCATGCCATGAGCGAAAAAAATTCTAGCTGTTCACTTACTAGTATGTGGATGTCCAGCTTCCCCTATCTAGAAAGAATATAACAGAAATCAATAATAAAAAGAAACCACTCACGTCTTTGTTTCCTTTACTGATGAAAAAGGAAAAAAAAAAGACTAAAAAAGAAAGAACAGTGTTATTACCGATAACAAAATTCAAGGAGTTGAGGACCAAGCTCATTGTCTCTGACGGCAGTAATAGCAGAGGAAGTGGTTGTTACAGCTTGAGAAGCCACCATTATCAGCGACTGAAACTTCTTTATAGATGCCTTGGTCTTGTCCAGCTTGGCCTCCTTCTCTCCTCTGTATTCTTGACTCTGTAATGAATGTAGCTTTTTCTCGTGTCCTATTTTTGCTGCCTCTCTTGCCTTCATCCACGAAGGAATGTACTAATCATTATCTCTCTCAAAGGATGCAAACGTATGCATGTAGTTGCAGTGATTTGTGAGATTTCTCCAGAAAAAATGAAAAATAATTTTGATTAGGTTTTCACCAAATTAAGACAATATAGTTCTTCTCATGACAAGTAGAAGAGAAAAACTAGTGGCTGGGTGCCTATTAAAGTGAAGAGATTAGGACTATGTATCAGAAAGTAGAAGAGATCTCGAGATAGACAATGGTGGAATATTTTGTCAATGGATGGGCCCTGAAACAAAGTCTGGATAGAGGCTTTAATTTTGTGCCTGAGGAAATATCAGAGATTATCAATTTCCTCCTTTTTTCTATTTTCTGTTGGAACTAGTGTCAGCGACAAAAGCGAAAGTAGGAGTCTCCTCAGCGATCAAGTCAAAATTTTATGGGCTACATGTAAAGGCAGCTTAAAGGAAGTAACAGGGGACACATATAAAGACATTTCCAAGATAACCAATAAATGTTTACCTTCACTTCTTCGTAGAGCTTTTTCTCCCATGCAAGGAGCTGCTCCAACGTAGAACAATGGCTTTTCCTGCCGCCTGATTCTGTAAGAGCCCCTGCCTGCATGCTGTACTTGATTGCTAATGGAGGTCTTGACGTCCAACTTGATGAAATGTTGGCGAAGAAATTGTTTGAGTGATACACTTTCCCTATGAACAACAGAGAGCAAATACCATGAGGAACAGGAAAACTGGTCCATGTTTGATCAGGCTAAATCTGTTGAACTGCCAAAAGATCATGTAGCTGTGCAAGTGAAAAAGCAGAGACCAACTTAATCTTAACTCTTGCAGATTGAGTTCCTCCATGAACGAAGGGATAGTTTCGGCATTGAATAAAAAGGAGGAGGTGGATGCGTCATCAAGATATTCCCTGAGGCTTCTGAATTACGAAAGGTTGCATCTGAGCATGTGGAAGCAAAGACCAGGTATGTTCTTTGGATATTTTAAAAATTGACATTCAAGCCCTTCAATTCTTCAAAAATGATTTGTTCCGCGTCCCTCCATCGGTAAGGACAAATTCACAAACGCCAGACAGTTTTTATATTACAGTTCTCATTCGCAAAACCCAAAAACGAAGGGAAGCGTAAATTTGGGATTCATCAATTTTCAGAGAGTAAAAATGATAAAATAGAGGGAATAAAGAAAGACTATTTGCCTTTTTCTAATTTGTCCGCTACCCTGACAAAGAGAAGTTTCCAATAAAAATGCTCAGCACCGGACAAAGCTGAGTGGGATGATGCAAAGAGCACATATTCCGGCCAACACGCCGGTGGCAGGAAAAGGGTTTCGATTTGAATGTTGGAAAGAAGACGAAGTCTAAAAGTTTTACCCGTCAAGACCACAAAGCGGAAACAGAGTTGGCCGGAATGTGGCAAAGAGAAGCCGGAAAGTTCCACATGAACACAGAAAAAGGCGTGCGGAAAATTCTCAAGAGAGCATACAGAATTGGCAAGTGCCACGTGAATTGTCTCTGAAACCGAAAAGCTTGCCGGGAAAGAAAAATAGAAAATTTCTAGTGACTCCGAGATGGTCAACAAAATGGTGCCGGATGACGCGAGAAGAACTGAAAGGAAACAAAAGAAAAAAAAATGCAAGATCTAGAGAAAAAAGTGTTCAAACTAAGTCTTAAAGAAATATCGACGCTTCACAAATTTTACTCCGGTTTTCACCGGATTCGAGCGATTTAAATCGAGAATTTGGAGAATTATCTTGAGAGAGAGAGAGAGAAAAAAAAAAAAAGAACCATAATCCTCTGTTTGGAAATCACGAAACGGAGATGAATAATATGATCTGAGAAATCCAATGCGGGACCAAAATCTGAGAAATCCAATGAAGGACAACGAAGCTCCATAGAATCCTTACTCGTCAAGTTCCGGAAATTCCGATCTAGCTGCTCTCTATCCATCTCGAGGAACTCTGCCACCTCCTTCCCGGCCTCGGCTGCCTTCACGAAGCACTCTTCAAGAGCTGCCGCGATCTCTGCTAGATCCTTGTGCCTCCTGACTATCTTCAATTCTGCCACGCCGTCGTTCCACTTCACCGAGGAGTCAACGACCTCCTCGGTATCCGATTTACGGCTGAACTTGTCCGCGGACTCTGCCGGAACCCAACTCTCCGAGCGAGATTCCGCGTTCTCCGGCCCGCCGCCGCTCCGGCCGTCCTCATTGTCGGAGCTGCTCCCGCTCGTGGTGCAGATGTACCCGTCTCCCCAGTCGCTGCACCGCACCTCTTCCCTCTCTCCGGTAGTGTGATCATCGTGCTCGGCGGTGGCGTGTGCCTCGTGCTCGCGGGATTTCACCTCCGCGCGCTGCCGATAGAAATCCGACCCTGGCGGCGATGGCGGGTAGAAATTCTCCCAGTTCCACATTGATGATGAGGACTGTGAAGGGGACATGTTCGAGTAGACGGAATTCGTCTTAGCAGCGAACATTGGTTTTCCGGCGAAAGGGAAATTGGACGAACGGGATGACCCGGCGTTGGAGTGGGTCGGTGATGAGGTGAAGAAGGACGCGGGGTTCGTTTTGCCGGACATGATCCCTGTAGGTAGCGTTTCGGCGGGAGGGTGTGGGTTCGCCGGTGAGGGCAAATGGGAGGTGGAGGCAGTGACGGAGCGGAAGGAATGAGAATTCGCGGTCGTTTGGAGGGGCGGAGGGCGGGGAGGATGGTCGCCGGACGAGGAGAGAGAGCGGTGGAGGAAAACTGGAGGAGTCCCTTCTGAAACAGTCAGGGACTCGCCAGCAGCAAAGTTTGAGAGCGCGGCGCCAGTGAGGCGGAGGTGATGGAGGTAATCGGAGTGAGCTGCCGCGAAGAGGTGGCGGGACTTCACCGCCTGTTTCATGAGGCGGCGCCGCTCCTTGCACTGGCTGACAGTGTCCTCGCCCTCTAGCCTGGAGGTAGCACAGCCCATGCTGGTGGGTGTGTGTGTAAAGAGAGAGGCAGGTCTTCTTGGTATTTACTAGTGCTGGAGAAAACTCTTCACTACTCATCTACCGGCCAGGAAAGGAACATAATTGTGATAGAGGGAGAGGCAGAGGAAGAGACAGGCAGAGAGAGAGAGCTGTCCTGCCAATCTACTGTCTAGAGAGAGAAAATTCTTCCCTCTGCTTCGGCATTTATTAACCTTCCAGCGGGAGGGAGGTGGTGAGGGTGGTGGTTGTAATTGCATCCACTGCCCTCCGTCTACCACACTTTTCAAGCCGTCCTTTTGGTGAGTTGCCCTTGCGTCCCCAGTCACCGCTCATCCTTTTCCCTTTCACTGAAAAACTCCCCCCCCTGATCTTTCAACTTTTTCCATACACTTTCTAACGCAATATTGCTGCCATTATTATACTCTAAATCTAAATCACTTTCCAGGATATAACTCAGAGCTCCCTCTCTCTCTGACTCTGCGAATCGAACCATCTCGTTGCTTTCCTTCGTTTCTTTGCGATGTGCTCGGTAGAAGGTTGGCAGAGCTCTCTCCACTTGCGAGGGAAAGCCTTCTCCATGTGCGCTTTCTCTCCCTTTTTCTGTTATATTATATTCTTTACCGTGTAAAGGGGTCAAAGTTCGGACTAACACCGGTATCCGGGGCTGACGGCCCACTCACGTGGGTTTGTTCGCGTCTGCTTAAGCTCCGGCTCTCTGGCCGACCTACCCTGCACCTCCGAGCCAACACCCACCAATTCTCTACTTTCTGTGTCCACCACTGATGGGCTGTTTGGTACCAAAAAGGTGCCTTTCCTTTCTCATATCCCATTAAGCTCACCCCCTCTTTTCTAAAATCTGCTCTCCCTTTTGTTGCTTCCACATTCTCGTTTCCCATCTGTTTTTGGTTTCTTGGCAACTGTGGAAGGAAGAACAGACCAAGTTGGGTTTGATTAGACTGCCTGACCCAATTAGGCTGCTTTACCGGGTTTCTCGAGTGGCGAGAGTACTTTGCATGGTATTTTACATATGTGGAGGGCGTATAAATAGGAATATGATTATCATGATACTTCTCATGCAATTAGCAGTTTATATATTAAGATTTGTCATCTGATACTTAATAAGAAAAGGTAGGTAATAATACAGATGATAGGTGATGGCGGAATCTAGTGGACTAACAACCTATCTGTTTTAGATCGTTCAACATTTTGGCGAATACATGTCTTTGAAATTAAGTTTCATTGAGTTGGATGCGATGTCTGGTTGGTACGTGTTAGGGATGTGAATTCATAAACTTTGTCAGATAAAGGATGGAAACCCATTTTTTCTTGTCGAAATTTGTTGAAAAGTTCGTTGATTTTAGGTATACCAGAATGTTTTGCCTTATCAGGGTCGTTAACAAGGAATAAACATGAAAGGGATATGTGCACGTCCTCCCGGCGATTAAACAATGGCGAAAATGAAAAACGTTTACACGATAACAGATCCAGTGTCTCCTCATTCTACCAAATGTAGTACTTGTTTCCTGCACTGAAAATTCAAATTTTTGAGACATTAGTCCTAGAGAGCTCTTTTGCGTGCAAGGCATTAATTGATTAATCTTGCTATTTTTTCCATTTCTGGTTTCTGTCACTACAAAAGAATAGGCATGTGCATTTTACCTGCATTGGTTACAGCCGATGTTGTCAAGTTCAGTTCTTGAACTCAACTGGCAGGACTGCCGATTCGGTAGGTTGGCCCATTCACGAATTCAGTTTTTTTGTTGTATGAGATGGTCAGATACATTGAATCAAGTTTTATATATCTCACCCCTAGGGATTGCCCTCGTAAGGCTATGTGGTCGATAGTCGCATATATATATATATATATATATATATACCCACTTGTAACTGCCTTCCTTACATGACACTTCAAACACTGTCAAAAGATAAAACAACCAATTGCCCACTGATCGGTTGGACCAAACCTATACAGGAGACTACTTAAATCATGTTGCATGCATATGGTACAAGAAGAGCGGTAGATCCGTGAACTACTTTGATTTAGTTGATTTAAGATATGTGTGTATGAGTGCGTTTGGGTATGGGGATTCTTAGGTTCGTGGCATTTCCAGATACGAGCAGATCGCATGATCTATTTTTTTTTTCATTTTATTTATAAATTTAACTACACGAATGAAATCAAGACGTAGACTAATGAAAGAAAAAAAGGAATCACGTTTTTTTAGCGTTTTTATATGGTTTTGTGAGCTAACATTTCTGAAAATTTTGAAATTAAAATATTTTATATAATATTTTACTTTTGGACATGGATATTTCCGTGCATGTGCCTATGGCCATGTGCATCTAATATTTGAGTGCATTACGTTCGGCAAGCTTATAATTGAAGTATGTTACTATTGGCTTCTCTATTGCTAGACTTTGCTAGTTCGAGTTGTGCTGCCAAGTGCCAACAAGCAGAGTTGTTGACTGAGCATCACCTATAAGCTCCTCTGCTCAGCACACAATTTAGTTATTCAAGTTAATGTTACTATATTTCTAATGATATGACAAATAGGCAGCTTTTGTTATAATTATCTGAATTTGTTGGGTTATTTTTTTTATGAACAGCAGAAACTTAAATAAATGAAATTCAAATGTGTTGATCACCAAGTTCAGTATATTTGTCATGCACGTGATATTTTGGAGGAACGGCCTTCACAAAAATTAAGTTTTTAAGTAACCGTTTTCGGAAAGGCAGCGGCGCCAAAGGTGATAATATCATCCACATATTAAAGAAGATCACTTGAGAAATAGTCCCATGATTGCTGGGACAAAAAATTAAGTCTCTTAATTGCTCTTTTCTAAAGCACTACACTTTGAAATTCAACACCATATAAATAAAACACGAATCAACACATAAAATATAAAATAATCGAAGTTGCTAAATAATTGGTAGGATGTTATTGTTGAAACAAAGTCGATAAACATGGTGCAAATATGATCAATCGCAAATGATTAAGTATTGGTTCCAGACCATGTGTCTGTGGGCCTTAGCCGGAACAAGCAAATGGTGAAGGAGGATTTGCTTGAAAGGAAAAAAATTACTATTGAAATCTATGAAGGAAAAAGGGTAGGGTCTGGGGATCCAAACGGGCCCCCATGGTTAGCTGTTCATATTATATGAACAGGAGTTACCGACCAGTCCACTTTCTGGCCTGCTTTTTTGGTCTGTGGGCATCAGCTAGCAAGCAGTAGGAACCAGGGTCCCATCTCTCAACAGAGTCCCGCCCACATCCTTCTAACGCTAACACATTAGAAAACAAAAGCCAACACTCAGGGGCCTGTGATTTGGCCCTATTTCCTTTAAAAATACACGCAACTAAATCTCAAAGAATAGCAGTGTTGAACAAAAAGTTTGAAGGCATGCATGTGGAAATTATCAGAAGATTGGGTGATTTTATAGTTTTTTTTCATTATTGCGAAGGCCTTCTTCTCTCTCTCTCCCCCTTTCCCTCTCCATCTTAATTGGTACTTTAAAAAATATAATATTCTCTTCATTTATCGATTAATATCCGACTAATTTTGACAATCATTCAGGATTATAGATTTTAGAAGTTCTTCAAGTTATTTAACATTGAGGTCTCAAGACTGAATAGGGTTTTTGTGTAACTTTGTCCAAAAACGAGCAGCTAAGATTGTTTCGTTTAATTACATTTTTTTTTTATTTGAAATGGGTGATGGCAACTGGCAGGCGTGTCAGTTTATGTTTTCATAAAGCAATTTAATATTATTACGTAAACAACATAGGACGTGTGTTTCTTTAATATGAAATATTAGTCTACAAATTTGTAAAATTTATTTTTAAATTTAATGGGATATAAATTTCTGAAACACTTAATTTAAATTATCTCTTTTATGTTTTTCTTTTAAATGTTTGCCATGTATAGCTGGTATGGACGTAAAAGTTACTCTCTAGTTACTATATATGTGAGGACTGGGGAGTATGAACAGGCGCCTCTCTAGTTCCTATATATGTGAGGACTGGGGAGTATGAACAGGGGCCACGGTTCATCACCTATGACTGGACTTGCTTGAGGTGTTTGGCAATAGGAACATTGTGTTCGAGTTTCATGAATATGTTGTAAAGATCATGATACATTTGTGAAACATTAAGTTTCCGTATTTCGTTAATTTAAGACTGATTCATAGAACATTTACACATCATTCATGTTACCAAATGCCTCCATTTTAAACATCAATCATTGATTACATGTATCAACGAACTCTTCATTTGATATCATAAATGTCAAATTAGGTTAACTGTCATTTATAGTTAACTTGGAAACCAATCAAATGCTGCATCAAGGTTTTATATATATATATATATATATAATGAGAATGTGCCCCGTAAAAGCCCTGAAGGCCCATACGAGCTCCAACAATGCCTGTCCCTTTGCTTGATAACAATTCTTCCATTTTGGTAAAAGTTGAACGCAGATGTACTGATTCATCTTGGTATTCTCTTCATCTCCAAAAGCTTTTCTTCTGTCGATCACCAGTGACGATCAGAAAGTTAACCGACAAAAGCTGCACACCAAGACTGTCTAGGTTGACAGAAAACACTAAAATTGGGGGACAACAAGCTAAATATCCTGAGAAAATATCGTGTAATTTCCATTTTTTTGGTGTCATTTTGAAAATATTGCAATGTTTTGCCAATACCAGCGCAAGGGAATTTTCAAGATGAAGGAGGTGTTCCGTCATTTTGATTTTAACTAAACAAGACACGATTTTACCAAGTCAGCATACTAAGGGGAAGAGGGTGTTTGATGAGGCCAAAATTATGGAACTTCAAAATTAAAATTTTCATTTTTCTATGAAATATGAATTGCATTATCAAATAAAGAATTTTGAATCTGGAGCTGTAGAGTTACCCTCAAATCAAAATTGAGGAATTATGATTCTTTTTAGGGGTGAAATTATAATTCTAGAATTTTAAAAGTTTTTCATCTGTAGGGCACATGGTTTAAATTCATCAATTTTAGAATTTTAACTCATGTTTTGTCAAACACCTCATTTTCAATTCTACGGTTTTGTTTGGATTATCCAAACACAAATGAAACTTATAACTAGAATTTTCATTTTAATTCTGGTGTGAGGTGAAATTTTGTTTTTACAATTTTAATTATAGAATGAAAAATCAAGGACATCAACCAGTGGCAGAGCTACTTGTTGGCTGGGGTGGGCTCCCATGTCAGTCCATCAAAAAATTCATTATATTGTGTTAACTTCACATTGTTATGACTCTAAAATTTTATGCAATGCCCACACCAAAATTGTGTCACCAATGCAAATCTCCTGTCAGTGACATCAACTGCCTCTTAAAAAAATCCCATCGTGTTGCCAATTTGAGTTTAGTTATTAATATAAACTATTCTTCACAATTAAGCAATAAAATGCAGGTAAAAGGTTAGGACAAAAGGTGATTATATATATGTGTGTGTGATTTTTAATAAACTTGTTTGTTAATTCATAATATATAATTTACTCATTGGCTCAAGTTTAAACTTGATATGTTGTCAGTCGTCGATCAAATTAATTGGGCATTAGTTTATACAATTTGTTTTGATTTATTCAAGATAATTGTTCAGTAAACATTACGCATCTACATATTAGAGCTTACCACCTCCACCAAGCTTCATCTATGGCAAGCTTTTCAAACATCCTTCTTTACGTGGTCACTCAATGATCGATCTCAATACAATGGATTGGATTGACTTTTATCGAAGTAAGACCCGATCCATAAACAGTCACTTCTTCTGTTTAACACTCCGTCGTCTGTGCTCCTTTGGTGTTATTTTTCATTACGATTCATAATCTCGCTCTGCTAATTCCCTCGCTGAAGAGAGTGGGGGTTCCGCGATCAACTCGATTCTTTCCGTCGATCGTCCCCTTTTCTTCTCCCCTAGGGTTCTAGGTATCCGGGGATTCGCTCGATTCCGGTCTCTTGCTAAACCCCGAGAAAGAGCTCTTCGAGTCCTTCACCCGCCGATGGACATCGAAGAGAAGCAGGCCGATTTGATCGATTACTTCGTGAAGCAAGCCCAGAGCCTCACCGGCGCATCGCTGGCGGGCGTTGTCGTCGACGCCACCTCTCACCCTTCTTTATTTGCCTTCTCCGAGATCCTCTCCGTTCCCAACGTCGCAGAGGTACCCTCGATCTTTTCCCTTTCCGATCTTTATAATGATATGTGGAACGCAGGGGAGCAGCAGATTTAGTGTACCTGTTTTCGTGTATGGGTTCCCCATTTATGTCGTTTTGGGTATCTTTGTCTTCCGCGTTTGTGTTCTACAATTGGTAGAAGATGAAATGGCTGTGAACATGTTTCGTTGTCGGCGTTTGTTCGCTGGATATTTTTTTGCCTCTTCGCATTATTGTTTGGCCTGTCGTTGTTGGAAGCATAGGTGGAACCGCAACTCTTTTGGCCCAGGATTATCGAGTGATCTTGTATGTCTCTGTTTTGGCAGTCAAAGAACTAGGGTTTGGAACATGAGTATTTATATATTCATCAATCTATATCTATTCATTGGAAATTTGCATTTCGGTTTATAGCGAATAAAGAAGCTGGTGTCATGAGCAATGGCGTATCCTTAAAAACTGAGAGTGAGCTATAGGGTCTTTTACTTGGTTATGTCGTTTCCTACTATTGGTTGCCACACGAGAGAACTTGCTTTTTCTGTGATGAAGAGGCATACAAATGCTAGGAAACAAGAACATGGAACAACCATTAGTCTTTTAATGATAAATATACAGTTCTCCATCACACGCGAAGTCGCGTCCATTAACATCGTCTCCACTAGCATTCATTCTGTGTGCATTGGGTGAACTTTCAATTGACCGCTTCTCCATAAATAGGCCAAAGTCCAAACCACCTTACAACTTTTCATAACCCTCAAGCCTCAGAATTTGCACTGGTCTTGATCTTTTTTTTTTTTTAAAAGAAAACCCAAATCCTTCTCCATGTCCTCCACTATCCTCTTCTTTCAATGTTGCTTTAATTTCTTTTTCCTCTTACTATTTCTAGTTCTATCATCGCTGGTAGTGGTGTGGCTTGGGGTTTGTGGCTATCAGCTGCAAAAGTGTCAGTTCTTCTATCTAACAGTCCCTATATGTGGGCACTGGTAGATAACTAGGTTACTTGTACAAGTAAAAATGCTACTTATTGCTTTGGTTAGGATATATCGTGTAGGAATTTCTATCTAGTATTGCCAATTTTCGTTTCAAATATAATCAATTTAGGAAGTCTCTACCACAATCAACGGCCTATTGTGTTACATGCTTCAAGGTAACTGCCATCCTGATCTGATAACCAAATGAAATTTTAAAAATATGAAGAACCAAATGATCCAGATTTTGCTAGTGCTGACTAAATAATTCAATCATGCTTGCTATACTAGATGGACATCGCAAACAGGGATGTGAGTTTGGTTCACTTGATATATTCCTTAGTTTATTACTTAGGTAATATGTTACTGAATATGGTACCAACTGTACAAGTGCATATCAACAGCTGACAAGTAGGCAAAATCTATCTTTCTCACATGAACATGCTTGCATACACACATTCATACAACAGTGAACTAGTTGATGATGTATGGGATTTTTTGGCATTCAATTTACCATCCTTGTAGCTACTTGCCTTTTGGGAAATACAGATGGTTAAAACTGTATGGTAAGTGGTGAGTCCCAAAACAACGTTTTCCACTTTATACACTTTCTAGTATGTTGTTTAAGATGTTGACGATGCTGTTCTATGCTGTCCGTACTGTTTTATTGCCTTTCTTTTAGCTTGCGAATACTATTGCTGTTGATGTTCCGAAAGACTGGCTGATTATCTAGCTTACCCCTTTCTGATTTTTTTTTAATTGTGTGGCATCATGTCATGGGTCATATTCTCTTTTTTCTTCTTAGCTTTGTGTTGATGATTGTACTTAAAGATGTCGACACGTTTACTTTTTTTGACATTTTTCATTCATTTGACCTCTTTACATTTACAACAGCTTCAAGGAACCGAGCATTCAAAATACTTAGACCTTCTTCAGTTGTTCGCTCATGGCACATGGAATGACTACAAAAGTAAGTCCTGAAGCATCACATGCACGTAGGTCCAATATTGATAATCATTTGGCGGTTCTCAACATTTTCCTTTAATCTATACCTTTTGCTTTTGCATTTTCCTGTGAATATCATACAGTAAACGGTTTTTCTTAAGAACAGAACATGGGCTGCTCCGTTCTGTAAAATAAATGTTGGACTTGCTGGATGATATAATACAATAATTGGCACATAAAGAGTAGTAAGCAAGCTTGAGAACACACACTTATGTTGTAGAGTACCATTGTTTCATTGGTTCCTTTAAGCTATCCATGTGGCATGTCTTTATTTTAATTTTATTCCTTTTGCTCACATAAATTGCCTTTGTCTTAAATGAAGCGGACATTGTTGTTTCTCTTCATCATATCACTCACCTTAGCTGCAATGTTGAAGCTCTTACCTAGATTCCCTTATTATGTGCTCTGGTAAAATTTTTTCCAATTAGCATGAAGAGATCAAGGCAACTGCAATTTTTTAATACGTCTTTAGGCACAGCTTACCTTAAGAAGGATTGCACCTTTCAGATAATGTTCAATATGTTTTTATATTTTATTATTTTTATGTATTGAAGTGTGGGTGAACATGATTCTCTCTCTCTCTCTCTCTCTCTCTCTCTCTCTTTCTTTTTTTTTTTGGTACCTATTTCTAAGGTGCACCCTATATTCATGAATCTGTTTCTTGGATCTTGATGGTGATTAGGCTTGCGTACTGGTGGATGAGTCATATTGTTGAACACTGGATGTTTGATGATGATATCAATGAAGTCAGACCTATACCGCCATAGAGTATCATGCCATGTAACCATAGATTTTGTAGTGTGCATGCCACTGAATTTTAGGTGGTTTTGGATCTAGATTGAGATCTTATTCAAGAAACTTTCCATCTCGTCAATCTCCATCTCTTGGGTTTAGAGATGGAAGAGAGGCATCATATTGAACCCTTACTAACTTCCTCTATCAATTTATTCCTCAATATTAAGTATAAATGCAAGCTGGTCATTGTAGACCATGGAAGTGATTATGTCTTAATCATGGCATGATTATGATCTGAGGAGCTATTTGTGGGTGACAACTTCATGGGCTCTGATACTTGAAAGGAAGTTTTTTTGTGTTGACTTAACAGTTCAACATTGTGGGGTTGAGAACTTATGCTCATTTTTTGAAAGAAAAAAATTTGGAAAATTTAACAAACCTTTGGGTTCTGGTTTTCGTACCTAAACTATCTGTCAGAAAGATTCTTTCGTGAGGAAAGTAGGAGGGTACCATTTGTATAAGTACTTCAGTTTTGACAAATAAAAGGAGGTGCTTGGATATTGCTATTAGGATTATTACATTAAAATGGGACTTGAAAAGCTTATTACAGTTGACAATCATGATCAAATGCTTGTCAAGAGAAAAATGTGAAACTAGCAAAGAAGAATGAGACACCTGCGAAGAGGATGGAGAAAAATTGGCATCCCTAGTAAAAATTAAGGGATCAGATGCCTGCGGAGGTGCCCATGTACATAGCTGTTCCGTAAATAAATAGTCATGTTGTATAATCAAACAGGTGTTAGAAGTTCAATCAGTTAGGTGCGTCTTCCTTTCAATGGCTTTTTTGTTTACTCTTTATAGGTTTATTCTTCTAGGTGTTCTATTTTATTTGTGGATGATGAATCTGATGATAATCTCTTATTTATAAAGTGTGAACTGTAAATATGAGTTTGAGTTTTATAGAAATTAATTTTCTACAGAGTGATAAAAAAAAGTTATCATTAGATAAAGGGATTAATGCATCCTTCTGGCAATAGTCCACTATCATGATATTGAATCTCAAATCAATTGTCTAACAAGCAAGAAAATGGAGTTATTGGGCGAAAATGTACACATTAGACTCTTTTAAGCATGTAAGGGTTACTCATTTGGAGATTGTTCTTGCTAATAATTTGTTTTAAGGTTATGCTCTTCAAAATTTGGTTTGTTGACTTGTGAGATAAGGTATATGTGATTGGTACATGATTGGCAATACGAGTTTATGCAATCAAGAGGTTGTCATGTTCGGGAGTTTTGTGTATTAAAGCCTTCCAAAGTTGAGGTTAAGCTTTAAACTGTAAAGACAATTCTTTGCTTTTGGAGAATTTACTTCTGGCCTGTAGTTGAAGGGCTCCGGTGATACTAATATGTAGTAGACTAGTAGTGCTAATATTTTGTTACGCCTGAAGGTTATTGAAGATGAGGGACTACAATTAGGCTGATATCATATTCAAATAGAGTGGTAGGTTTCTTATCTATAAGATAATAAGAACTGCTATCGTATTTCCTGAACCTGGATAAGATTAGGAGAATTGATTGGTTGGCTTCAAATATTCCATAGTGGAATGTGAATTGATGATTTTACTTTCTAGCTATGTTGTGTGGATTTAGATGACGTGGCTTCAAATATCCTTTGGTGAAAAGTGAGTGGATGATTTTTACTTTCATGCAATGCCGTATGGATGTAGGTGCTTTAGCATGTGGGAGTAGTTGATAGGGGGGTCCAAGGATTGGGTTTTTTTTTTTTTTTTTTGGGGGGGGGGGAGGAGAGAGCACAGTTGCCCATAGAAGGATAATCTTTAATGATTAATGTGGAGAAACTTTTGAGGGTTTTGGTGCTTGTTTTTTGAGCATAAAGAAGGTCTTATATATCCAGGGCATTTTGCTCTATATTAGCAAGAAAAGAGGATCCTCTGTCCTACATTTTCTATTGGTTGAGCAATGAATTTTTCAATTGTGATTGCCCTTTCTTAGCTTCATATAAGGCTACAAGGTCTTATATATCCAGGGCATTTTGCTCTATATTAGCAAGAAAAGAGGATCCTCTGTCCTACATTTTCTATTGGTTGAGCAATGAATTTTTCAATTGTGATTGCCCTTTCTTAGCTTCATATAAGGCTTTGCTAGTTGTTATTAGAAACGGCCGAAGATTCATGGTTTGCCTTGGTATGTCATTGCGAGGTAGAATTTCCTCTTCGTTCTAGCTTATAACTTTATAGAACTATGTTCATGCTTTCAAAATGATTTCTTTTGCATGAGGACAATGATTCATGGTTATAATGTATTGTTTGATGTGCTTGGTTCATGGTTAATAAGGAGATGTATTTTATTTAGTTTAATTTCAGAGTCTTGCGCCTCTATGTCACATTGGGGCAGGTACAGACGCGGCATTTTCCAAAAAATTTAGGTGCTATTGCAACAAGGATGTATATATGTGTGTGCATGTCTATACATATTCAGTAGCTTATTTATCTATGTTTACCTAGGTCACATATATACTTCAGTAAGGTCCACATACCCGTGTCGCCATACTTGTACCCAAAGTGGGTACTTAGAGACACATGGGTGTTTCTTAGATCGAAACTGATCCAAACTGCTTAATTTTGGTTGATTTAATTTTTTCCAACTCAGTTTCGTTCTGTTTTGAGAGTAATAGTTAATTGACATGGTGTTTTTATTTATATCACTTGTTTATTTAAATGGCAGTTTCATTCTAAAGTTGCAGTGGCCGTACCCATATCTCTGTAATCATACCTGAACCGTGGCCCATATCCATGTGACTTAAATATCTATATTTTAGTCATTGTAAAATTTCTGTATTAGAGATAGTTTAGTCAAATGTGTATTTAAAATGGGCAGTTTTGGCCCGGTTTAGCTGATGGCACCGGACGTGCGGAAAAGTACTAGCTTCAACATGAGCATTGACACATGCGGCAGCTGTTTAGGAGCACCCACCCATGTGACCTAGGCCTTGGTGATAAGAATGACAAATCTACTTTTAAATTTTAATTGCTTATGCCAGGGTTCTTATAATTGGACAAGGATATGTGTCTTTTGAGTTCCTTATCATTACTTTCAAGATTCTTAAAGAAAGGAACACACAAAGTAAGACACTTAAATTTAGATATAGTAAAATTCTTCTTTTTGTATCTTTTGCAGTGACATAAAGAGGAAGGCAAGATTAGAAGTCACATGTCAGCTTATTTTTCTGATTCTTTGTCATCCCACGTCTATAACCTCCCCATACTTTGTGGGCGTTATAAGAAGTTCTTTCTTTCTGGTAAATTAGGTTTGCTGGTCTTAAACTCTGTTTGCTATCTCCATGGGTCATTTGCTAGTGTATTTAGAAAGAGGGAAAAAAACATGGGTTGAACTTTTTGGAAAATGAATATGTATTTTGCTTCTATGTAATGTTTTATTATTTTTCAGTTGTATGAGGAGCCGTCTGATTTCCCAAAGTTCTTATATAATGTTACAACAAAAGAATCTATTTTGTTATCTCTGGAGTGAAGTTATTGCTGATTCGTTGTAAAGAAAATCTAATGCAATTGTTTATCTGGTTTTATGTTTTCAATTTCAAGCTAGTGCTTGCCTTTTCTGCAATATTCACTATATATATTCTATCAATTTACATTCATGAACCTACAGCCTGCAATTTCACTGTTCATGTTAGTATCTTTTCTTATTTCTAAATCTAAATTTTTATAGGTAATGCTGTCTCTCTTCCAATTTTAGCACCTGATCAAGTACGGAAGCTGAAGCAACTCAGTGTTCTTACGTTGGCAGAGACAAGCAAGGTATATTGTAGGCTTTTCCCCCTCCTCCCATATGTGTGATTATTAAGATAATTTTGTAAAAATGTTCTGCCATGGGTAAATTGCATTTAGTTTAACCTAATATGACATTTTCTGTAGAACTTATTGAATAAGATGTGAAGAATAAATATATGAGAATCATGACAATAACGCATTACTAACAGTACTGTGTATCTTAAGTTCCGAGAACTATCCTGGAACCTATTGTCTGATGTCATCAGCTTGTCAACAAATTAATTATTGAGATTGTGCATCGTATCTTTGTGGAGGTAATAATGTTCACAGGTTTCATGTTCACACTTGGGCAGATCAAAGTCGCTTCAATTACTGGACTTTCTTCCACTTGTGGTGATATGATCTATGATTATTATATTGTTTGTTTGTTGATGCTTGTTTGATGATTGACAGAAAGATAGGCATTTCCTTCTGGTTCTTTTGTTCTCTTTGACATTTTAGCTCTTCTGTTTTCTTGTTATCTTGTCCTTTACTTTTTGCTCGTGGTGATGCTTATTTATTTTTCATTGCAAAGCGCTTTGTTGATTGTCATACAAGATTGTTGATAACTGGTGCAGGAAGCATGTGACATATTTGTGTTGCTAGCCTGTTTACAGTTTACCGTTCCATTTATTTCCATTTTTTGCAGGTGCTTCCTTATGATCAACTGATGCAAGAACTTGATGTTTCAAATGTGCGGGAACTTGAGGACTTCCTTATCAATGAGTGCATGTATGCGGTAAGCTCTGTCTACTTTGCTTTTCAGTGGATGTTCTATGATTAAAAAATTCATCTCTGGAACTGTAATTTGGTTGACGATGGCGTTCTTCTGTCTTTGTGTGTCCTCTAGTTTTGAAATGGTGAAAATATTTCTTTATAAGTTTTTTCTCTTTTACTGTGAAACGACTCCAAAGACATTGTCAAACAATAGATGGATGCTTCTAGACATTGTTGTTTTTATTTCTACGTCTGCACTAATAGTTCCTTATTGGTGTGTATGCATTTGTATGGGTATATATGTATAGGTTGCGCAGGATGGCTAACCTTCTCCTGCATGTTTTAGCTAGTGAAGGTGTCTGCTGGCAGACCATACCTCAGTATATTCATGAGGTCATGCAGTGATCCTTGTTTATCTTAATGTGATTAGTGCTTGAATCGAATCATGGCTCTGGTTAATTATCTGCCGTTCTTCTTTCTTGATACTGTTTGATTTGTGCAGGGTATAGTTAGAGGAAAGCTGGATCAGTGGCGTAGATGCTTTGAGGTTGAAAACTATTTTACAGGATGTCAGGAACTTTGTGCTGTTGATATTGGAAATTGAGAAAGGATTTTTTCACGTCTAATTGAATTTCTGCTTGGGATACAGGTGCAATTTGCTGCTGGAAGGGATCTAAGACCCGCACAGCTTGATGGCATGATACAAACATTGTCGAGCTGGTACTTCTGTAAATCTCAATCACCAATTTGTTTTTTTATAAGATGGGCCTCGTATTGATATTCTAAAAATGCCAAAGATGCTCCCCAAGTGCCCTTATTATCTGTTTCTTATTTTGATATAAAAATGATGTATCGGTTGGTAGTCGGCTTCAGACCCGCTCACAAATGGGCATCTCGATTCCATGTCTATAATTCAGTTTTATTGTTTAAGCCATTATTACACTCAACCCAGATTGATCCGCTTGATGGTACCTACTGTATTGGCCAAATATTAAGTATAGTAATCCAGGTTTAGCACTTGAGGTCAGTAATTGTAAGTCAGGTTTTAGTGCTTTGTGATGTCTATAATCAGAGCTGGAACGTGCAGAAAGTTGCCAATTGGCATGCTTTCAGCTGTAGTTTTTAAGCATCCATCCTTTCTGTAGGTTAGCTACTTCAGACAATCTGCTATTGACGATCCAAGAGAAAATCAGATG
Organism: Nymphaea thermarum; assembly: GCA_011799765.1. Lineage (NCBI taxonomy): Eukaryota > Viridiplantae > Streptophyta > Magnoliopsida > Nymphaeales > Nymphaeaceae > Nymphaea > Nymphaea thermarum. The sequence continues at coordinate 71,981 of JAANDH010000205.1, read as the reverse complement.
GGCTGATACCATGGGTGAGCTGGAGAAAAAACACCGAAAGGAGGTCGAGGATAGGATTGATGAAGTAAAGAAGAACCTTAAGGTGAGTAAAACTCGTCTGCTATCTTGAGGAAAGAATGTATTTATGGAATGCAGGATATGTTGGTCGAAAGCATCTTACTTACTCGATGGCAGAAGCTACAAACTATAAGCAGGCCGACATGGACTTGCGAGGCCATGAGGAGTATTCTGAGCCCGGAGTGATGGACTATGAGGAAGACCGAAGCCGACCCAAAAGGTAAATTCACTAGGATGCTTTTCTGAAACTAAATGTTTAGCTCTGTGTAACTGTACATCCCAAGCAAAAATTAGTGTGCAAGCCAAACTTTGTGAACATAAACTTATTATTTATATGTTGTGTGATATTGGTGGTTACTTTTTCTGTTTCTGTTTATGCAACATGGGTACGTGTGATTTGCCTAGGTACCTGTGTTGGTACGTGGGTACAGTGACATGGGTATATGTCGGTACAGCTGCATTTGAAAACATTTAAAATTATATTGTCAAACTTAATTTTTTCTTTAATTTTTCTCTTTTCTTGTATTTCCCTTGCACTAAGATTCTATATTTTCCTCTCATTGTTCATTTTCTTTAATTTTGAGAATTTCTGTGGATTATTATATATACAATATATATATTTATATATACACTGTCGTACCTTCATACCCAAATTTTCTAAAACCAGTGTATTCGTACCTGCATCTCCGTACCCGTATATTACACAGGTTTTTGTTTTGTAAATTGAAGGCAAGCTGGCCTGGAGCTCAACTGTTGACCTTCCTGGACTTGAAGGTCTTAATCCGACCCCCCAAGTCATGAGATTATGCCTTATTGTTGAGTGTTACCTTCACGTAGGCTCTTTCTGCTCTGCTGTTGTGCCATGATTGTATTCATATTCAAATTTTATAGCTCGTTCACTGGGTGGGTACCAGCATATGTTCTTGTCAAGTTGAAACATGGAACATTAACGGCATATGGGGTTCTGGGTAAGTGGGATTTTAGCAATGTTATGGATGCTCCCATCAGCCCTAATGATGAGCGTCCCCTTGTCGTATCCCGTACATATAATACTGGAAGCTTACGGGATCAGATATTGATGTCTCTACGAGTCTAGAAAGTCTCTACGATTCCTTTAGGCTCGTGTTGAACAAAGAACGTGTCTGATGTATGGTCTTTTGAGATAATTGAGGTGACTGTGACTTCACCTTCGAGACCGATGAGTCCTTTTTAGAGAAAGTGCAGGGTTACTGATTACGGAAAACTGTGGAAACTTTGCAGGAGACGTCAGCCATTGGTGTAGATTACTGCTGGATTGGTTGGGGTTTGAGGGCTCCTTTCCCGGGCGAACCATCAGATTGCATTGGTGCTTTGGTTATTTTTCTGGTGATGCCCTTCAGGCGACATTTTGTCCGCGGCCTTGTGCTGAGCATGTTTTATATTCGGCGACGGTTTTTGTCATTTTCATTCTCCGACACTTTGTTATTAGATAAAAACTCCAAATTAAATAGACATTTTTTTTGTCATATGTGTTCAATTTCAATCTCTCTCTCTCTTTCTCTTTCTCTCTCTCTCTCTCCAGCTTTGTTGATGTTCAGGCCATCTTGGAAACCCAGCAGCCATAGTTTTGATACTGTAACTTAAACCCCTTCAGCTATCTCAGCAGTGGATATCTTTGGTGCAATCGAGTTTGCTTTATCTTTCAACCATCTCATTTTGTGAATTTTTCTTAGTTGGAAACTGGAACCAAGCAAGATTATTCACCCGAGTAGCACCTATTAATTAAATTATATGATACTGCGATCCAACCATTTTAACCAAGTTGTTTTGTGTATTCGTCTTTTCTCGAAGTGGGAATGATTTTTGCACCCAAGTAGTATTTAAACTATTTATGAACTAAAATAATAAAATGCATCAAGACGGTGCGAGAGCGCTACTTTTTTACATGTGGGCACCTTGACCTTACGGTCGCCCTTTTCATATTTGCGGTCCATACGTCAGGAAGGATTTATCGGCCAGGTAAGGAGGGAAGAGAGCTGTCTGCGGTCTTGGAAGGATATTTGCCGCTGACAAGTTGGGCATTTTCTTTAATTAACAAGTAGCTCCCTGCCGCGTAGGAAGGAGGTTGCTTCGCCGGTGAGCGAAGGCAATGCTTCCTGCCTGCCGTCGAAGTCCTGGTCAGGCCGAGCTGAAGCCGGGCCACTGCTGATTGATCCTTGTGCCTTGCGGCGCCGCTTTGGTGAACTTGAAGACGACGACGATGACGACGAAGATGACCTCTTTGCCGGTGAAAGTGGCGCCGGCTCGGCCGCTAGCGAGCCAACCTCAAGCGGGAAATTTAACAGAGCTCGGCTGCCCCGCATCCGGAAAGCTGCCCGATCGTAGGCGAGTGCTGCCTCTTTTGCTGTCTCGTATGTGCCAAGCCAGACTCTAGCGCCGTTCTTGGCTGGGTCGCGAATCTCAGCGGCGAACTTCCCCCACGGCCGTTGCCGGACGCCTCGGTAGTGCACCTTAGGGGTGGGCGTCGTGGGCGGAGACGGCGACATCTCTGCCTGTTCGATCTTGACGGCCATCGTAGCGACCACATTGTTTCGTGCTTCCATATCGAGCGGGGGCCATTGGGCTCCAACGGGATCGCGGAGGACGTCGCAAAGGACCATATCGAGCAAGTCGTTCTCCGCGAGGGGGAGCTCGCCCCAGCCGTCGATTGGGCACGTCTGGTGGTCGCCAAAGCTCGGGCAGCTCGTGTAGGGCGACGCGAAGGCATAGCCGATGGAGCCGAGCGGCGGGTCGGGCTCGTCGAGGAGGTACCGCCGGATGAAGTCCAGCGCGGGCTGGTCTCCGCTGGTCCCGCACCCGTACATCATCTGTTCTTAGTAGTCCGTCGCCTGATTTTCTTTTAGCAGTCGGAGCAAAAGGAGGCTTCGAGGAGCGAGATAAGGGGAGAGGCTGATGTAGCTTGGGTGAGGTGTGGAGGGAGATCTTTTATAAGGAAGGGGGAAAGGGCGAAGACAGGCGTGGAGAGGATAATGGAGGGGCCCGGATCTCAGGCTCCAGGAAGCTTCATCTCCATCTCACGTGGCTCCTTTTCTCCACCTTTCCTACCGCTGAGTGGTGAGGAAGCCGTCATTTTGCTGACGCCATGAAGTCCGGCGTCAGCAATCTTGGACTCATCTCCGTCAGGTCGCTTGATTGAACGGCCATCGCTTGCGAAGGTAGTTGATCCTCAGGCCCAACGGTGGGGTCATCCGTTCTTTTTCTTTTGTTTCTTTTTGCCCAGGGACCCTCGGTAGTAGTTGCTGACCTTCTTCTTAGATTGGTGCGATCGCCCCGTAAGCATCGCATCGACCACACAGATAGTTATTTGAAATACTTGGGTAATTCTTTAAAAGATCTCACTGATATTGGTACCGATGGTTATTTTCGCGGAGGTCTAATAAATTTCAAGATTTTTTCATGCTATTTTTCAACAGCAATGGGGCTGAATCTACACTTTATTCTTCTGGATCCTGTAGGCTGTGGGCTCTGCTTGGCAACAGTAATCAACAGTAATAAAGTGTCATCTCCCGTTCCCGACAGAATCGAGCTGCCTGTTCATCATGTTTATGATTACTGTATCCTCTAACTCTATAGTCTGTGTGATTAATTATAATCAAGTAAAGAAGAAGCTGGGGCTGCAAGAGATGCGGCACTTCTCCAATCCACCTGATCGTATTAGGTGGCTTAATCTATTTGCATGGGCAAAGCTTTTCTTCCCAGCATAGGCTGTAAATTCAGATAAGTGTCATGGAATCACAACCTTCCTTCCATGTTTATGCTCACATTGGTTTTTAAGTTTTACACAGACTTTTGATCTCACCGCTTCGTGGCATTTTTATGAAAAGAATGAAAATCTGTGGTGGAAAAATTTACAAACTGGTGGACATTGACCACCCACCAGCCATACCTTATCTTGAAAGTTGAATCCACCATTGGAGCCGTACGTCTCACCAATTGTATTCCCACCTGCTTATCGCATTATTTGTTTATTATTTAAATGCTGCAATTCCTGACCAGCGGGTCTCAATTTGAAAAGTCCAATTTGACTGCCTTTGATCTACAACCACCCTCTATATCCTTGCACAGGCCCTTCTCTACCGTATATCGGGATTTCTTTTACGGGATCTTTTGATTGTTTACTTCGGCAGCATTTTGGGTTTTGCATTAAAATATTTAAGATACCAATTATCGGAGAAAAAGTTATTTGTGATAAGAGGTTTGTATCAGTGGCGGATCTACATATAGGCTGGTGTGGGCAGTTGCCCACATCAGCTTCTTCTTCCTTTTTTTTTTTTTTTTTACATGAAGATGGTTTAACATTTACTTTGTTATATATGTATGTGCCCATTAAGCATGAAAACCTATGAATCAGTGCTCTACAAAAAAAAATTTTGTGACTCCCCATTGGTTTGTATCGGCATGATGTAGATATCATGAATTTCTCTTTGACGATGACAGATTATTATGGAGGACAGGACAACTGACCAGATTTGCTGCGTATATAAAATCGACGACCTTAGCTTGACGGCATACAAAATTGGATTCATGTAAGAAACTGTAAACGCTCATTAGTATAAGATTAAACAAATTGAAGAACTTATGGTACGAGTTAGATTCTATTAGGGTTTAGTCGATGACCTCAGCTTCGATGACGTAAAAAATTGGAATTGCTCATTAAAGAAACCATTATTTGTTTAAATAGCTTAATCATTGCATTCCGAGTCTATTCTTGACTTGCAACAATATATTTATCAAGAAACAAATTTTACGGTTGGCGTCGCTTTTGTGGACGATCTAATTGATTCGTGGGCCACATGATAAGTAGAGAGAGAGCCGCCTCTAAGGTTCTAGAAGTGTTACGTACACATGCTTTAAGTTTAAGGCACTGGGTCTTACGCCAAAGCAGCCGTTTTAAAACGGTGTGAAATTATTGGGCTGTACCTTCACCTTTTCATTTTTGGATTTTTTTCAACCCGGTTGCCATCGAATACACAAGAAAAACCTAGGGGTGAAAATTTTCTATTTTATGAGGCAACTTATCGTTCGACTTTTTTCCCTCTCCCATCGTAAACGATTCGTTCTTAGTTGTCTATGGAGCTAATTCTGTTTGCCTTGTTTAAATATCCACTGTATTGTCATGTAACACCTCAAGAAATTTATTTAGTTATGTATGGAAAATAAAATTTAGTTATGTATGAGAGTAACGTTGTTGAAGTGATTGGTTATCCTAATTTTGAGCCTTTTTAGGACTAGATACAAAACTATTAAAGATGGATTGAGATTAAACTTTAGAGTGCAGTTCAACACTTGGACCTAAGTAACACATGCATGGATATGTGTACCTTAAAGGGGGTGGATTGTAACACCTCAGAAAGTTTAGTCTCGTTTGAAGATTGTGAGAAATCTTCATGAGTTTATAAAAGAGGTTGTTGAAGCGGTTAGTTGTCTTGGTTCTTAACTTTTTTGAAGTTGAAACTGAAATTGTTAAGAAATAAATTGAGATCCGCCAGGCCAAGGACTCAAATCCAAAAGTAAGTCAGGTCATTACATCCAACGTCACATATTTGGATGTTTTCTCTCACTACCGGTGTATCACTCGGTTCTTATCAAATCATTCATCTTTGGTGTTCCTTCGAAGCAACTGAGATGTGGACAAATGTAGATGTTGATATGTGCAATGTGGTTGGGTAAAGAAAGGCACAATTAGCCATTTATCTTTGTATGACGTTGGAGGCTTTTATGCATGAAGATAGCGTGGCCAGCCGGTTCCTGTGGGGAATCCTGGTAGGGTTATATAATCATAGACTGAATTGAGGTTATTTCTTTTAGTGATTGAGTAAATGAATGCATATCTACCATGAATTGGGTGAGCGGGATGAGTATTTTATCCGGTGTCATTAGAACAAGAGACTAGCGGCCTCCAAGAGCTTGTTCTGCCACACCCATGTCGGCAGCCACGGCAATAAATTTGGTAATCCTGAGCATTAATAGTCTGTGAATTAGGTCGTGTAGGGACCCTTCAAGCAATTATTTTGGATTACCATGAATAGGGAGTGGCGCTGGGATTTGAGAGCATGTTTGACTCAAGACTCAAGAGAATTGTTTGCGTATCGGATCTTTCCTAGGGACAAAACTCAATCTTCTATCTGCAAGTTTCCTGCGCCTGCTTTGTTGCTTGTTGGTTAGCTGTTCTATTTCTTTAATAAAGATTGAAAGAAGAAAAACTAATCACGGGCTTGGTTCTGAAGAAAATGTTAACAGTGGGACCTTTGAAAACCCTCAAAACGTTTAAAAGAGAAAAAAAACAATTCAATTTCATGGTCCAATATGAATCTTGACTGAAGTACAGGAAATTTGATCACAGAAACTCTGTAACATGACGGTTTGCACTTGTTGAGATAACAACATCCCTTCTGTAAAATATACTGACAAGCCAATTCTAGCTGCCATTTGGAGGAAGGGATTTTCTTCCCTCTGCTTGACAAGTTGTCGCCAAGTAATTGTGAGCATCGTCTCCTTCCATATGAGGACGGATGCCTACAATCATCGCCCCATCAGGATGATCTGCAACCGCATGCACTAGGAATAGCATGGCCGTAATTATTGGAATCGACCGAAAAAAGCATTGGTTGGTCTGATGTGCTTGTTAAAAATTAAGTTTGCTTTTGATTTGTTTGAACGGTTTAAATTAAATTTTATGAACGAATATTTAGCGAATTCTTATGGCGACAAGATTAGTTTATATGAAAACATATCAGAATGAACATGTAATGGATAAAGACTAATTAGTTATAGATACATTTTGTTCAAAATGGAAGAAATCCAAAAAAACTCAGTTGTTGGCACCATGGATAGCAGAATTTCACGTTCTTGCAGTGCTGAAAAATATATAAAAAAAAATATTGTTATCCTTCGATGCTTCTAACAGTTCTTCAATGATTCAATGATGCTTTGAACTGATTCCCACCAGAATGATGCTTTGAACTGATTCCCAACCACTTTTGGGTCCGTGAGAATCTCAAATCGTTCCATGAAAAGAAAACGAAGCCGTAAGTGGCAGTGCTTGAATTTGGTCGCTTTGGTCATTAGCCATGGAGGGGGAGGCTTTTGCTTAGAGAGGAGGGGGAGGCTTTGCTTAGAGAGGGCGGCATGGCTTCCACGGAGCGTTGGTGTGGGCTCCTGAAGGTTCCCTTAAACCCCAAAAGTCAGACCTGCTTCAGCGTTGCAGCCTCTCTCTGTCTCTCTCCTTCCTCGAAGACATTAGTCGTGAGTACACATCATTCTCCCTCCCTCTTTTCCGAAGGTGGAAATCCCCTTTGAGTTTCCCCATTCGATCCTCTTTTGGAAGCTGGAAACCCTAATGGGATCTTTAAGTTAAAAATCGAGCTTTTCAGACCCTAATTCTCCTTATGCATAACAAATCCTCCATTAAATTCTCCTACGTTCCCTCTCATCGGACCATGAATTCGCTGGTCTTTGACAGATTTTCTTTCCATATGACCTCAAAATTTTGAACCACGATCCTGGTTTTGGGGAAAAAACTTCGATAATTTACTAGAATCGTTTCGCTATATACAACAGACCCCTCTTCTTAACGCCCAAGTTGCTCTCTCTTTGAATTCGACGGGGGAACAGTGCTGATTTTTTGACTGACGATTTTTTCATGTCCTTTGAAGACTAAATTTCTGGCATATTTTGCTCGTGTTGCGCCGCCATGAACTAAAATCTCCTTTTTTTCATTTCATTTCTTCCTGTGAATGTTTTAGGCACCTTCTGCTAACGCCATATTCTTCAATGGAGATCGAGTTCAAGGCACGGGGAATCCCGTCGTTGAAAAGCTTTCCAATTTGCAGAATATCGCTTCGATTCTCGTCTCAAAGCTTGGGGTTCGTGTCAATGCATGGGTTGTAGATGCCCCTCTGTTCAATGGACCCTTTGCCGTCTATAAAGAATTGATTCCTACTATTAATTCGCGGGGAGAACCTGCATCTTATGTTCCCGACGGGTTTCCTGCTACGAGTTCGTTGCAGTTACTTCTTTTCAATTGTCTTCAGGAGGTAAATCTTCAACTCCATCCAGTACTTAAGAAAGAAAAGAACTCTTTCACTACATGCGTACTTTTTTTTTTCTCTCTGTGGAATTCTTGAGTGTCATGCTTAGATTCCTATTTTGATTCTAAAACATTGTTAAGAGACTTAGTGGGGGGGGGGGGGGGGGGGGGGGGGGGGGGGGGGGGGATTGGTGGAGTAGGCTCTTGTGTGTAGTGCCATGCGTAGATTCCTATGTTCATGTTTTGTGTTAAGGATTTAATGGACATTATATCAGTGAAAGCTCTCGAATAGGAGTCAAAACATAAAGTGATATTCATTTATCACGAAATTGAAGGTCTTCCTTTTTGGTTGCATTACAGTTATAGCAGCTTTAGATGAGCTGTAACTGGACTCTCTGCATTTCTCTTTTTCTTTCCACTCTGAGATTCTTGTCTGTGGAGAAATTCAGGCATTCCCCAAATCTTTTTTGGTCTTGTTCTTTATGCTTCTTGTCTCTCAGATCACTGTACTTGTTTTTGAGTCATCTTCCCTTTCCAAGGCCAAGAAGATCATTTCATCCGTTGAGAAGACCTCTTCTACAGATCGACATTCAACTCCTGCATCCGATACGTGTCCAAGAACCATTCTACTTGGTTTCAGTAAAGGCGGTGTGGTCCTCAACCAGCTTCTCTCTGAACTTGCCTCTTATGAGAATCCAGAAATCCACCATCTCCAGCACCATGATCACATTCTGCCTCATTCAATGGATGACTTCTTCAAGAGCATTATGGAGTTTCACTACATTGATGTTGGGCTGAATTGTCGGGGCGCATACCCAACAGACCATACTGTGATCAACAGGACCAGAAAGTTCGCAGAGGCGAACAACAATGCGATCCGCTTCGTGGTTCATGGCACCCCCCGCCAATGGAGTGATTGTGGCCGGCCATGGATTCGAGAGGATAAGGAAAAATTTGTTCATCTGCTCGGGGTTGAATCTAAATCAAGCAATGGTAAATTGCATGCATGTGAAAGGCTGTACTTCTCAGAACAGCATCCGAGTTTACAGATGCACTTTGAAATAATTGAATGTGTAAATCTTGGTTAACAGGTTGTAGCATATTACAGATGCACTTTGAAATAACTGAATGTGTAAATCTTGGTTAACAGTTTGTAGTAAATCCATCTTTTCCCTTCGTCCAGATGTGCTCCCTTTGTTTCTAATGGCATGTTTGATTACTGCAATACGGCTTTCTAAGTACTGCTATCGGAGTTCACGAGGGTGGACTTGGGCACCAGAAAGCTCACTACTCAAGAATGTGAAACTTCGTTTTCAGAGACCGACTTCGCTAGATTTCAAGCATAAAAAAAATTCTACTATCGTTTCCCTGTGAGGCTAACATCTATTCAGAGTAAAAAGTTCTTCATGCAGTCAATTTTAGACTAGATGCTTTCACTTTGTAATTACTGATCATTCTTTCTTAGTTTCAGCCCAATATTTTGAGTTTTTCTTCTCTCTGCTTTACATTCAAGAGTAATTTCTATCTTAAATATGCATTGAACTTGTTACTATAGTTGATATGGAGATGAGCTGAGTCCGTACTCGAAGGCAATCCAGCTTATGGTGCAAGAGCATGAGCGGCGCCCTCCTCGAGCTTAGCCTGAGCCACGTGTTGGTTGAGCCTGTCTGGCTGCGCTTACTTGAACTTATTTGGACCGGCTGGCGAGGGTTCGACCCAGCCTGAAGTCCAATCCCGACTGCGGTTTATCAAGCATTATTTGTCCATGAATATGTTTCAAGTGATCCAGCTTCAGATGTCTAGTAGAACAGGCACCATTCACCAAACACGAGCCCCACTTTGGGTTCGGATTAAACCTGGATTCGAGTCCGAGACATGATCATTACCCAAACAATCGACCGAAGTAAAATGATGTAGCGTAGTGGATCTAAACATGGCATCGGCATGAAAAATTTGCACTCGATTGGATCTTCCCTAGAGATGATTTGAATCGTCGGTAAAATTCTAATTGCAATCAGTGTAGAATTCAATTCATATGTGAGTGAACGTTCAAGTCTTAATACGAATTTCAGAATATCAGATTGGACTCAAATCAGATAATATTGGAAACTACCTGTTCTGTTTTGCATATCTAATATCTGAAACACCTCCAGCATCTTAATTTTGGATCTCTGCTTGTCAATTGGTTGGCCAAGGAGACATCCAAAAAGAAGCCGAAGCCTCTCCCCACTTCTTCCTGTCCCTGGACCAACCTTGATTCGGGATTTTGGTAAACTTACTGTTACTTCCTTCAACTCTTCCTTCAACTCAAAAGTAGCGGTTGTCAATTAATTAACCGAGCAAACTGGATCACTGCTCACCAATTGGTTGGTCTGACATTTGATAATCAGATTATTACTTATCATCCTGAAAACCAGAACAAAGACAGTTTCACATGCATGTCCATGTCCTGTTTTATTCCGGCAAAAACAGATCATTGATAAGAACCTTGCCGGAGATTTGACATCCCCAAATTGCTCCAATGAATCTTTTAGTTTTGTCTAGAATCAGTGCACCAAATGCATGTTCGCGAATTTCAGCGGAGTCAAGACAATAATTTTACGAAAATGGCAAAAAAAGAATAGAAGTATAAATGCAGCACAAGTTGCAGATGGTTGGTAGCCGATTATTCTCTTTGGAGCTCAAGATTATGAGGCATATGTGGAGGAAAAAAAAAAAGAATCGGTTGAAGAACTGGATCGGTCAAACATTCAACCGTAGACCCTAATCAGAGCTACCGTTCTATTGGAAAAGTCGATTTTCTTCTTCAAAACTGTTGACTCAGTGGCACTTGATTATTTATTTGATTTTTTTTTTCGTTTCTCATATCCAACTGACACATATCCCGTTGTTCTAAAAAAGACTGCTTGTAATAAATAATGAAGAATATTGGCCTTTTTATGTCATCACTGTTCTGTTGCCATCCTCATTTTTAAAGCTATCCTTACAAATTCCAAGCTTCTGGACGAGTTGAATATGAATTAACATAATAAAATAGAACGATCTCGAAACTAGGAAGGTTCGTTGGCTCCACACAAGTTAAAATAAAGATGTTTGATATGAAGGAGCTACCCTCTTGGGGATACGAGTACGAAGAGTGGCTTTTCATAATAGGATATATAACTGTCACGCATATTATTAACTTTATATCGATTGCCTTGGTGGCTGATGTGGGTTAAAGAAAAAGATTAAAAAGGATACTTATTTTGAAAGTATTATGTGATGAGATTTCCAGATAAGGATGTTAGTGAGCAGGATCAGGATAATCGTCTCAAGTGCATGTAATTGGAGGATGAATTAATGTAACACACCAAGATCAGGCGTTTAAGCAAGCGTATGAGTTGAAGTTCAAGAAAACAAAGCCATCTAATTGAAAGAATAATACCATCTTGGTCAACTACTGTGGTAGGCCGCGTTTGAATAGAATACTCGGGCAATAATACAGGGTGGCTTTCAATCGAAACACAAGTTTGAAGGATATAGCATCCTTGTGTGATGACCTGAGACTTTTGTTGCCTGACATTTTAGTTTAGTTCAATGTTTGTTTGTGCACGATAGGTTTTCTTGATTCACATCTTGATGTGTAAAATAAAAGGGCTGAAATTTTAGTCGGGGCAGGCGGAATTTTATTCCTGCTACCAAATGTTAAAAAAGTCTCGGCACATTTGTGGCACGTTTGATTCATGCTGAAACTTTTCACAAGTTTTGAACTAAAGTTTCAGCTTTACGGTGGAATATCCAGGTTTTGAATATCACTCTTCTTTGATGTCATCAGGACCCCAAAGTGGTTTTTGGTCTAGACTCGGCCTATTTGATCAGGTCAATAGAAAAGCAGTGTTGTTAAGATCGTTGTGATGTATTATATACAAGGCCAATATATGTTTTTTGTATTTTATTTTTCATTTTAATTAATTTTTAAAATTTTAATTATTTATCACATCCATAAAATAAAAAAAGCGATATAGATTGATATGTACGTATCGATTGGTATGTTGTAATATTAATGAGCAAACAAACATATACAGCCGGTGGCTCATCTCACGAATTAATACGCAGAAATGATGGAAACATGATAATTTAAACAGCAATAAATGAAGGGGGGAATTGCCTTTGGAAGCAACTTTGACGAAGAGTCTGCGCTGTGCAAAGAGCAGATGATGAGTCTTCGCGTCCAATAGCAGTCCGAACAATCTTAGAAAAATCTCAATTCTCTTGGTTTTTCACCCGCAAGCCGCGGATTTGCTTCAAATCAAACCTCATGTCCCAAAAACATGTCTCTTTCTCTTATTGACACTGCTAACATGAATTTTTTGATGAACTAGCTACACTCCATATATATATATATATATATATATTCAACCCGCATGTCCCAAAAATATGTGTCTTTCTCTTATTGACACTGCTAACATGAATTTTTTGATGAACTAGATACACTCCATATATATATATATATTGTTTAGTGGTCGTTTTATTTATTAATTCAATCATTACAGGAGCAGCTAATTTCCTCAATTACGATTGTTCTGGCAATCATCAAGTAGGGACCAAGGAAATTGGTCAGTCTTCCACGAGAACCTTTTCGTGTTTTAGTTGTACCCAATCCGACTTTTTTGTATTTAGTAAATAAAAAACATGTGGGTGTAAGTTAGTTTGAAGAATGATGGGATTCAACTGCTAAGGCGTGATGTGGTACGACTTATTCTAAATCGAGGCGCTATGACCGAACCAAGGGCGGCAGACCTGCTCTGCTAGCCTTTTCGATACGCGGACCTGATTAATATTGGGTGTGACCCGATCGAGTCAACCGGCCCACGCCTACTTATCCACTTGCTATATTTAAGTTGAAAAAGGGGCCCCGGACAGATCGAGACCAAAAAGTTCAGAGCTCACGTGAGAGCTTGACTTGTTTGAAAGAAGAAACTGTTTCGTTCACACTGAGTCGAAAAGTTTCCTTGACCGCATCTATATATATAATTAAACAACAAATATTTAATTGCCAAAATTAATAGGAGACTAAAACTTGGAATTTTGATTGTGTTCCTCATGAAAAATTATGATTCTGGAATTTTCAGCATTTTACGGTGTTGCGCTAATCCCCATGTTTAAGAGGGACGGTGATCTCTTTTGAGTGTAGCGGTGAACTTTGGTTTCCGAACCACATAGAATCCACTTTTGTTTTCTTCTTTTTTTCTTTATATCATGAGCGAGAGTGAGAGTGAGAGAGTGAGAGCCGATAAAATGAGAATATATAACAAAATTTGGGGACAAGAGGTCCCCTAAATACAAAACAATCCGCAAAAAAGACTCGCTAACACTCACTATATATAATTGCATCAACTGTGACAATTAAACTAACCATTGGTGGAAGAATTGTTGTTTCTTCCATTGCCGTGATTATGAACAACAATGCCTTCACTTCAAGTAAACTTTGAACTTTTCTTAGGATTGTTGCAGTGTACGCACAAGGACAACGTGTTGAACGTTATGATATGTAACAGTGGAAGATCGCAACAATCACCAAATCAAAGGGATTCTGTGGTAGGCGTTGCAGATTGGATGATCGCAACAAATCAGGAACCATAACGATATGGCATGAAATCAAGGATACATACGTTGTTGTTCCTTATCCATTCACTCTATAAATACTTTGTAAATCGTTCATAGTGTACAATGAGAAATACTTTTTCCTTCTCCTCACCATCGTTCCTATTCCCCTTCTTTTAACATGGTATCAGAGACAGGTTCGCAAGCCTGAGGAGTAGAAGAAAAATCGAGGGTTCTGTCGCCTACCTTCTTGCTGTCCGCCAGAAGGTCGCCGTCCCTCCGTCCCTGTTCTGCTTTTGCTCTACCTTCTTCCTGTCCGCCAGAAGGTCGCTCGTCCCTCTTCTGCTCACAAGCAGTAGACGAGATCTTGATCCAATCCGTTTTTTTTTTTGGGAAATCCCAATTTTTTGTCGGAGGAATAGAAGCACTCTGCTTGAACCATCCTCTGCATCGCCCACTCAAGCGAGCGTTGCATCCCCCGAGCATCTCTACCGCTCGTCTCTGCATCGCCTCTGCATCGCACGGTCGCCGTCTGCCGTCTGTGCACCACGAGCCCTAGCCCTCTGCATCACCCGAGCGTCCTCTCCATCACCCGAGCGCCCTTTGCCGTCTCTGCCGCTCGTCTCTGCATCACCCGAGCGCCTCTTCTGCTCGCCTTTGCATCACGCCGAGACACCCATCACATTTTCGCTCGCTCGCTCGAAGGACCGCTCGAGCACTTGCGCTCTGCGTCGCCCGCTCCCGCTTTGCGTCGCCCGCTCCCGCTTTGCGTCGCCCGCTCGCTCGAGCACCAGCGCCCTGCGTCTTCCGCTCGCTCGAGCGCCTACTCTAGCAAATGAACGGCACAAGCGCCCTCTTCGCTTTTGTCTTTCTTTAAATCTTATATTCGTCCAGCAGAGCTCCGACCCTTGTGAGATTTGAGGCGTCTACTTCCTCCGGTGTTCTCTCATTACATACTTGTGAAGGGGATCTTCTTACAAGCGTCTGTGACATTATGGCAGATCTTCATGGAACGTCAGGTAATCCCATGTCATCAACCACTCAAGAAGATAGTCCATTCTTTCTTCATCATTCGGACAACCCTGGTACGTGTCTTGTATCCCAACAACTTACTGGAGATAATTATGAAACGTGGAGAAGAGCCATGACCATGGCTCTTTTAGCAAAAAATAAGATGGGTTTTGTTGATGGTTCTATTCCGAAACCCACGGGTCCTCACTCTCTCATTGTTTCTTGGGAGAGATCCAACAACATGGTACTTTCTTGGCTGCTGAATTCTCTTCACAAGTCCTTGACTTCAACAGTCGTTTATGCCACAAATGCCGCAGACGTTTGGCATGAATTAAAGGCTAGATTCTCCCGGTCAAATGCTCCACGTCTTTATCAAATCCAACAACAGATTATTAACTGCAAGCAGGGACAATCTTCCATTAGTGCGTATTACACTCAAATCAAGGGCCGTTGGGATGAGTATGATTCGCTTGTCACTCTTCCCACCTGTGAATGTGGAGCCATGAGGAAAGCACATGACATTCAAGAACATGACAGATTAATTCAGTTCTTGATGGGGCTGAATGAAAGCTATGGAGCGATTCGTAGCCAGATCTTACTCATGGATCCTGTCCCCAACACGTCCAAAGCTTACGCCCTGCTGGTTCAAGAGGAATGCCAACGTGATCTTCACGTTCCCCTACAATCTGACAACATTTCAGCAGCTATTGTGAAGAAACAGAATCATGACAACAACCGCTTTAAGGGTCGAACTAGACCTCAATGTGAACACTGTGGACGACTTGGGCATATTAAGGCTCGCTGCTACCTCCTTCACGGTTTTCCCAAGAAGAGCACTTCTAATGGCCAACGACAGCAGCCTCAAGCAAACCTTCATTCACTCTATAAATACTTTGTGTACAATGAGAAATACTTTTTCCTTCTCCTCACCATCGTTCCTATTCCCCTTCTTTTAACACAACGAACCGTAACAATACCAGTTTTAGAAGCAAGGTTGCTGAACTTTCTATACTTTTATGGAAGCACATTTCATCTTAAACTGGTGACTTCTGAGTCACAAATTAAAGTGCCAAATTATGAACAAAAATCGACGACGCCGTGCAAGCATGATTTTCCAAATTGGCAATGCTCTTCTTTCCCTCGCGTTTGCATGTCTACGTTTGATCCTTATTATTCATTTACTAAAGCCAAAATCGACAGCAAAATTTACCAAATCAAACGGGTTGGGTTCTCGGATCCTAGATATCTGCATACCGTCAATCAAATTATATATATATATATACATTGTAATTATGTGTTTCAGGGTCCATATCAGCTTCGGTCGTGATTAATGGAAACCTGTTATTACCTCATACATATTCTTATAACAATCATTCATACTTGAAAAGCAAAATCAATGTAGTTTGGTTGGTCTGGATCAATGCTACACGAGATTTGCCTGTCCTTTACTTGGGAGAAATTGTTCCATGGACGAAGATCTTGAAAGAGAATAGTCTCCCACGTTTGAACATAGGCGTTTCGTGTCCGCATACAAACAGTGCAGGACAATGACGATGGCCGGGGGTCGATTTCAAACCGTCATTTTCAATTTCTACATCATTGGCACAAAACGAGGGGCCGTTCATTGTTTTGCATATAGTTGGTGAACTTCTTGAGTCTGTCCCTAATGTCTTTGAGTTTCCAAAAGTGTGTGTATATATATATATATATATATATATATATATATATATATATATATATATATATATATATATATATATATATATATATATATATATATATATATATAATATCGTTTGATGAGCACAACTTTAATATTGATGAAAGTACGTTCAAGGATTACATGGTCTTGTTTTAGAGAACAGGATGAATTTATATGTATGTTTTATTTCCACATCTATCCATCAAAATAATGAGCATAATCATGAAATACGTTTTATTATAATTTCTGGTATTTCACGATCACATTTTTCGTCTTCTGCATAAGCGCTTGTTAAGAAGACAATGGTGTTCCAAAAACAGCACTTTAAAGCAAAAAAAAAAAAAAAAGAACTTTTGTTTGATACTTGCCCAAAAAATTTGAAATATTTTGACAGTGAATTCTAAAAATGTATAGCGGTTAAATGAAATTAAAGAAGAAGACTGAGCGTTGGCGGAAATTTTCCATATTCAACGGTAATACAGCAGGAAGAGTCGAGGAAGGAGAAGGGTTCCAAGACCTGGGCGATTGATTTGCGGACTGGATGCTTCTTCCTTCCTCCATCCTCACCCGCACGGGCGCCTGCTTCTTCCCCCTCCTCATCCCTCTCCTATTTATGCTCCTCATTTCCCTTCTCAACCTCTGCACCTCACACTCTTCTCTCCTGCTAGCTAGCTCTTCCTGCTTCCTTTTGCTCTCTCTGCCTGCTTCGTTTCCACTCATCCTTCTCCTTCGCTGAAGACAATTTGTATAACTCTTCCCTATATTGGTCTTCCATGGAAGCTTCGAACTCCGACCTTTCGGTGCTTGACAACATAAGCAGCTATCTGCTCGGCCAGTTGTCGCCTTGCACGTCCTTCCTTCTCGATGATATGTTAGGTCGATGTGGTTTCTCAGGTTTCGGCTCGACGGTAACGGTTTCCGAGAAGGGATTTTATGATTCAGATGTTCTTTCGGAGAAGTCCTGTGCATCTGCGGCTCCCGGGTTGGGAAATAACTTTATGGAAGGGAAGATGCATGAGCTCAGCGATTCATCCCGGAATTCTCAAGGCCTGAAGGATTCGAACTCGAAATCCGGACTTGTCGAACCGAAAGCTGAGGCTTTCGACATTTCTTTTGAGACCGATCGATTCCCTGCGGTCTCTGGCTTTGAACCGCCGATGTGCGATATTCAAAAGATCGGCCTCCAGGGCTCCTTTAATGCCGATGCTCACCGGTTCACCGGTGGAAGTTCCTCTACTCTAGACGAGAGTAGCGGTACTGTTGCTACTGCTCTCCCCGCCGGTGCAGTCAAGCGACGCCGACCTGCACCGCTGAACATACAGCCGGCGCCTTCGGCACAGGAAATGCACTACCGGGGTGTCAGGCGTCGCCCATGGGGGAAGTTCGCTGCCGAAATCCGGGATCCCGCTAAGAACGGCGCTAGGGTTTGGCTGGGGACGTTTGACACGGCGGCTGACGCAGCCCGGGCGTACGACCGTGCGGCGTTCGAGATTAGGGGTTGCAAGGCCATCCTTAACTTCCCGCTGGAGGCTGGCCGGTTCCGGCAGGAAAGCGGATGCGGAGCCAGCAAGAAGAGGAAAACCGGCGGAAACGAGTCAGAAGACGCCAAGCCGGTTGTGGCCAAGAAGATGCGCCAGGAGGCGGTAAAGAATCCTGACGCCGGGGTCCCGGAGGGGGCGCCTCTCACACCGTCCGTCTGGTCCAACGTTACTGAGCTGAACGGGATCTTCGCCGTCCCTCCGTTGTCCCCGGTGTCCCCACACCCCTACTTGGGATATCCATAACTCCTGGTCAACTAGAGGTTCTCATTTCGGTGCGTCCGTTGTGCCTGTCGGAGAAATATTCCGGCAAGGCAGGAAACTGAAATACTCCAGCCATAGTGACCACATTATTGTTCCCGCGCTGAAGCGGGATGTAAATGTAACATACCTGTTCATTAAATCCATTGTTTTTAGCTGTTCTTCTTGACATCAAAATCTGATGTGCATTAAGAACAGAAAACAGATTGTTACAAACGTTTAGTGTTTCTCCAAAATTATTTCCAGGAACATGTCGAGAGATCATCTTCTCCAATAGCTTCAAAGGAAATCTAAAACCAACTCGATCTTATTTCGAAGACCTGGACCAATTTGAAAGAGTTGATCAGAGGAAACACGTATCTTGGACCCGAAATCGCGTGCCTGAAAACATATAAAAAAAAATTAAAGTGATATTCCATCGTTCAGTGTGCAGTGGCTCAATCTTTCGCCTTTGACGAAGCCTGACTTGACTGAACCATCAGGTCAAGAATTTGGGCTAATATTAATAACAATAGGCATCACCTGGGCCACTAAATGGATCCGCCCGTTTGCAAAAATACCTGTTGGCATGCTCTAATGAACAAAATATAGAACCTGAGAGGGGGAAGGGTGTAAAATGTGACAGTCGGAGGCCTCCAGACACTGTTTGAAGGAGCGATAAAGCATAATATTCGGCTTAACCTTTCAAAACTGCACCATCTTTTAGTTCTTTGCCATTAAATTATTCTTATTCTTCTTTCGAGCGGGTTTGGTGCAAGTGGCGTTGCCTTTTTCTACTTTCATCAAGTGAAAGTGATTCCTTGCGTGTTTACGCCAACCCTGTTTGCTTTAGACGTTCACCACATATGGTGATGAAGATTGCTGGTCAAACTCAATGAATGTCAGAAATGGTTTAGTTCCAAGCAACCAAAAAATGATAACATTAGTGACAACTAATTCTTAAAACATTTTTAATGAAGAAAAAAACTTTGTTTACAAGCACTAATTTAATATAAATCATGTTTTAGTTTAAGTCATTTTTGTAAAAAAAAAAAAATTGATCCTTCTACATCAAAGTTTTGATGTTATAAAAGCCGTTTAACTTGGATTATTAAAAAAATATATTTAAGTAAGAAAACAACTAACTTAATATATGTTTTCACCAAAACATTCTTAAGGTCATATCAATAGGGTTATATTATACAAAAAATATTTTAATATTTAATTTTCATGGATATGGTTTCTGACTCTTACCTAAGTTATCTGGTTGTTGTGGCTATCTAGACTCACCCAACTTACTCATCATACTTAAAATAAAGAGAAAAATATTTGTTATTTAGTATTAATTCACACCTCCTTATCCTTATGTACCCTAATGGATAGCGTTTTTAATAGAGAAACGGCACCGGAATATATATGTACCCGGACTGAGCACTGATTTGAATCCAACCCAATTTAGATCCGTGCAGCAGAACCAGTAAGCTCTATCTAGATCCAAATTGGTAACTGGGTCAAAATTTACTAGAACTTGGAATGGTTCATGTAAGGAATCCGTATTGGGTGAATGAGATTTTATGAAAGTAATTTGCCTCGTTGCCGAACAAAACTCTATTTTTGGATACATGATCTGCAAAAATGTCCGGACCCAATCCGAGTCGGTTTTGAAGGATGGGGACCCGTGTCAGATCCAGCGTTTCAAAGTTATGGACATGATTGTGAAGAAACTACAAAAATCGTTTGAAAAGATCCATTCTATGCATTTATGGTAGCCATCATCCCATCTTCTTTTAGGGGGTGTTTGATGGTTTAAAATTTTGACTCAAGAATAAAAATTTCAAAATCATAATTCCTCCTCAAACTGTATTGAAATCAAAATTTCAAGTTTGAATTTCTTAATTTTAGAAACAAAATACTCTTCTTATTATATATATATTTTTTAAAAATCATTTCGTTATAAAATTCCATGGTTGTGGCTATATCAAACACTCTTGAGAACATCCAGAAGATGATAACTCATGGTTTAAGAGAAATATGAAGATACGAAATTAATGTTTATGAAGTGATCCTGAATTTGCATTTGATCTGATTTATAAATTTTCTCTCATTTTGTTTGGCCAAGTGATGGATAGTGCAGCAGGTTGAGTTGGGCAGCGTGTTATAGTTATAGCCACGTCTTCAGTTTGAATTTTTGAGAGTGCTATGTTGATGGTACTAAACAGTATTGACATTGAAATCATAATTGTCATTTTTATCTATACCAAGGAAACCGGTCATTATCCCCCACTTTTCAGCTTGGTGGGGCATTTGGGAGAAGCGCAACAACAGGGTTTTCAGGAGCACCTTCTCTTTGCCAGATTCTGTGACTCGTCTTGTGCAAGGGGATATCTAGTTTACCATTCGGTTGAAGCGCCGCTGCCCGTCTGCGGCTGGGTGACTGTGCCGCTCCGTCTATCTTCTTTCACTCCGCCTCTATTATTTTTCTGTGCATTGTATTGTATATTTCTTTTTCTGCTTTTGTTTTTACAGATTGTTTTGTACCTAGGTAACCTCTTGTCTCAAAATTTTGTTACATATTCTCATTTTATCGTCCATCTCTCATCTTTTCACTCTCTCCGATGTATATTTGCTGAATTCGTGGCTTGCTGAAATCGCCTAAAGGCCTCTGTGGTGAGCGTTCACTGGTGATGGAACGGGTATAAGTTGGTATGCGAATTCCCGCCGGCATTTGAATGGACCGAGGAGTGACATCTTCTGCGTCAAACCCCGATGACTTTGGACCACCAACCGATTCCTTTTTGGGGGTAAGCGGTAGGCCCTCCACGGTTCCACAAAGTTGGATTTAATACTCAAACTCATCTCCATTCACTGCTCAAATGGCGAACCTTTGGACACAAACCACAAATTTGAATGGATAAATCCATGCTTATAAATCTATATATAGCTCGACTTTTGAGCCAATCGGATACCTGGAACATGATAATGATATGCAAATAGATATATATCTAGATCATATGAATGAGGGTGATGCTGGTTGGAATGGGGGGAGATCAATATCACCAGGGTGCGTCAGAATTGGACCCGCACCCATGTCGACACGACCTAGATTCGCACCCAAACCGCAGCTGATGAGGCGTGTACGCGGTGGTACGTTTGGATCTGGTTTTGGGTCGAAACCAGATCCAAACCAAGTTCATCCGAAAAAAATGTCGAGATCTTTTCACCCGTCGAGGTCTGCCACCGCCGATTTACATACATGGGGCGCGAAAACATTATTATATGTTTCTTGTTTAAGATTTTATTGATACATGACTAAAAACCGAGCTCTTCCCACTCAAATGTCAAAATTGTGAAATTTTTATGAAATGGTCGGGCGAGTGATAGAGTTTGGGTCTGGATTTGGATCTTGATCCAATTCAACTTACCCAAAACCAAAATTGTTATAGGAATAACCCTCGTTACTGAACAGCAGAGCGCTTCGCCCCATTCCTCCGACCCCAAACCTAACCTTCTTATTAAGAAAGAAAGAAATGAAAAAAATTACAATTTTGATTTTGATATTTAATAATTTTGTGGTTTAGAGATAATTTTGTCATATATATTATTATTATAAATTAATAATAATAATAATAATAAATAGTCTTCCCGCACCGCTGCACCAATAACTTTTTAGATGTGCCGCGCTGACACCCGCACCCCTCACTCTGGGGACATAGGAGGAGATGTTACTTGTATCTCACTGATTTGATGAATGAATCCTGATTGATGGTCTGAAGGTCCTCGCCCCTTCGGACTAGAAGGTTAGACTTGCACGAAACTGACTTCTTTGGTTCAGACCGTGATCAAACCACGAGGCTATTGCTTGAATCTGCACTCGACAAACAATGGATTGGCCTAAGTTTGACCAAGACCGGCGGTAGTCCTTTCTTTCGGACCGGTAGCTCTGGATCTTCCAGTCCAAACCACAGAAGTTGGTCTAATCTCGGACCCGATTCGGTTCCTTCTGGTACAGGTGTACTAGTTACTGAATTTTAGAGGCCTGCGCCACATTCATCTCGCATTTATAACTAAGCAAGTGCAGAGACATTCATTCACAATTTTAAGCCTTTTAACGTTGCCAAGGCATGCCATGAGCATGTGACAAGAAAGTAGGGCGTGAAGTAAAAAACGTAGCGCGACTTAAATCTTTATATTGTCATTCTGCTGCCTGAGCATTGTTTGGTTTTTGCTATGTAAAACTTAGCGGTTGGTCGTCCGGAATCATCCTCAGTCTGTTTTTAAGGAAAGATCGATATAAGGAAAATTTCCATTAAATGGTACACAATAAATGAGTTGGATATAAGGAAATAGACATGTTTCTGAAATGTTCCAAATCCATGTAAGTTTAAGCAATCAGACTCTCTGGTAAGCTACTAGCTAGTTAAGATCAAAGTAATGGATTTCTCTTCTTTTTTTAATACCTATGAGGATGATTTTCCAGTAAAAATGGACTACGAATGGGTGAACAAGGATGAAGTGTATGGAGACAAGTCATAGAAGCTAAAGAGTGATGACTGAAGACTCGGCGAAGGAGATGGTGTTCTTCCTCGTTCCTTTGTCTGCAAAAGGAAAATGGCGGCTTCCTCCCACCATCCCTCTTCTTCTTCTTCTTCTTCAGCTTCTCCTTTTTTCTCACCTTCTCCACTTATTTATGCTCCCCACCTTCTCTAACAGTCCCTCCAACTCACTCTCTTCTTCTTCTACGACTGCCACCTTTCCGACTGTTCCTTGTTCTCGAGCTCCAGCTTTTCTCTGCTGTTTCGTCACCTCTCCCCTTCTCTGTCGACGCAGTAAACGAGCCTTCTGCTAGCGGAAAGCTCCCGAACTTTTAACTGCTGACGGATTCGTCATGGAGCATTTCAACTATGAAATATTGGTGCTCGAGAAGACTCGCGGGAACAATTTAGTTGCCGATTCATCGCATCTCCCGTCCTTCCTTCGCGGTGATTTTGTAGAATATTTCAGTTTCGATCACAGCGTGGGAAGCGAATCCCCGGACCTCTACAACTTCTCGGTGTTCGACTCGAAAATGGCGGTTCCTGAGAAGGGACTGGTGGTTCCGAGCGATCAAGTGTTTGTACTTGCCGATCCTTGGGAGGAGTCCTGCGGTTCAGTGAGTATCGACACGGAATCGCAAGTCATTGACTCCAAAATGAATAAATCGGGAGATTCCTGTCAACAATCTTGCACTATGGAGGAATATTGTAGCTCGGGATTGAGAATCGTCGCCCTGAAAGCGGAGGATTTCGATGTTCCTTTTGACATTGATCAATTTCTCGCCCTTTCTGTCTTCGAGTCCCCGATCAGCGATCAAAAGATCGATTTCCCGAACTCGTTTGTCTCCAATATTCACCAATTCAACGACGGAAGGTCGACGATCCTGGATCAAAACACGGCCACTGCTCCTCCCCGTGGTGCAGTCCACCGCAACCAGCCTCCAGTACCGCGAAATTTACCCACCGAGCTTCCAGCACGGGACGTAGGTGGAGAAAAGAAGCCTGAGAGGCATTTCCGAGGAGTGAGACGACGGTCTTGGGGGAAGTTCGCGGCAGAAATCCGCGACCCATTGAAGAACGGCGCAAGAGTTTGGTTGGGAACGTTCGCCACAGCGGCTGAGGCCGCTCGGGCTTACGACCGGGCGGCCTTTGAGATGAGGGGGCGGAAGGCCATCCTCAACTTCCCGCTCGAGGCCGGNGAGGAAGAATGGCAGGCCGGATGCGGCAGACGCCGTCGAGGTGGCAAGGAAGAAGGAACGCTGGGCGCCGGAAACCGGCAAGGAGGAAATCCTCGACGCTTCTTCGTTATCTCCGTTATGGTCGGGCACCCATTCTTGGGATATTGACAACAACTTCTAGTAAGCTAGAGAAGGATCATCCAACAGACAAACAGATATTCCGGCAGCCGGATATCTAAGATGTTCCAAAAAAAAAAAAGATGACCAGATCGGTCCCGCGTCATAGACATGCATAACACAATTCTTTGATTTAATTAAATCTTTTACATAGTTGCGAAGGTGCGAACTGTAGTACTGGAACATACAGTTTCTCCCTGGATGAAAAGCAATATTGTATATTACTATCATTCTTCAATGATCTTGCGATATTCATAACCGAGCATCTTATGAACTTGATTGATTCATGGACAATAATTGTGCTGTTTTCCAAATAATATAATGATTCGGTGGTGTTTATGTAAAATCAGGCTCTTTTATCTTATGTGCTTCAATTGAATATATAGTTCGGATCATTATTAGCATTTTCCAGGCGATAAAGTCCAAGGCAAGAACCAAATCCGGGTTAACGCTTTAGTGAAAACAAACGTCTGCTCAACGCCATAAACGTCGTTTGTCTATTGGCCACTTATCCAAAACAAGGCAGACCGACATAAATTTTGGCAACAAATCTTAGCTTACTTTCAAAACAGAGATATATATTAAAGTATTTTGCATCATCTATAGGAGCACAGGATTGCTAATTACTTTATCTGAAGTGTGTAACAGAGAGAAAACATCCTTTTCTTCCTAAAGTAAGTAAGAATGACAAGTGTGGATATAGAATATGGATCGGGTAGTCGACTCTGATAAGATCCACAGAACTTAGTCTAGTAAAACTGAATTCAGATCCAACTAGTGTGTGACTATACATTAATCTCTAATCACACTGGATCTTTATCAGATTCTGCTATGAAACTGCAATAACGAAACTGAATCCAATTAGTAACAAAATATGGATTTCCTTGCCGGATCCAATTAGAAGGAATTCTAGTTGGTGT
This sequence comes from Nymphaea thermarum, assembly GCA_011799765.1. NCBI lineage: Eukaryota > Viridiplantae > Streptophyta > Magnoliopsida > Nymphaeales > Nymphaeaceae > Nymphaea > Nymphaea thermarum. Next base: position 46,975 of record JAANDH010000205.1, on the reverse strand, counting down.
GTCTGATCCACTTGCATCCCCCGTTTCTTTTTTGTAAGCTTATAAAATTTGATCCATTTTTGGAAATTGAGATGTGGCGTTCCAAAGGATCAGGCTTAGGACAAACTGGGACCGACCCACATCAGAATCGGCTGGCCGTCTGGTGGAGACAGCTTTAGCTTTTGTGCAATGTTGTCGTACTTTGCTCCACAACTAAGAGGCATCCGAAATCAATGATCTGGCGACCGCACCAATCCATCACAAGGGTGGATTCTCTCCGACTTTAGAAGACAGGTAGGTCCAGGAGGGCGTAGGGCGTCGGTCGGTAGCAAGATAGATAAAGAAAAGGAAAAGAGCTCTAGCTAGGTTTAAATTGAAGACTGACGTGACGTGTTCAGCTGGGACCTGGACTCAAGAGCTCTAGCTAGGTTTAAATGAACTTAGCTTAGCTTGGTTCATTTATTGAATAAATGGATACTAAAAAAAGACCAGGGAAAAATAAAGAGCTTGACTTGAGTCTAACTTGTGGAGGACATCTTCTAGAGGATAGTGGGTAGATGTTACCTGTCCGGTTGCTTTTGGCAAGTGGCATTAGTGGGTGGTTTTTCTTTTTTTTTTTTTTGTTTTGTTCTTTAAATATTTGTTACAAGCGTGTTATCACTTAGTAGAAAAAAGATAGTGTTGAGTTCTTTTCCAGCTTTATTTTAGCGTGTCTTTTTTAGTGATTTTTGTGTGGGAGTTTGAAATACTACCTTCAATCTTAGTATTAGAGCGCCAGGTTGCGTGGGCATCTCAACTATTGTTGGGCATTGCCAAAGCTAGGAACTCCAAACTGCGTGATACTGGTAAGAGTTATTTTTTTTGAAAGCTGGTATGGCTAATTCAAATACTCTCAATCTATCACAATCCTTAACGTCTATTTTTAATGGTGAGAACTATGAGTTTTGTAGTATTAAAATAAAGTCTTACTTCATTTCACAAGACCTTTGGGAGTTGGTTGAGAATGGTTATGTAGAAGCTAAAGAATCAAGGGCATGGTTATGTAGAAGCTAAAGAATCAAGGGCAGCATGAATGTCAATAGAGAAAACCGATGTTAAGGAATTTCGAAAGAAAGATGCAAAGGCACTTTCAGTATTGCAGCATGCTATGTCAGAGGTTGTCTTTCCAACTATAGTGGGTGCAGAGAAGTCAAGTGAAGCGTGGCTATTCCTCAAACAAAAAATTTATGGAGATAAGAAGATTACTACAGTTAAACTTCAAACCTTAAGAAGAGAGTTTGAAACATTTTGCATGAAAACTGATGAGTACGTTCAAAATTATTTTTTCTAAACTTTCTACTATTGTACATCAAATGAAGAGTTTCGCTCAAGCCATAACTCAGCAAAAGGTGGTTAAAAAAGTGTTAAGAAGTCTTCGTTTTAAATTTGATCTTGCTGTCACTGCAATAGAAGAATCCAAAGATTTATCTATTTATTCTATTTCTGAGCTAATGGGGTCTCTTTTAGCACATGAGCAACACATGAACAGGCCAACAAAAAAAGGAATAGAGCAGGTTTTTCAAACAAAGATAGAGTTTTCAAAAGAGAAGAATGGAAGCAATGATCAAAGAAATGAACGAATGAGTCAAGGACGAAGAGGCTATAAAGGAGCCACTCGTGGCTATGGTAGAGGACGTGGAACATTCTATAGAAGTTCTCATAAAACCCATGACACACAGAAAAAGGTAATCAAAATCAATACTTTAAAGGAAAACAATGTTACTTTTGCAAGAAGTTTGGTCATATTGAAGTTAAATGTTTTGAAAAGGCAAAGCAACAAGCTAGTTTTGTAAAAGAAAATGAAAATTTATTTCTTACAACAATTGATGCTAACCGTTGCAAGAGTTAAGTTTCGTTTGTAGATGGCGGTTGCAGTAATCATATGATAGGTGACAAGAGTTTTTTCAAAGATATTGATGAGACTATAAAGTTGGATGTGTGGCTTGGAGACAATAATAGAATAAGTGTGAAGGGTAAAAGAACTGTAGAAACTAGTATGGAAAGATTTATTAATGATGTGTATTACTTTCTTAGGTTGGCTCAAAATTTACTTAGTGTTGGGCAGCTGGTTCAAAAAGGGTACACACTTTTATTTGAAAATGATGCTTGTAAAATTAAAAATAAAAGTGGTGCAGTTCTTGTTCGAAATAAAATGTTTCCTTTTGAGACAAATGCTTTTATGACAAAAATTGATGATTCCAAGCTTTGGCATGTGAGATATGTGCATCTTCATTTTAATAGGTTGAAACTCTTACATCAGAAAGGTATGGTATATTGAGTGCTATTTATCGATTGTCATGATGATGTATGTGAATGTTGTGTTTATGGTAAACAACATAAACTATCATTTCAAGCTGAAATATCATGGAGAGCTAAAATGTCACTTCAATTAATTTGTGCTGACATTTGTGGTCCAATGAAAACTTCTACATTAAATGGTAGCAATTATTTTTTGCTATTTACTGTTGATTACACTAAAATGAGTTTTCAAAAGTGTTCTTGTCAAGAAATTTATAATATATATATATATATAAAAGACATCGTTTGATGAGCACAACTTTATTATTGTTGAAATTACGTTCAAGAATTACATGGTCTTGCTTTAGAGAAGATGATGCATTTACATGTATGTATTATTTCCACTTCTATCCATCAAAATGCTGGGCATAATCATGCCATACATTCTATTATAATTTTACATTTTTCGTCTTCTGCATAAGCACTTGTTAAGAAGACAATGGTGTTCAGCTGGTTTAATAATCTATTTGGCAGCGGATTTCAGAGAAAGCGAGTACAAAAATTTGCGTGTTCCAAAAACATCACTTTAAAGCAAAAAAAAAACTTTTGGTTAATAGTTGCCCGCAAAATTTAGAATATTTTGACAGTAAATTTCAAAAATGTAAGGCCCGTGAAATGAAATTAAATTAGAAGGCAGAGCGTTGGCGGAAATTTTCTAAATTCAACGGTAATACAACAGGAAGAGTCGAGGAAGGAGAAGGGTTCGAAGACCTGGGCCATTGGTTTGCGGACTGGATGCTTCTTCCTTCCTCCATCCTCACCCGCACGGGCGCCTGCTTCTTCCCCCTCCTCATCCCTCTCCTATTTATGCTCCTCATTTCCCTTCTCAACCTCTGCACCTCACACTCTTCTCTCCTGCTCGCTAGCTCTTCCTGCTTTCTTTTGCTCTCTCCGCCTGCTTCGTTTCCGCTCATCCTTCTCCTTCGCTGAAGACAATTTGTATAACTCTTACCTATATTGGTCTTCCATGGAAGCTTCGAACTCCGACCTTTCGGTGCTTGACAACATAAGCAGCTATCTGCTCGGCCAGTTGTCGCCTTGCACGTCCTTCCTTCTCGATGATATGTTAGGTCGATGTGGTTTCTCAGGTTTCGGCTCGACGGTGACGGTTTCCGAGAAGGGATTTGATGATTCAGATGTTCTTTCGGAGAAGTCCTGTGCATCTGCGGCTTCCGGGTTGGGAAATAACTTTATGGAAGGGAAGATGCATGAGCTCAGCGATTCATCGCGGAATTCTCAAGGCCTGAAGGATTCGAACTCGAAATCCGGACTTGTCGAACCGAAAGCTGAGGCTTTCGACATTTCTTTTGAGACCGATCGATTTCCTGCGGTCTCTGGCTTTGAACAGCCGATGTGCGATATTCAAAAGATCGGCCTCCAGGGCTCCTTTAATGCCGATGTTCACCGGTTCGCCGGTGGAAGTTCCTCTACTCTAGACGAGAGTAGCGGTACTGCTGCTGCTGCTCTCCCCGGCGGTGGCGTCAAGCGACGCCGACCTGCACCGCTGAACATACAGCCGGCGCCTTCGGCACAGGAAATGCACTACCGGGGTGTCAGGCGTCGCCCATGGGGGAAGTTCGCTGCCGAAATCCGGGATCCCTCTAAGAACGGCGCTAGGGTTTGGCTGGGGACGTTTGACACGGCGGCTGAGGCAGCCCGGGCGTACGACCGTGCGGCGTTCGAGATTAGGGGTTGCAAGGCCATCCTTAACTTCCCGCTGGAGGCCGGCCGGTTCCGGCAGGAAAGCGGATGCGGAGCCAGCAAGAAGAGGAAAACCGGCGGAAACGAGTCAGAAGACGCCAAGCCGGTTGTGGCCAAGAAGATGCGCCAGGAGGCGGTAAAGAATCCTGACGCCGGGGTCCCGGAGGGGGCGCCTCTCACACCGTCCGTCTGGTCCAACGTTACTGAGCTGAACGGGATCTTCACCATCCCTCCGTTGTCCCCGCTGTCCCCACACCCCTACTTGGGATATCCACAACTCCTGGTCAGTTAGGCCTTTTTTGGTAGGAAGGGAAAGGGAGGGATTGCTCAATCCCTCCCTTGTTTGGTAAGCTAATTAGAAAGAAGGGAAAAGGAGGGAAAGAGGCAAAACCTGTTTGGCAAGGAGGGGAGGGAAAGGAAAGGAAAGGGAGGGGAGGGAAAGGAAAGTAAAGGGAGGGGAGGGATTGTGTAGTGTAATTTCTTTTCCTCTCAATCCCTCCAAAATCGGACGAATTGGGAGGAAAAGAAAAGAGAGTAAGTGAAAAAATAATAACTGCCCACAATACCCCTCCCCTTCTCTTCCCTTTCCTTTCCTTTCCTTTCCCTCCCTTTCCTCCCCTTTCTCTTCCCTTTCCTTTCCTTTCCCTCCCTTTCCTCCCCTTTCTCTTCCCTTCCCTTTCTTTTCCTTTCCCTCCCTTTCCTTTCTCTCCCTTTCCCTCCTACCAAACAGGGCCGAGGTTCTCATTTCGGTGCGTCCGTTGTGCCTGTCGGAGAAATATTCCGGCAAGGCAGGAAATTGAAATACTCCAGCCATAGTGACCACATTATTGTTCCCGCGCTGAAACGGGATGTAAATGTAACAGACCTGTTCATTAAATCCATTGTTTGTAGCTGTTCTTTTTGACATCAAAATCTGATGTCCATTTACAAAAACAGATTGTTACAAACGTTTAATGTTTCTCCAAAATTATTTCCAGGAACATATCGAGAGATCATCTTCTCCAATAGTTTCAGAGGAAATCTAAAACTAGTTCGATCTTATTTCGAAGACCTGCCCAATTTGAAAGAGTTGATAAGACGAAACACGTATCTTGGACCCGAAATCGCGTGCCTGGAAACATATAAAAAAAGAATTAAAGTGATATTCCATCGTTCAGTGTGCAGTGGCTCAATCTTTCGCCTTTGACGAAGCCTGAGTTGACTGAACCATCTGGTCAAGAATTTGGGCTAATATGAATAACAATAGGCTTATTGTTATTGGCCTATTGGCATGCTCTAATGAACAAAATATAGAACCTGAGAGGGGGAAGGGTGTAAAATGTGACAAAATATTCCTCTTAACCTTTACAATCCGCACCATCTTTAGTTCTTTGCCATTAAATTGTTCTTATTCTTCTTTCGGGCGGGTTTGGTGCAAGTGGCGTTGCCTTTTTCTACTTTCATCGAGTGAAAATGATTCCTTATCCTTATGTACCCTAATGGATAGAACCAGTGAGCCCTATCTAGATCCAAATCGGTAACTGGTTCAGACTCTACTTGAACTTGGAATGGTTCATGTAAGGAATCCGTATTGGGTGAATAAGATTTTATGAAAGTAATTAGCAACCTGCGAAGGTGCCTGCACAATATATCCCAACTAAACTCTATTTTTTGGATACATGATCTGCAACAATATCTGGACCCAATCCGAGTCGGTTTTTCCGGATGTAGACCTGTGTCCGATCCAGTGTTTCAAAGTTATGGACATGATTGTGAAGAAACTACAAAAATCATTTGAAAAGATCCATTCTATACGTTTATGGTAGCTATCATTCCATCAAGGCAAGCGTTCTTTTAGGGGGTGTTTGATGGTTTGCAATTTTGACTCAAGAATAAAAATTCCAAAATCATAATTCCTCTTCAAACTAGATTGGAATCAAAATTTCAGGTTTTAATTTCCTAATTCTATAAAAAAAATACTCTGTTTATTTAATAATTTCAATTAAAAAAAACATTTTGATTCTAAAATTCTTCGGTTATGGAAATATCAAACACTCCTAAGAACATCCAGAAGATGATGACTCATGTGCTGGGAGAAATATGAAGATATGAAATTAATGTTTATGAAATGATCTCGGATCTGGATAGGGTCTGATTTATAAACTCTCTCTTTCTTCTTTTCTTTCACTAAGTAATGAATAGTGCAGTTGATTGATTGTGTTATAGTCATGTCTTCCTATGTTGATGGAGTGTTGACATTGACATCATAATTGTCATTAAATCTATGTTTATGCATCTCTATACATATGTAGCTCGACTTTTATTTCAACGAGTCGATTGGATATCTGAAATATATATTATGTAAGATAATGATACATAAATAGATAGATATATCTAGATCATATGAATGAGGGTGATGCTAGTTCGATTGATGGGAAGATGTTACTTCTATCTAACTGATTTGATGAATGAATCTTGATTGAGGTCCTCCCCTTTTTAATCGATAGGGACTAGAAGGTTGGACCTGCACGAAACTGACTTCTTTGGTTCAGACCGTGATCAAACCACGAGGTTGTTGCTTGAATCTGCACTCGACGAACAGTAGAGTAGCCTAAGTTTGACCAAGACCCGCGGCAGTCCTTTCTTTCGGATCGGTAGCCCTGGATCTTCCAGTCCAAACCACAGTAATTCAGTTCCTACTTATTTGCCAGACTCTTCTGGTACGGGTGTACCAAGATCCAAGCCAAGTACTAGTTACTAGAGATAGAGGCCTTCGCCACATTCATCTCGCATTTATAACTAAGCAAGTGCAGAGACATTCATTCACAATTTAAAGCCTTTTAACGTTGCCATGGCATGACATGAGCATGTGATAAGAAAGTAAGGCGTGAAGTGAAAAAGAAAAACTTAGTGTGATTTGAATCTTTATATTGTCATTCTGCTGCCTGAGCTTTGTTTGGTTTTTGCTATGTAAAACTTAGCGGTTGGTCCGTCCGGACTCATCCTCAACTTGTTTTTAAGAGAAAAAGTTCAGTTTCTAAAGTTAAAATCAAGGAAAATTTCCATTAAAATGGTACACAATAAATGAGTAGGATATAAGGGAATAGACATATTTCGGAAATGTTCCAAATCCATGTAAGTTTAAGTAATCAGACTCTCTGGTAAGCTACTAGCTAGTTAAGATCAAAGTAATGGATTTCTCTGCTTTTTTTACTACCTATGAGGATGAATTTTCCAGTGAAAATGGACTACGAATGGGCGAACAAGGATGGAGTGTGTGGGGACAAGTCATAGAAGCTAAAGAGTGATGACTGAAGAGTCGGCGAAGGAGATGGTGTTCTTCCTCGCTCCTTTGGCTGCAAAAGGAAAATGGCGGCTTCCTCACACCATCCCTCATCTTCTTCTTCTTCTTCTTCTCCTCCTTTTTTAAAACCTTCTCCACTTATTTATGCTCCGTCCTTTCTCTAACACTCCCTCCAACTCACTCTCTTCTTCTTCTTCTTCTTCTTCTTCTTCTTCTTCTTCTTCTTCTTCTTCTTCTTCTTCTTCTTCTTCTTCTTCTAGGACTGCCACCTTTCCGACTGTTCCTTATCCTCGAGCTCCAGCTTTTCTCTGCTGTTTCGTCACCTCTCCCCTTCTCTGTCGACGCAGTAAACGAGCCTTCTGCTAGCGGAAAGCTCCAGAACTTTAACTGCTGACGGATTCGTCATGGAGCATTTCAATTATGAAACGTTGGTGCTCGAGAAGATCCCCGGGAACGATTTACTCCCCGATTCATCGCATGTCCCGTCCTTCCTTCGCGGTGACTTTGTAGACTATTTCAATTTCTATGACAGCGAGGGAAACGAATCCCAGGACCTCTACAACTTCTCGGTGTTCGACTCGAAAATGGCGGTTCCTGAGCAGGGACTGGTGGTTCCGAGCGGTCAAGTGTTTGTAGATCTTTGGGAAGAGTCCTGCGGTTCCGAGCGGTCAAGTGTTTGTAGATCTTTGGGAAGAGTCCTGCGGTTCCGCGAGTATCGACACGGAATCGCATGTCATTGACTCCAAAATGAATAAATCGGAAGATTCCTGTCAACAATCTTGCACTCTGGAGGAGTATTCTAGCTCGGGATTGAGAATCGTCGACCTGAAAGCGAAGGATTGCGATGTTCCTTTTGACATTGATCAATTTCTCGCCCTTTCTGTCTTCGAGTCCCCGATCAGCGATCAAAAGATCGATTTCCCGAACTCGTTTGTCTCCGATAATCACCGATTCAACGATGGAAGGCCGACGATCCTGGAACAAAACACGGCCACTGCTCCTCCCCGTGGTGCAGTCCACCGCAGCCAGCCTCCAGTACTGCGAAATTTACCCACTGAGCTTCCAGCACGGGATGTAGGTGGAGAAAAGGAGCCTGAGAGGCATTTCCGAGGAGTGAGACGACGGTCTTGGGGGAAGTTCGCGGCAGAAATCCGCGACCCATTGAAGAACGGCGCAAGAGTTTGGTTGGGAACGTTCGCCACAGCGGCTGAGGCCGCTCGGGCTTACGACCGGGCGGCCTTTGAGATGAGGGGGCGGAAGGCCATCCTCAACTTCCCGCTCGAGGCCGGNGAGGAAGAATGGCAGGCCGGATGCGGCAGACGCCGTCGAGGTGGCAAGGAAGAAGGAACGCTGGGCGCCGGAAACCGGCAAGGAGGAAATCCTCGACGCTTCTTCGTTATCTCCGTTATGGTCGGGCACCCATTCTTGGGATATTGACAACAACTTCTAGTAAGCTAGAGAAGGATCATCCAACAGACAAACAGATATTTCGGCAGTCGGATATCTGAGATGTTAAAAAAAAAGAAAAGAAAAAAAGAAAAACGATAACCATATTGGTCCCTCGCAGGGGCGTCATAGAGATGTATAACACAATTCTTTGATTTAATTAAATCTTTTATTGCTTCGACATTGTTGCGAAGGTGCGAACTTTACTACTGGAACATACAATTTCTCCCTGGAAGAAAATAGTAAATCAAAAGATCGTATATTGCTATCATTCTTCAATGATCTTGCGATATTCATAACCCTGCATCTTATGAACTTGATTGATTCAAGGCCAAAATAATATGTTGATTCGGTGGTGTTTATGTACAAACCAGGCTCTTTGATCTTGTCTGCTTCAATTGAATATATAGTTCGGATCATTATTAGCATTTTCCAGGCGATAAAGTCCAAGGCAAGAACCAAATCTGGGTTAACGCTTTAGTGAAAACAATCATCTGCTCAACGCCATAAACGTCGTTTGTCTATTGGCCACTTATCCAAAACAAGGCCGACCGACATAAATTTGGGCAACAATGCCAAAATCTTACCTTACTTTCAAAACAGAGATATCTATTAAAGTGTTTTGCATCATCTATAGGAGCAAAGGATTGCTAATTAGTTCATTTGAAATGTGTAACATACTTTTCTTAGTTCTGTTTTTTCAAGAAAAAAGTACTCGCTTTACGCCTCAAACATGTTAGATGGAAGCTTGGAATCATTTGGAGAGGGTTCAGTTCTTGGATTTCTTTGATGAATGTACCAAACGTTGGCTCTCTCTTTTTTCTGGGGCCAATCTCACATATCATCCAAAAAAGCAGATGGACCCCTCTCTAGGGACCTTTAAATGCATTATTGGACCCGCTTTTCCCGAAAGACGAGCACTGGAAGTTTCCAAGATCCCAAAACCATCTGCCTTCTTTTTTACCAGCAACAAGTACACATCTTTGCGCCCTAAAGTAACTAACTAATAATGACAAGTGTGGATATAGAATATGGATCGGGTAGTCCACTCTGATAAGATCCACAGAACTTAATCTAGTAAAAGTGTAAAACTGAATTCAGATCCAACTAGTGTGACTATACATTAATCTTTAATCACACTGGATCTTTATCAGATTCTGCTATGGAACTGCAATAACGAAACTGAATCCAATTAGTAACGAAACTGAATCCAATTAGTAACAATACGAATTTCCTTGCAGGATCCAATCAAAAGGAATTCTAATTGGTGTGTCTGATCCACTTGCAACCCGATTTTTTTTCTTTTTTTTTTTTGTAAGATCAAATTGAGATGTGGCGTTCCAAAGGATCAAGGTTAGGACAAACTGGGACCGACCCACATCAGAATCGGCTGGCCGTCTGGTGGAGACAGCTTTAGCTTGTATGCAATGTTGTCGTACTTTGGTCCACAACTAAGAGGCATCACAAGGGTGGATTCTCTCTGACTTCAGAAGACAGGTAGGTCCAGAGGACGTCGGTAGCAAGATAGAAAAAGAAAAGGTGAAGAGCTCTAGTTGACGCCGGCCGGTTGAATTGCGGCTTAGGATCGACGTGTTCAGCTGGGACCTGGACTCAAGAGCTCTAGCTAGGTTTAAATGAACTAAGTTGGAGATTAGCTTAGCTCGGATCAATGGAATACTAAAGAAAGACCGGGGAAAAATAAAGAGCTTGACTTGAGTCTAAATTGAGGAGGACATCTTCTAGAGGAAAGAAGTTTACATTAAAATAATTTCTAAAATGAAAGCTCATCTGTTTGTTAAGGAGATGTTTTACGACTTTTGATTAGAAACCAGTTGGATTTCAAACGAAAACTATGGCTACGTCCCATCAATTCATGAAATTTAAAATCAAGCGCGCACTAATAAGTAATAAGAAATGTTGTGCGTGAAACGTCGTCAAGCAAATGCCAAAAGGTGAGTGGGGTCGCAGTCACTGGCAAGAAAGAGGGGGAAGCATCGTCTACTGGCGGCCTCTGGGCAAGAAGACTCGTGGAAGCAAGCAATCTCTTGCTTTTCCCCTCGGGAGCTCCTGGCACGATGGTTCCCTGCCAATCTCCTCGAACCCCCTGCGAAGCCTCCTCCTTCGTCTTCATCCTCTTCTCCTCCCCCCGTCTTATACCGCCACCATGTCACTCCCTCCAGCCCACTCCCCGCCGATCCTTCCTCGTGCTCTTCCACCGCCTCCCCCTCCCCCTCCGCCGCCACCTCTCCCTCTTCCTCGTCTCCTCTCGTTCTCCCACACTCAGGGAGTAAGAAGCAGTGCGGAGCTGATTCTGAATCGTCGACCGCCCAAGTGTCTTGGATGGAAAGCGCGAGTTCGGACCACGTGGTGCTCCAGAAGATCACCGATCACTTGCTCGGCGAGTCATCGTCGCCCGCTTTCGAGGCCATCCTCGACGACCTCTTAGCTCCTGCCGGAAATCCTGACGCGAAGCTAGTAAGTGCTGCAAATGGAAGCCTCGGCGTGCTTGTCTGGCCGCCGACAAAAACTTCTTCTCCCGAAACTCCTGAGCGTAATCCTGGTCCCTTTTTTGATCGCGAGCTGAGCCTCCCGGCGGATTTCCGCGCTTTTCGGGGAAAATCGCGAGTTTTCCGCCATACGGGGTCCGGCTCGTTCGTCTACGAGGATAAATTGGAGAGCTCTGCCGATTCCATGGGAGAACCCGGCGGCTTCCCGGGGCAGAATTTCCGGTCGATAATGATCGAGCCGAAAACCGAGACGGTTGACGACTTTTTCCAGGATACTCACCACCTTTCGTACTCAACGGCCGTATCGCCGTATCGCGAACAGGAGATCGGAATCCCTAACTTTGGGAACCGCGGATTCCCCGTGGCTCTTCAGCCACCGGACGAAAAACTGCCGATTATCCACCAGAACGTCGGTATCGCCTCGCCGGGAGCCACCGGCGGAGGTGGAAAACGGCGCCGCACTGCGGCGTTGAATCTAACCATCACTCCGCCAACTCCGTCGCCATTGAATGTCGTCGGAAAGGAGGACGCCGATGCGCGCCACTACCGGGGCGTGAGGCGCCGGCCCTGGGGCAAGTTCGCGGCGGAGATCCGGGACCCGGCGAAGAACGGCGCAAGGGTTTGGCTGGGAACATACGACACTGCAATCGAGGCCGCCCGAGCGTACGACCGTGCAGCGTTTGAGATGAGGGGGAGCAAAGCCATCCTCAACTTCCCCCTCGAGGCCGGCAGCCACTGGCAGCAAAGTGAGGGCCGAGTCTCCCGAAAAAGAAAGAACGAAGGGCAACCCGAGGTAGAGCAGCAGCTGCCGGCTGCCGAAAAAACAGAAGAAGCGGAGGGAGAAGAGGAGGAGGAGGAAGAGGTAGCGGAAGAGCACCGCCAGACGGAGACCGGAGCTGCCCAACCTCTGACACCCACAATCTGGTCAAGTGTCTCCGATCTGAAGGGCATCTTCAGCGTCCCCCCACTCTCACCTGTGTCACCCGGCCACCCCTTCAGCTTTCCTCAGCTTCTCGTCAATTAGGTGTATCGTACTTCCGGCAGGCGGATAGACGGAATCCTCGGGGAATCCCGTCCGGCGAAGGTCTTCCCCCGAGAGATTTGGGAATTCCCATAATGACCGGATTATCCCGGCCGGTTCTCGCTGGAGATAGTAAGGTGTTCTACGTAACTAGGTGTAGGGCTGAAATCGTCCCTCTAGAGTTTATTAGGGTTTGTTCGGTCAATTCGACCTAGAAAAACAGGATAAGCTTGGCCTTGGCTACCCCGCAGAGGTCTGCTGGTGTAAATACGCTACCGCTCTCCCGTTCTTTACATTCTTTGATTATTTATTTGTTATTGCTTATTTCTTTTACTCAAGCACACGGTAAAATGATTATGAAGCCCATAAGTTCCATGTTAGTCAATTCATAAGAAAATTTGGTTTGTTTACGTTTGAAGAATATATGATGCAATTGATTTTATTAATGCAGAACGTCCCAATGAGTTCTATGATTAATTTTAGAGATCGCCATCCCAATGAGTTTTATGATTAATCTTAGAGGTCGTTATCTCAATGTTACTATCAGAACGAGACGTTAAGGAGGGCCTTTGCTCTGAACACTGTTTGATAACAATCTTTATGAATTTCTTGCTGGTTAGGGTTTCATCGGCCCAACAGTTTCTTCCCCACCAAAAAAAAAAAAAAAATCATGGGTCGTAAATGGGGGCTTGAACGGTTTGAATTAGGGTTTTAAATTGAGTTGCAATTTTACTTGCATAAAATCAGATATTTGTGAAATTGCACTTCCGATTTGAATATGATTAGTCTTTTGAATCTTCTGGAGTGAGGACCCTTTCATGACTGATATGAGTCTCAGCCGGTTTCTTTGACTCATCTTGGTCTTACATAGACTCAAAACCAAGCTGGCTGAGCTCATCAAGAGTCACCACCAGCCACCGGTGGTGATAAAAACCAGACCTAAAACACCGTGATCAAGATTGACGACTTCTCGTTTTTATCGTCGCGCGCGGTGGCTGTAAATATCAGTCTCACGGAACGATCGAGTCAAGCCGGAGATCTTTTTTTTCCGGCGAGTCTGGAACCTGATTGTATGGTTCTTATTTTTGTGGCTTATCAACTTAACTCGATTATTCACTGGATCCATCGCCGTCAAGGGTAGGTTGCTGCTGAACGATGTGGTCGGTTCATTGGTTTTTCTTTTTCGTGGCTTTTCCCGGCAATTTCCTTTGATTCCGTGCAAAGTTCATTTGATAAATTGCCTGCTCACCGACTACGTGTACGTCGTAGGAAGATGATCGCACAAGAAAAGAGAAAGAAAAAGATTTTTCTAAAAAGATGATCACCCTACCCTTTCAGTCTTTTGACTGTTCAACTATAACAGTTTTTTTTTTCTTTTTTATGTACAGTTGGTAATGGTAATTACTTTGATATTTGCTCAAACAAAAAGATTTTTCTAATTAGATAATATTCCTAGTTTTGACTCTGAAATATATGTTGCAGGAGAATGCAGTGAACCAAGTGAACTAGGGAAGGTCATGTATATGAACATACACGTACCTGAACACATGCATGCATCCCTAGCTTAACCCAGTTTGTGTTCTGCTCATTTCATTGGTTATGAAGGGATAATGTGGTCACAGTTTATATGCAGTCACTTTCTCATTGATTTCAACTCTGCCTCTTGCTTTCCTACTTGCAAACTCCATTGATTTCTCTGCAGGAAAAAGTATCTTCCTTCTGTGGTTATAAGAGTTGATTTCGAAAATAATTTTCATGAGAACCATCTTAGAACATTTGTTTGATTTTACCTCATGCAATTATAAAGGTGAGTGGGACATTTTGAGTATAGCTCACGGCCATAATTTATCGAGTTCAAAAATCCCGGGGTCGGAGCCTCTTCAATTGAGGATATTTTTGCTGATATTAGCGGTGCTGAATATATGATTTCTGTCCACCCGTTTTCCTCATCTTAGACTTTGAAAATTTTTTATCTCATGTCTATGCCTCAGATCTTAGACTTTGAAATTCTTTTATCTCATGTCTATGCCTCATATCTTAGATGTGGAAAATTCCGATATTTCGTGAGGGCAGCTGCAGAGCCAAAAAATTTGACAAAAAAAAAAACATTTCATTCAAAAATATAATGATCGAAGGGCAGTGGACAAATCATTCAGGGGAAAAAGAGTATAAGCAAAAGTATATTATTGGGATTTGGAAACTACCAATATGAAAACAAATAAACTTTGTGGCACTGTGGGTGCAACTGCCCACACAGACACGCCCCTGCCTAAGGGTTAATTTGGTGACACGATCAACGAGCATCTTAAGCCGCCCATGCATCTTTGGATCGAGATTGGAGACGTGTTACTTGAAATATGAAGATCGATCGACAGATTTTACTTTCAAATTGTGGCCCCTCTTTCCATGGAAGGTCCCATCGTTGAAAAAGATGAGGCGTCGTCGATGAAAAAGAAAGCGGCTGGAGTCTTGTGCTAGACCAAATAATATTGAAGCGACCTTTCGAGCATTCTCGCTGCAGAGGGGACTGCGACTGGCGCTGCGTTTCTAGACATGCATGTTGGATGTGTTCTTACATAAAAACCAGCAGTAATTTTGATCTTCTGACAGAAAATTCGAGTGGTCTAGCTATAAAAACTCTTCAAAGAATTTCGCCGATATCCCTAGAACTTTACTTACTGGTCCCCTTGCCAAATTCAATGGCTCCCATAGGGACATGCTTCTGTCAATGTGATTGGTGGGGAGGGAGGTAGACGAAGAGCCCGAGCCGGAATAAGCTGGCTTTTTATTGGCTCTTGTGATTCTCTAGCTCCAGTTAGACGCATGAAAATAACAGATGTTTCAGGTATGACATGGGAATTGATAGTCTCCCACTCTTGCGCTCGGGACCTTGGTTCGACGAATCTCAACCCACTCCCTAACAGTTTCGGCTCCAACCTTAAAAAGATTAAAAACCAGGACAATCATTTATGGTAATGACCCTCTGTATAAATCCTTGAAGATTTCTCACAATCTTCAATACGTGACTAAACATTTGGAGTGTTACAATAGCAGAGTTCAGTGGTCGTTAGACATGGCCAAAAGGAAAGATAAAAGAAAGCAAAAGAATCTAACATTCAAGCGTCTCTAAAAATCCACATAGTTCTTAAAATGGAGGGATGAGAGAGTTCGAGTGCGATGAAAGAGTTGGAGTGGCAGATCTCTTCACCCTACAGAAACAAGTAGCATTTGGAAGAGATGTTGGAGTTCGAGTACTAGAACTCCTTGGGGCGTTTTTGAGCTAAATTAAATTAAATTACCATGTGACAGCTTTTAAATCCTATCAGTTTCATTTGTTTCAAATGTAAAGTATGAATCATTTACATTTTTTATGAGTGTTCTGCTTTCAACTTACGTTTCGAAGCAGTCTTAAACCCCAAAACAAAGAGAAAAATGTGCAGTTTCTACTTTTTATGGAATCACCACTTACACATCTAAAACAAGTAATTTGGTAATTAAGGTCCGCCCTAACTTCAGATTTCCATCCTCATGAGTGTCAATAAATCGATCCATCTAAATGGGAAAAATTTTTACTAAAAAAGCAAGATGGCGTTAGATTCAACATATTTATGATGTGCTAAGTTAAATCTATCCTCACGTTGAGATGCATTAATCGCTAAATCTATCCGCCTTCAAGTGTCGGCGAAAAACTTCACATATTCATCATGTGCTAAGGTAAGGAGGACGAGACAAAATCTTGTCATGTTCTTTTTCAAACGCGTCTCGATATATATTCCCTCGCTTTTATCAACTCATTTCAGGATTTTTTTTCCCTCGACTACCATTTTGAATGGAGTCTGAACTCTGAAGTTGTTGCATCTCATATTGATCACGAGTCACGATCTTTGCGCAAATGGCAGTCTCACGCCGAACAACAGGTTAGGCCAGAACAATGCAAATGTTAATTTGGCATTTGGTTATATATATGTATATATATAATCTGAACACATATGGTTGTTGAACAGTGCCACTAGAGTTACTGAAGTTACAAGCTAAGCTAGGCAAACACATATGGAAAAGAAAAAGAAAAAAAAAAAAAAAAAAAACTCTCTATATGTAATATGGATATGTTTTCCCTGTATTACGAATTATTAGCGTAAGGAGTATCTATGATTATGCCTGGACATCGGGCCGGCCCGAAACTTGCAGTTTGCGGCAACCGCTGGTGAAGCTTCTATGAGTGTTGCCAAATTAGGCCTGGGCGTCGGGCTGGGCCGGGCGGCCCAGCCCGGTATGGGTCGGGTCCAGGTCGCAGATTTCAACTATCGGGCTTAACTTTAGTGAGCCCGGCCCATACCGATATCTTAGCGGGCCGGGCCTGGTTATCACTTCTAAACCTGGCCCGACCCGACGAGCCAGTTAGGTCAATTGACTCATGACTGATTTCTAATTTTCTCACTCATTCCTCTTTCCTCAATCCCTTATTTGTGATTTCCTTCCTCCCGCGCCCTCCCTCCCTGTCGCATTTGGCAGAGGCGCTGTGCTGTTACACCGTTGCCACCGCTCCAGTCTCCACCACTTGGCCACCGTCGCTCTTTCGCACCTCTCTGTTTCTCACATCCGTTCACAAGAACTTCAGAAAGTTGAGGAATCAAAGGGTAAAGCAATCGCGACCTGGGTGCGCAGGCAGAATTACATGATAACATGCCTAATCTGATGATATCACGGGAAGAATCACGGGAAGAATTACATGATAACATGCCTAATCTGATGATATCACGGGAAGAATCACGGGAAGAATTACATGATAACATGCCTAATCTGATGATATCACGGGAAGAATTTGTTGGGAAGATTCTTCTATTTTCCAAATGTCTTTGAGTCCATGATAACATGCTGTTAATATTGTTCTTCCTTATTTTTATGCATTTGGTTGTCATTTTCATAGTTTGTGCTCAATCTGTTATGGAGATACACAAAGCAATTTCATATGAAGCCACACTATTTTGATTAATTTGTGGAAAGGGGCGACAGATTAAGAGAGTTGTTGAGGCTTACTGCTGCTAATGTTGATGAAGCTAAGAAGAAGAACGTGATTAAGATTGTGCCTTCAATGGACGCAGTGGTTAAGGTGTTCTGTGTCCACACAGAGTGGAACTTCTCGTTGCCATGGCAGAGAAAGCGGCAATATAGCTCATTGTACTGCCGATGGGGTCGTTGGCAGGGCGGAGAGCCAAGGGGGAGGAGGCGGAGACGGCTGGGCTGGGCCTCGGGCATAGTTGACCAGGCCCGGTACCCTGCCCTGCCCGTCAAATAATCGGGCCATGCCCAGGCTGGGTCTTGGGCCAGACGTGCCGACCTGGGCTGGCCCGGCCCGATGCCCAGGCCTATGCCAAGTCAGCGCAGGGGCGAGAAGGGGGCCACCGCCCCGGAGGCTGCCGGGAACGGCTCGGCGGCCTTCGTCGGAGGTCCTGGGCCATCTCCCCTCCACACCGCTAGTTTTGGGCTGCCGGCGATGCATAAGGGGAGGCAACAGCCTCTTTCCCGGCAAATAGCAGCGCATCCCATTATTCCATTTTTTTTTTTTAATTAAGTGGAGCGTCGAAAACATAGATATTAAGAATGTGTGGCCTAAGTGGAGTTGCATAATGTCGTGATCTTCCTATTGGACTTTTGTTTCCATGCATTTTTGTGGTGTGGAGAAGCATTCACTTTAATAACTCTGCGTCTTATTTGGTTTCCATGCACGTGATTTTCCCCTTTTTAACGTCATGCCATCCCAGCTTGATGATAGGAAAGTTTTGTCTTCACAATCCATAACACCCTCGTCCTATACAACTATTCACGCATTTCTTTGCTACCCAGAGCTACATCTTAGATTTTCAAGTTCAAAGAAGGTTAAAAAATTCAATATCTTAATCAGAGTCCCCAGTTCGAATCGAACCAAAACGGTGGATATAACAGATTAAAGACTGCCACATATATCAGCTTTTAGTCAATTTTTAGACATTGTTTACCGATTCAAGGGAATTGGACAATTTTTACGACGCTGGATTTATTTTTCCAGAAAAAGACCCACACGGTGGATAACAAACATGAGAAAAGTTGTCCCCCAATATTTTTTTTTTCAACAGTGCCAAACACGCACTAAGACAACAAAAAATATTTGAAGGTGCATGCGTTATTTGTACGTTAAACATGTGGCGAACGAAGTTTTGAAGCCGCTGATATTTTAGCTAATCGGCGGGATAAAGGTTCAAGTTATTTTTTATCACATTTCCTCAGACCTCAGTCACAATAATGCCTGAACCCTGCATGGCGGATTGCATAAGGGGAGGGGAATTTATTTATTATGTTTTTATTGACATTTTTCATATTCTTAGCGTCAATCTGAAAATTTTGTCTTTCCAGAGACCAACAGCTCTTTCAATGGTAAGTGTCCTTAAGGAGACAAAGGGCAAAAGGTCAGTCACTTAAAATCTAGCTCAATCAACAAGAAATTAAAAAATATTCTTAGAAATGAAAATTTTCTTAGATGGCATATTGTTATTATTGTTCCAAGGACGTAAGATGGTTTAAAATATGTCAGATTTATCGAAGTGTGTAAAAAGGATAAATCGGATTTAGATTCAATACACTTATGAAATGAAATCCAAATATTCGAATGTGAATGAGAAAACCAACCCAATGACGTGCAAAGGTAGAATTTTAGTTTACTCAACTCTGCATTTATTTTGAAAATTAGAGTCTAAATCCGAGAATAAATGTAAATTCGGTAGATTTCTAATGAAAGCTGAAACAATTCAAACGGTTTACATATGCTGATAGCGTGCCCTTGTCGATACGTGGTTTAGATTCTCTGCTAATCTTGGGGCTGATAAGACTTCCAGCAAAGCTGGCAGAAGAGGGACAACCATGTGGGTCACGAGACAAGCCTCCCTTCATTATACAATTACCCCAACTTGTCGACATGCTTCTGTGGATATTTTTGCTCTTCTGCTGGTAATAAGTTGGTCCAAATCACTATGAGGTAAATCTCTCTCAATTCTCAGTGTGTAGCTATCGAGGGCTTCACTGGTCTTTCAGAGTGTAGCTACCGGTGTTGGTCTTCCACCATTGGTATCTTTGTGGTCCCGTTCTGGTGAAACTTAATGAATTTACTTTTGCTGTCAAGAAGACCAGGCGCCGGTCATAGAAATTTCCACGTTTTTTTCTTCTTTACCAGCCATGAGAGTCGTTTTCATTAGACCCCACTTCTAGATATTGGGCTGTTGTGGAAGATAGGGTGTTTGTTCGTGTTGCTTTTCTTTATTGTTCTTCTTTCTCCCCCCATTGCAGTATCTGCCATGTGGATTCTGGCGTAAGAGTGAGGGAACTTCAGTCCTTTTTTTGTTTTTTTTGGGTTTATAGTGGGCGCTGAGTCGATTCTGCTTTCTTAGTGTATTCCTTATAGTCCTGGTTTTGCTTATATTTTGAAAGTAATGCAACCATTTTTGTTGCTCATAGTACTACTGAGAGGGTTTTTTATGAAATCAGGAAGGATATTGCTGCGAATTTGCGGAGATATAGAACTATAGAAGTATAGGCGTATTTAATGCGTAATTTCTTTAGGTATCGTTCGACATTGTTTATATGTCACCTTAATGGAGTCGAAATTGTTTAGTTCTCGAGTTGGGCATGTGTTGGAGGTAGCAGATGTTCGTAGCATTCATACGAAGCTTCGTTCAAATAGAATTATCCGGAAGAGGATTCCATGGTCCTCTTTTTCTTGTCAAGGTAGGGTTTCCTCTCTCTGGTGCACTCTGAAATGGCGTTTAATTGCTGGCAGTAAAAGGGGATTCTTGGTGATATTTTCTGGTGCATTTACTTTCAAGTTCTTGATTGTTGATACTTGTACTAATACAAATTTATTTGGGAGAAGTTCTGGAGCAGAATCTGGAAAGCGATCATAATCTTATTAGTTTTATCTTAATCTTTCCATTAAACCTATAATTTACGGGAACGCTCCTTTATCTCTCATACATGCTGTTAGTGTCTTCCCTGGAAGCATCTATCTATTGTGTATATGTCGTTCAATTTGGTTAATTTGGTCTCCTTTGAGAAGAAGCTGATAGAGATGAAACGTACCTTGACGACCTAGCACATTAACACATAACAGCCTTCAAAAAAGATGACATTGATGATATTGTGGCATATTCTGCTTTTCCTGGTCTGGTTTCTATCCCATCCCAAGTTTCGTGAATAGTGAAAGTTATGACAGCAAGATGTATTATCACATTAGGTGTTCATAACTACTTCGGTATATGCTAAATTACGAAATAGATGGCTTTCTCCAACTTTTTCATCTGATGGTTCTGTTTTCTCTTACTACTCGGTTGTTTCCTGCAGGTAGAGCTTTCAAGCCTTCTTATCCAACGACTGAAACATTTAAGCTGGAAACCGATGTTGTTGGCAGAAGTATCTTCGTGCCAAACAAAGAATCTAGGATTCTTGGAAGCAATGGTGTTCCATCCAGTGCAAAAGCCAATGTGAATTTCTTAAAGTTGGATGCCTTTGAAGATGAATATGGGGGAATCATCATCAAGTCAGAATGCTTGCCTGCAGATGTAAATACATTTGTTTCACTCCTTCGGACTTCCCTTAATCATTGGAGATTGAAGGTAGCTTCCTTTATCACTGTTCTTCCTAGTCAATCATAACAAAGGCACTGGAAAGAACTAGATGCTACAATTTTTTTTCCTTTATATCCCCTGTGTGAGCTAGTATTAGAATTTTACAAATGAAGCGGAGAAGCCCCTCTGTATTGCCTGCTTCCCCTAAAAAACACACATGCACACCTACATTTATCTTCCCTTGCCTGCCAGTCTGAAAAGGTCATTTCCCCTTGATTTCCAGCTCCATCTTTCGCTTATCCTTTCCTTTTTTGCAGGGAAAGAAAGGAGTATGGCTTAAGCTTCCTATTGAAAAATCTGAACTCGTCCCTGTTGCAATCAAGGCAAGTATCATTGCTAAAGAAACATCAGTTCATGTCATATATAATTTGGATCCCTAGATAAGTCACTGGCATTAGCTTTATTTTGTGATGGACTTATGGCTGGTGCTGCATGACATGATTTTTTCATTGTCTGCCATAAAAAGGTCTGAAGATCAAGTAAACAGTTTTGTGGCTCATTGTAACTTAAATGTGGAAACAAGGCTGCTTCTTTTTTCCTCTATTCATAATTTGACTCATCAGGAGCTTTGTGAGTAAATGCGCCCTGCAGTATTACAGTTGCTGGAATATATTACAAATAGCCACCGTGAGCTTATGAATATCGTGATTTTTTTTTTCTGGTAACTAGTTTATCATTCACAAAGTTGGAATAGGACAAGAGCAATTTTGAAAAGGTTCAATGGGCCAGTAAGAATTTGATTTCATATCTGCCATGCCTGGCACCTGTGAGGGTTCATATAAATTGTGAGCTGAATAGCAGTTACTCAATAGAACTATATTGCGCATTTTGGTCTATGATAGTTATCACAAGTCCAACCCAATCCTGTAACTTCAATAAAAGGAAAATTCATGTTAGAATTTCATTCCAGGATAATGCTCTTCTCTTCAACATCAGCTTTTAATTTTTTGTTATTTTTATCAAGGACCTGCTAAAAACCCTGCTGGAACTTTGGCCCTATATCCAGAGTTGGACAAAGATAATGGCAAGGAAATGATGTGTTGCTCCATTGGAACTTTTTATCCTTTTCAATGGTAAAACTAATCTTAGATGACAAATATCTGAAAGTTCAATGTCTCTCCAGCAATACTTTGTTTTGCCTGTTTGCTGCATATGAGCTTCTTTTCCTCTTGAATGATATTGGAATTTACAGCCGTAGCAAATAAGGGCGACTTTCGCGTTGCAAACCGCCTTGTGGAATTAGATGGTCATTAAGATAGCCAGGGAGAGGCTCATTATCCTATGTCACTTTGGCAGTAAAGTGTGAGATTTACAAAGTTTTCAAGTGATCAGGCTGCCCAAGGATTAGATTAATTATTGGATGAGATCTTATACACACTGCCTTTAGTAACTGGACGTACAACCTTTTCTCAGAATTCTAGTATTTGTGTGCCTTGTAGGAAGGGTTTATCTATCACCATGCAGAGCCAGGCTATGTGATGCTGACCTATTGGATACCACCAGGACCATGTCTGCTTCCATCTAATGCTACACATCAGGTTGGAGTTGGTGGTTTTGTAGTCAATGATAACAAGGAGGTAAAATAAATGCTTAACCTAAGAGCATAATTCAAGTTTTATAACATCCATATAACATTTAGGGCATATGTGATTGTACAGCTACTTGTGGTGCAAGAAAAGCACACTGCTTCAGCATTTGAAGGATTTTGGAAACTACCAACTGGATTTATTCTTGAGGTATGAATCTGCAGCAGGATCTCATATTTCTCAACAAATGCTTTAAGACTCCACGCCCATCAAGAGCCATGTAATAAATTTGTAGGCTTCACAATGATGTACTGGAAAATGGTGTCATTGGCACCAGAAAAATTATCTTAAAATGGTACTGCCACCAGGGATGACTCAACCTTGGGATAGAGTGGGTTTTATTTAGGCTTGGGTTCTATACTATTTTTTCTATGTCTACATACAGGATGCATGAACAATTCCTGTCCGTGATTAGGATTAAGCTGGTAGCTGCTAATTTGGCATCTATGAACCTAGCTTGGACAGAATAAACTCAAGCTAATGTAGTCTCCTGCAGCTTCTACACTATCCTCTGACCTTGTAAAAGGAAAAAAGTTGTACCACAAGCAAAATGGTTATAGGAGTTCAACTTGTTGATTTTGAACCTTGGGGATATTAATATTGTTCTCCTCTATTTGAATTGCCAGGATGAAGAGATATTCTCAGGGGCCATCAGAGAAGTTAGAGAAGAAACTGGTGTAAGTATCACCTGAAACCCGTTTGCTTTCTTTCACTGGTAACTTTCCCTCCCTTGTTAACACTTGTCAATAGGTTACTGAAAGTTCATTCACCATTTGTTCCACTGTCATTCGAAATCTTCTACACCAGAAAACCCTCGCATTTTGATGATAAAATTCTATTGTGCAGATTGAGACGGAATTTCTGGAGGTGCTTGCTTTCAAGTGAGTATTTTTTACTATTCACCTCTTCCTTGTTTGAAAGCATCTGCACCATGCCGTTGTGCTTGTAAACATAGTTAGATGGGCAATTTGGCATTAGAACACCAGGACTTACAGACACTTTTTCGACATTTATCATGGTCAGGACTCGCAGTATAGGTGCTTGACTTTGTTACTTTGAAATACCTGATTAACCTTGACTGTCCAACCAATGCCAAGTAATCGTACTGGATAACTTTTCTTTACCAGTTTTGGTTCAAGGCAGATGGTGACAAAACCTCTTCTTATTCATACTTTGACAGAGTATATTTGGATGATGAGAAATTATTATAATTCTTTCCCAACAAAAAGAGGTCAGATCATAATTAATAGTAGTCCAATGCACTAGTCCAGAATGAACAGTTTTCGATGATATCCAATGGAAAACCCTTGCTGTTTCCCATGTACAGTGATAAATTCAGTAGCATTGAACAGCAAGACTTGAAACTATCCTGTATTTCGTTTGCCCCTCTTTTGGTCTTCTCTTTTAGTATTTTCATATCAACATTGTTCGATCAAGTTTTATTTATGTTTTGGGCTTCCAAGTTTCTTTAATTTTTTATTCTTGCAAAAATATCAGACATGCTCATGGGGTGGCATTCGGGAAGGCAGATTTGTTTTTTATTTGCTTGCTGAGACCTCTATCAAGTGAAATTGTAGTAGATGAGTTGGAGATTGGAGACGCCAAGGTAATTTTTCAAAAATGAAAGCTAAACTATAACTTTGTACAACAATTTCTGATTACCTCTCTCTCTCTCTCTCTCTCTCTCTCTCTCTCTCTCTCTCTCTCTCTTTCCAGTGGATGCCTCTCAATGAATTCATGGAGCAGACAATTCTTCAAAAGGATGACATGCTTACCAACATCATGAAAATATGCATTGCGAGGCTTGGTCAGCAGTATCGCGGATTATCAACAGCTCAAATTGTCTCTATGTATGATGGCAAGCCTTCTTCTTTGTACTTCAATTTGGCGAATGAAGATGAAGGCCCGTGCACGTGAAGGACTCAAGAGGGCACGTATTTTTTCACCCGACCCTCCCTGAGGTTACGTAACTTGAAATAAGTGTCTGTGACACGGTGTACATGCTTTAAAAAATCGTAATGAAACAACACGATTCAGCTTTCTACACTGGTGTTGATTCTTTTGTATGAACTTTCTCTAGTGTTGCACAAACTCCTAAGGCGAATACTGCAAAAGCAATCCATTTAGTTTGTGCCGATAAGAAAAATTGAGATGACAGCCGAAAATTTTTATCCCTCAAACATTCACTTTTTGCTTCGTTTTATTTAGTAGCTTTTGTTCTGACACCAGATCACAATGTACTGTTTTTTTATATGGTTTTACTTGATTGAGAAAGAGCTTGCTCCGTTCGTAGACGCAGAATGTTAAACACAGCGGCGAAAGAAATTCAAGAGAGACGGAATGGTCGCTGAACCTTGAGTGCAGGATTGCAGAAATTACATTAATTTGATCATCAAGGTCTCTTCTGTGCCTCATGATAACTTTGGACTGCATTTCTGTTTGATAGTTTATTCCGTTCTCATCCTGAGCCTTTCTTGATATTTTCCTATAGCATCTTTCCTTTTTTCGTAGTTTTTAAGCCTGTGGGTTTTCTTTTGTTCTTTCAATTTTTTTTTTTTTCAAAAACTTTGTTCTTGATATATTTGCAAGAAAAATACTAGAAATCTATTATCTCGTAACATTTTTATCGTGTGTTTGGAACTCAAAACCTGGTTATAAGTAACCCAGTTTTGCAGTCATCCAAACTTCTCCGAAATGAGGTTTCGGAAGTGAAACCTCATTTTGCCTGCGAAAACCCCGTTTCGAGGTGTCATCCAAACACAGCGTTGGTGTTTTGGCATATTTTCAAGTCCTAGAGCTTCCAACATTTCCCTGATATTCTCTGAGCAAAGACCCTCCTTGGAATTCATAGAACATTGTTTAGGGTGTTCCATGAATTTCTCACAATTTTTGCCATATTCATAAAACAGTTTCACATTGTTTTGTTTGTCAACCGGACCCTAAAATCTTTTTTAGTATTTGAGACTGACTTCAAACTGAAGTGGATCAAATGGGTCATCGTTCATGCCCGATCCGGTTCGGTCTGGTTCGTTTGCATCTTTAGTTTCACTTGCTAAATGAAAATAACACAACATTACCTTCCGGTTGCATCTCAGTGGAATGCGGCTGAAATCATAAGTTGGGTTGCCGATGGTTCAGAGGATTTTGTTAATTTGATGATGGTTTATGCCTCAGATCCAACTCATTCTGATCTTATTGTAGCCCAACCAGGCCATGCATCACTTGCTTTGGGTGTGAGTCAACATACCCAAAATTTGATTTATTGACCTTGCATTTCTACAGCAAGCTGTTTGTTATGGCTTTGCATGTAAAAAAGAATTACACTTCATGAAATCTGTCTAATCTTTTTCTAAAGTTGCTTCCTTTCTCCTCTCTAGAAAGGGAAGCAACGAAATGTTCATTTTTTAGTGATATTTAACTTGAGCTTATACGGTATACAGTGATGAGAGTAGGTATTTGTTTTGGCAGTTAGATCGTATAGAGTATACACATATATATTGTATCAAGAACTTTAGTAAAGTGATACCATTTTTCATATAAGCTTATAAGGGGGGAAAAGGTAACCTCCAAATACAATTTTCACTTTTTTCACAAGCATGTTCTTATCAAGTGAAGGAAACGGCCGTAATTAGTTTACATGAGATGCCCTCTTACAAGAGATCGAAAGTTAAAACAGCAACTTACTGCAGATAAATATCATGTCGCCCCCTTGCCAATAAGATGCAGGGTCAATGTGGGTTTTTATTTTCTTAATTTGTAAAGCCACCTTAAAATAATTTAAACTATTTAAATTTTATTAAAAAGAAGGCCACCTATCTGTATTCATTATACAAAACGTCTTTAATCATTTTTTTTTTGTTTTTATAAAGACTTCAAAATATTTTTTTGATACATTTTAAATGTAAAATTAAAAACCAGCCCCACACATTGATATGGTAGGAGACCAAAGGCTATGTCAGTGAGAAAAACCAAC
The DNA here is from genome assembly GCA_011799765.1 of Nymphaea thermarum. Classification (NCBI taxonomy): domain Eukaryota; kingdom Viridiplantae; phylum Streptophyta; class Magnoliopsida; order Nymphaeales; family Nymphaeaceae; genus Nymphaea; species Nymphaea thermarum. The sequence continues at coordinate 20,491 of JAANDH010000205.1, read as the reverse complement.
GTGGCATTTGACACCGATATTGACCACACGGGCTTTTGAAAAAGCCCGTTCAACACTTTTGATTTATTATAAAAAAAGATTTTTTAGGAGACCATGGCTTAACTTCCATTAGGGTCGAAAGAGAGATTTTTTTTCTCGTGTTTGCATCTGAACCTTATGACATATAAAAGATGGATGATTTTCTCCAATGGTAAAAAAAAAAAACAAACAAACAAAAGGGAAGGCTAGATGTTCAATTATTAATCTTATGCGACAAGGCAACATTATTATTATTATTATAATGATTATGATTGTCATGATCGTCGTCATTAGATGATATTTTTAAGGGTATATTGTTCTTGAAAAAAACAAAGGCATTGCTACAATTATGTTGTGCTATTTAATTTGACTTGAATAAAGGTGTCTGCCAAAAAATGCAGCTTTTATCAGGACAAAAAAATGGGTTCTAATATTATATTACTTGTTTTTATATAATTTCTCTTATCCAGATAACTTTTTTTCCCCCAATATAAACCAACAATCGGCCTTCGACGCTTGATTATTAAGTTAAATAAATGAAAATGAAAATGAAAATGAAAATGGAAGGATCGATTAAATTTAAGGCCAGGGAACTAACGATAATTAACTATTTTGAACCCACGCTTTGCTTTGGAACCTCTGGATTCGTTGACGCTCGTCAAATTCGTGGAGCGGAGGGCCTATTGTCGCTTTGCGACTCCGCTTTAGGTAAAAAACCTCGATCTTCCTAAAATTAACAAGACTGCCCTCTCCCCCCCAAAACGAGGCCGTCCTAGGAAAATATTGACAAATGAGTCACAACGATGGCACATGCAGGTATCATCACCAATATGGTTATTGCACTCCCAACTCGAGCTTCAATAGATGATATAAATATGGTCGTAAGTTAAGTCTTACTTGAATACCATATAATACATCGCATATCGAATCCAGTTCTTTATAAAGAAAATCAAAAAATAGTCAAAAGTTGTATTGAGGTCTTCCATACATTAAAAAAAACACCTCCACTTCTCACCAAAGAAGGACAATCAAATCAAACCAGTCCTCGGGTCCAGATCTAGAAGTAATCATGTTCATGGGGCTTGGGGTATCTTGGGATGTGGATCGAATGGATTCAGGTCGACCCGTCTTAAGCACCAAATCCCGTGCTCGGTGCGTCCGTCACCGACGCAACGAATGGCACTTGCGAAGCTCCGGGCGGATCCATGGTCATTTAATTATGCTGTCGCGTCCTTCCTTCAAATCCACAAGAAAAAAGTTGAATCCTTCAAAATTCTCAAACTGCCCCTCGCGCACACTCTCTCCCTCTCTTTCTCTTCTCTGAGATTCCGACTCTCTTCTTCCCCTCTCCTTCTTCCTTTTCTCCCTCCGTCGCTCTCAGAGCAAAAGAGAAGGGCGGTCCCCGGATTCCTCTGAATCTCTGGGGCCGCCTCTTTTTCTCTTGGTAATTTTCATATGTTTTCCTGCTAATAAAAAGTCTCGGCCTCTTTCTGGGTGAGGAGAAAGTCTGAAGCTTCCAACTTCCTCTGAGTGAGATCTCTCTGTCCATCTCATGCTTTTGCTGACATTTTGTTGCTTTCGTTTTTTATTTCAACTGCAGCTTTTGCCGTTCCTGTTGTTGCAGTTCATGTCGTTGGGGGTTACCTTTTATTTCTCCGTGTTTATTTTTTGAAACATATGGTTCGCTGTGGCTTATCGTGTTGATTGAAAAATTAAGGGTTTTGGGTTTTTAGTTGGGTTAAATGCTGGAACGGTAGAGTTCTGGAGTTTTGTCTATTGAATTGCAACTTGAATTTGGCGGTTGTTTGATTTTTTTTTTTTCTCAGAGATTGTTCTTAGGAGAATTTCTTTATTATTTGATTTTTCTCGTTTTTATCAGGTGAGTTTGCAGGGACTCGGGAACGATCCAATTTTAAGCGTTGTTTAGCTTTCTAAGGTTTCACATTGTCTTACAAACTTCTAGGTCTATAGCTAGTTATGATCTCTTCTTCTACATGTTCGTCCTGTCCTGGGAATTTATGTGGATTAAACTTCCTTCATTTTATGATATCTCACCCATGTTCATTTGGACGGAATTTTGTTCCTGTATTGTTTTGAATGTTGGCACTTGATGAATTATTTTAAGGATTCTTTCCTCTGTAATTTCAAACTTTGCTAATTGTTTGCTTGTTATTGTATCTCATTTCAGGACGGGAGTGTTTAGGATCCTTTGGTTGCTGGAGATGTTGAATTAGTTTCTTGGTGTTTATCTTTCTGGGAGAATCTCGCTGGGTTTGATACAATGCGGTCGTTCTTGTCGAGCTCTACATGTTCTGATCCAGGCAGTGGTAGTGGAAATCGCTCGCATTTGTATCTGAATATCTATGATCTCACGCCCATAAACAACTACTTATATTGGTTTGGCCTAGGCGTTTTCCACTCGGGCATTGAAGGTTTGTCCTCTTGTGCTTTCTTAGAATTGGCTGCGCTCAGTCTGGTCTCCGTGGCATGTAACGTTTCTTTCTCTTTGTATAATCTAAGTATGATCTTTTGCTGTGACTGCATTGCTATGTCTTGGCCTGGACATCTTATTCTCGGACTTAGAGCATCTTTTCTCCTATAATTTCCAAACTACCGGAAATGGTGGTCTTGTTTTGGTGGAAGGGCAAAGATAAAATAGTTCAGCCATTGTTTCAATTCAGAAGCTGTGTTTCTCAAACAAGATAGTCCTCACGACTGTATGAGGCTACGGGTATTCCAAAATATGGGAGTCTGGATGTTTTCTTAGGTTCTTTTACATTGTAATATGTCTGAGAGTTTAAAAGGCACATATAGAAGATTGATCCGGTAGCCTGTTACATGTCCAGCAAATATTGAACATTTTCTAAACCGAGTGTCTTGGTACCAAGTGATGTGCAAAAAAAAAGATTGAAGAGGCAGGCAAAAATGTGGATAGGTTATTAGCACGGTTGACTCGTTGAGATAGACAAAATAGTGCACACACACCCCAAAAGGTTCACACACAAAAAGGAGAAAGCTGTGTATAAGCTGAAAAGAAAAAGAATTCATGAGCAAAAACATAAAAATGTATATACATAATCGGTACACCTTTTAGTTTGTGTCTGTGACTCTGTCACCTTGAAGCATGTTTTCATCTTTGAACCATTTATTTGAGTAGGTCACGGTCTTCCTTTTGCATGTGTTGCTCATTCCTGGTTTCCTGTCATAGTTATGTTTGATGCTTGCACTTTGCTTTTTCTGCACTCCCAGAAGATGACCGTATATGAAAAAGGTAGTCTAATAGAATTGTTCATGTTATCATGTAGTCTAACAATATGTGCTGAGAACCCCTCCTTGTTGGCTTCTTCATGTATCCAACAATCTTGTTTTTGCGTTATATTGTCCTCAGTAACAAAACAAAACTTACGAGAAAAATATGGGATTCAGTATGTTGATTTTTCAGTTTTTGTATCTGAAAATGACAATTATGTGTTGGATTCCTTTGGCCAAGGTCCATCTTTTCACACTTTACATACTTGAACTGCTTTTGACTTCTCAAGAAACATGAGTTGTTAGCGCATGGTTGAAAATAAATGTCTTTATTTGTTGTCTTTAATCAGCTTATGGCAAGGAATATGGCTATGGAGCCCATGACTACCCAACAAGTGGAGTTTTTGAGGTGGAACCTAAAAATTGTCCCGGTTTTATCTATAGACGTTCTATCTGGTTGGGCACCACAGATATGTCAAAATCAGAATTTAAATTGTTCATTGAGCATCTCGCAGGAAAATATCGTGGAGACACATATCATCTGATTGTGAAAAATTGCAACCACTTCAGTGATGATGTGTGTATGCGCTTGACTGGAAAACCTATTCCTGGCTGGGTGAATCGCCTTGCGAAATTAGGTGACTGCCTACTGCTTCTCTTTCTTGTTAACTTACCCTTTTGCTAGAGCTTATCAGATCTTTGTTCTTTAGGCTCTTTGTGCAATTGCCTACTGCCTGAAAGTATTCAGGTTACTGCTGTCAGGCATCTACCAGATGATCAAGAATATTCGGGTGAGTTGTATGCACCTCATTTCCACAAGTATTTTGTTGAATCAGAAATGTCTTTTTCTTTCTTTTGCCTCTCAAATGGAGCAATTTTTGTTATCAATTACTGATAATCTTCTGCTTGTTACATTGTCAATAATAATACTATTGTCATCATCATTATTATTAGCAACATTACCACTGAACACTGATATATCATTGTCATGCCTGTTCACGTACCAAAACAATGCTTGTTACAATGTCTTGTTTTCCACCCTTTGTCTATAACCATGTAGATTGTGTCAAAATCTTAAAGACCACACACTATGCTTTGAGGTGCTGATAATGCAATTTTGGAAAATTGATTTTAAAATGAAAAGGTTAGTGTTGAAGGCTTGTGGTAGTGCTAGATACAAAAAGCTTCCCTTGCAAATGACATGTTTCTTGAAAATTTTGGCTCTCAATCAGGAAACTCTTGTCAGAAGCTTAGACCAGTTGGCAAGAAAATATTTTAAAACAAACTGTTGATCTCGTGGTCTATGTTGTTTTATCCAGGTGGGCCGAGTTTCCCAGCCCAAGTGATACAGATGCTTGTTCTTAGTTATCTGAAAGTTGAGGTGGTTCATGCTCCTTCTCAGCAAAACTGGGACGTCTGTTGTTGGGTGCTACCAGTAGCTTGTGGCAGTCTTGTTTTGTACATGTCTTCTTATTACTGGATATCCCGAACATGTCTTCTCTTATTTCTGAGTTCCTAGTGACCGATGGGCAGAATTAAGAGAAGACCTAATCTTTGACGATTTCATGATGCCTGATTAAGCTGTGAAAGCTAAATAGCTATCCCACTTGAACTGTGTTCTTTTTGTCTCGTTAAATTTGCCAATTGAATCTGCAAGTTTGTTATTGCATCAACTGGAAAATTCAGATATACTACTATGCCAGCAAACTTATTTCAGGAAATAAGAAACAAGTTCACTGGCTCTTCTAGTGTCATTGACTGATTGCATGGTCTTTGTATGTAGATGATGAGATTGATTCAGTTCTATCCTCCCCAGTTGCCGACAGTGATGATGAGGATCCAGATCACCATTTGCTGACTGCACCAAACCTTGACGTCACATTTGTCAGAGACAAGCCTGTGAGATTGGCCAGAGAGCTCCTTTAATGTAGTTGTGGGCCGAGGTACTCCCTCAGTTGTACTATTGAACCCAAATGGGTTTACTGCTCTTGTATTGTGCCTGTTGTGACCTGAACTCTGCTGAGACTGGAGGTTCTAGGGCTTCCTTGGTCTGCTCCCAGGGTTTGGAACTTCAATTAATGTGTCAATATATAATTCTTTTTCTTGTCCTGGTAGTTTGAATCTGAGAATGAACAGGTGGTTTCTTATATAAATGTATGTTGCAGAATTTATAAAAAAGTTATATCTGTTCACTTGTTTGCCCATGATTTTCACATGTTTGTATGATCCAGAAGTTTGTCCATTTTTTACCATAATTTTGTGTCACCAAAACTTAAGGATTATCTTTTTTGTCTAGGATATGTATAGAGTTTTCCCATCAAAGCAAAGGGTCAGAGATTCAGAATTTTTTGACCATAATGAGTGATGAGAGGAAATGGAGATGGTGGACAGAATCATAGGCGTAGCTATAGTGACCAAGGTGGAAGTGCTGGGCAAAATGATGGTTGCTTCTAATGGTGGCGATGTCTAGAGGATATTGAGCCTAGTTGCTGGGGCAGGCACGTTTCAGAGTTGAGTGAAAAAGCTGAGTTTACCTGTTGGCCTGTTTGGATGACAAGGGGCAAAAGCTTAGTTGAGTTTGGGAACTTCTCTGCTGCATGATGCTTATACATATTGCAAATCACGAACGAATATCAATTGAGAGGAGCACCAATTGTATAGTCTGTCTCTTTGAATTGTTTCCTTTCCTTCAAGTATGTGTTTACATCAGAATCACAAATGGCACTGATAAAAACACTAAAAACACATGAAATAAAAGTAAACAAGAAAATACTGTAATATCTTGAATCTTGACCATATCACCATATAGTTTTTGCAAGATTTTTCAAAAAAATTGTGAGTACATTTAGAACTTTTTTGCGTTTTCTGATTAGCATTTAAATATTCATCAACAATTTTTAAGAATATTGGAAAACTAAAAATTTTGGAGTCCCTAAGACTTTTCAAGAAAGATAAGTTTTTCTATTAGTACCTGAGGGAAAGTTCTCCAATAAAAACCACCCTAGAATGGTTATGTGACTGGTTATGTGACTATGATTTAAGCCTACTCTTCACAAGTTTTTCATCCAATTTTAGATTTTAGAATTGGAAAAATGGCATTCAGTAAAGGGAGAAAGGTACACTTCATCTAAATGGAAAAACACCTTTTTTTTTTTTCATTTCTGCTGGAAAGTTTGAACTGTTTATTTCTTTCAGAATAAGAGCTTTTCATAAAGCTGGGGAGACTGGCCTAGTAGAGTTAAGCCTCAGCGGTTGGACTGACAGATATTGTTCAAGTTCCATCAACGTCAAGTCTTTGCACAAGCAATGGCATGTTTCGACTTTTGGGTGCAGGGTTACTTGATGACGGGGTTTTACAATCTTGACTGAGTGACGCAACTCTGTTGACTCAACCGCGAGTTTCCCGTGTAATAAACCAAAGAAAAAAGGTGAGGTGAAGAGCATGCGATTTCATGCTTGCTGTTAAAGAAGGTCCATGAATTCTCTTGAGCTTCCAGTAAAATTATGTGACCAAATGTGAGTCTCAACTGTCAGCCAATATCACGAGGCGTTTACTGTGAATGTCTGTGATAGTGCCAGTCCACGGTAGGTATCTGGTTATCATTTTATTTTCTCTAATCAACTCAGAAATTCTTTAGAAAGACAATTCACATTTGGGGGGGTTTTAATAAATTGAAATCTTGTAAATTTTGGATTATGTCCGAGCACTTGTAGCCCCGGATGAATTCATTTTTCTAAATTCTTGAACAAGCATTTCAAAGATGATGATTTTCCCGGCTCCTCTTAACAGAGAGATGAATTAGGTTGTATTTCTATATTTGAAAGAAGAAAGAATCTTGAATCAAGTAGTGACTTCTAATCTGAAGGAATCGGTATGATCTTATATGCACATATAATAAACACTGTTTTTCTCTCAAAAATTTGTGGGGAAAAATATTGTGAGGTCTGTCCTGTTTAGTTAGCCTCTTGCAAGAGTCGCCAAGTTGAAGAAATGCCAAAATCCATAGTAGACAACATATTGATTTGTGGATCTTCTTGTGGATCGCAACATCCAAATCCAGATTCTGTTTTGGATCCAACCAATTTGCATCCGTATTGGCTACGAGCCCGAACAAGGCATTCGAGTCACACCGTCATGGAGCAACATTAGATTGCTGAGTCACCTTGAATTAGTGCGCGGGAGTATTAAAGCACAGGACTCGGATCGACCCGAATGGAGCAACATTAGATCAAGAAAGGGCATTTTCGGTAATTGCATAAATCGCGTCTGCCTCACCATCCTGCAGGCTGGAGCACCTAACAGTCGTGGCTTCGCCCGAGCAGGAGCGATAGTCCATCGTCTTCCCGTCTCTCCCGCATATCGAACAAGAAGGCGATTCTCGGTTCGGCATCTAGGACGCATAATAAGTCCTAGAAATCCCAACGCAGAGAGAGAGAGAGAGAGCGAGAGAGAGAGAGTTTCCAGTGGAATCTCTTACTTCCTCCCGCCATCGATGCCTGCTTCAGCCAAACCCGTCCTCACCTTCTTCGTCTTCGTCCTCGTTCAGACCGCTTCTTGCCTTCCTTTCATCGTATTGCACGGTAACACAAAGGGTTCTTCTTTTCTTTAATTCTGAGTGTGCTTTCTGTTGATTCGAGGGTCTCGTCTGTTTTTCATATCTTGCGATCCTTTTTGTCGGCTTTAGCATATACTTTCTTGTAGGCATTTCTGCTAGATATTCGAAGCTTATCTTTAATTATGTCGTTTCATATTGGGATTCGTGAACGTTTTTTGTTTATTTTCTTTTTCGTGATTCTTTGCTTTCTTTTAGTTTTATGATCCACGACTATGCTGAAGATGGTTTTGGGTGATTTCTGTCGCTTTTTGCGGGTTTTATGTTTCTTTCCTTCTCTGTTGATTTGCTAATGGTTTGACATCTTTAATTCTATAGTCGTTTGATAATTTTCGTCGTCACGGTGAGAATGGTTCCAAAAGGTTCATCATGAGCCTTTGTCGCAAATATAGTGTCGGTTCCGAACTTGCTAGTGAAGAAAAAACTTGTTAAATTCTTCCTGAAGGTACGAATGTCGTAGAATTTTCCGCTGGAGCTATTTTCCAAAATCCAGGCGTTGAATCGGGGAACTCTATTCATAAGTCGAACTCGTGGTGAAGATTATCGCTAATTCGGAAACTTTGAAGATAACATCTCGGCATGCAAAGAAGAAATAAGGAAAAATGGAAACTTAGTTGAAGCCTGAAGGTTAACTTTAGCGCTCCTCTGCATCTTTTAAAGTATTTACAAGGAACAAACCACTCCAACAAGCATCAATTTAGCATACCATTCGGAAAACACATAGTGGCCACACATCTCGGATGTCCTTTTCTTTCAATCAAAATCCAACAAGTCGGTGAACTTTTCTCAGAAAAACGAGTTGTAGTCCTTCTTTGATACATGAACAGTTTGAATTCTTTTAGTGTCCATAGCTGTCAAGAATTTTAGATAGCCTTTTGTACTATCAATAATCTCTGTAATCTATTTGTGATTCATCGGTTACTTAAGTTTCTTTGTTCCTCAAAATATGACATGCAGGTGGGAAAGAAATTTACAGATTTGATGATTCATATCCCTTTTTTGGTTTTGCTTTGTCCAACAGGCATTGGAGATCAATGCTCGAATCGAGGGATCACACAGTTCACCACGTTATTGGGCAACTGGTCTGGCAATGATGGCTATTGCATGTATGACTAAGTTCTTCCCTGTGCTTGTTGTCTTTATGAAGGACAATCATGCTAGTAGATTTTCATGTTGGTGTGCCTCTTATGACCATTCTAATCCATCCGACTTGTGCAAGCGGCATAGAACTTGTAAGAGAGTTGTTTCGTCGCAGAAACTATTTGTGGAAAGAAATAACTAAGTAGCAAGTACCTTGAGTATGATAGCTTTTTCGCTAGATTTCATATTCCCTCTTTAATGAGGTCCTTACTATAAATCATTCAAGAACTTAGATATCCAACTACATCTTTTATTTCCATGCCAATTGTTAACTAATTTCCTATCAACATGAAATCGCTGTTTCGCATTCATTTTACAATTTTGTCAGTGTGAAGGAAAAAGCTGGAATTAGTGATTATCTGAAATCTTACTATGATATGTCATACTATGTTGTGCGTTTTCCTGCTAATATGTTTAAAGTGTGAGGAGGCCAGTTAGTTGGCATTTTTGGCTGATAGTATCCTTCAATGTAAATGGTGATACCAAGACTGCTTTTAGTTTTGTTATTCAAAATGAGAACTTAAGACTTGGTGGATCTTCTGGATTTTGGTCTTCAATTTCTTTTCTGGACTTGCATTCACAAAAGAGTAAGCCCAAGCAGAGAAAGTCAAAACAAATTATAGTGAATGGAGATTATATGTGTTCAAGTTAGTTTTCTAGATTACACGGATTTGTGGCACCTGAAGTTTGTCTGTGGTGCTTTACATCATATAAATCTACTTTTCCCACTCAAGCATGTTGTTGTGGACTTGGATCCCCCTTCACAATTTTTCTTTATGTCTTCCTTTATAGAGAGGTTGGAGATGGAACATGGGATTCTTGGGTTTTGCCACTTCAAGAGCAGGTTAGAGTTTAGTGCTTTATTTATTAGTTCTTTACTATTCATTCATGTGAAATATTTGCACTTTCTAAGTCTAACACATTTCTTTTTTTTTCTGCAGACAGAAATTGTTTGTCGGAAGGTCTGGTACTATTTCATCCCTTGGCCAAGTCTCTTGATCTTTTTATAGAAATTTTTAAAAAATAAATGTAGGTGATAATCAAAAGACAAACCCTAAGATTTTGATCCTAAAGACGCCTAAGTTTTCTCATTGTCAATTGAAAAAGTGCATGAGTTTTTTTGTTGTCAAGTTATCAGAAGTTAAGTTCATGAAAAGTCACCTTCTTACCCTCTAGAAGGATCTAAAAAACACATCTAATTTTTTGAATAATTTCCAGAATGTGTCTAAGTTTTGAAAGCACTTTGAAGTATCACTTGAGTTATGGTAATTGTAAATGTTTCAAGTAGCTTTCAAAGACTATTACAGGAACATGCCTAATTTACTTAGATATAGTTAAAATCACTTACCTTCTTCATCTTTTGTTAATCATGCAATAAAAATGTTGGGCATGATTCAAGAGGCTGATGAAAAATAATGAACATGAAACTGACTGTAGGATATTTTTGCCATTTTAATTCATTAAACTCAACTTGGATTAGTGATAAAATGGTATAAATTGATGAAAGGGTTTATTCTGCCCTTTTGGTTAATGATGCAAAAAATTAGGCACAAATTTTAGCAATATTAAAAGCTCAGGTTTTTTTTTTACCTCAAAACTTTGTCTGTGGTTTTAAAATTCCCCTTTTCATGTAACTTTTGAAACGAGAGATTGCTCTGATGAATTGCATACTGAACACTTACAGGTGAAAGAAATGACAGAGCTGGCTGGGGGTTACAACATTGTTGGCCTTTCGCAGGTTATATGCAAAATGAGCTTTTCAGTATCTAAAAGCTTTCTTCTTCTTTTTCAGTTTATTAATTTTAATTATCATATTCATAACTAATCACAGTGAGGAAGTTCAAATGTTAGCCAATTCTTTGATGGCGTAAGCATGTTCCAGTATTTCATCGAGGCAATATGGGAAGCGCAAGTTTAAAAGTGAGATGTAGATCCCTAATGAGCAAGCAGTAATAATTAAAAGTAAAAATCAAACCAGGAAATTGAATTCAAGCTGGGAGAGAATCAACTGAATTGGAATGTAATATTCTTTTCTTAACTGTAAAATGAACACCTCTTACAGTAGAGGAAAAACAATCCATCAAGCAACATGTCTGATTTAATTCGTTGTCTAATTCTTAGCTTTAGTATGTCTTCCAACCAACACATTATAAAATATGGAGGGTCCTACTCCTATTCCATATTGCGAGTTGCACAATCAAATTGCTAGTCCTGACAGATAAATAAAATAAAGTAGTCTAAAATCCTCTATATATAGAGAGAGAGAAAGAGTATATATATATATATATATATATATATATATATATATATATATATATATATATATATATATATATATATATTTATGCATTTCTCCACCCAGGTTTGGGCAGAGAAATCCTCTAACCCCTTACAGCACACTGCCCAATGCATTGCATTGGGCAGCCATGGTATATATGGTAAAAAGAATGTTTTCAAGTCCTAATATAAAATTTCATGTTCCAGTATTCTGAATTACTATTTATGATGAGATGAATATGACAAAAGTGACTTAACATCCTTGATGACTAACCAAATTGTTTTTCTTTCTTCTGGTGAAAGAAGAGATGTCCCATGTTTGAGAATCTTGGTGTCTGGCATTGAAGAATTGTGCTTGTATATGAGAAGTTCATGGCATTGAAGCTTGCTTATCTAAATCTGGTGCTTCCACGTTACAATAGACTTGGCCATTCTTCTGTGATAACAGATACCCGCCTCATGTTTATTCTCATATTTGGATGAAACTCATTTTTGTTAATTGTTCACAGGGAAACTTGATCGGTAGAGGTGTTATCGAGTTTTGTGATGGTGGGCCACCTGTAAGATCATTGAAATTCATTGAACTTTTCATATCCTGAAATTTGAAATGCATTGTGACTGATTTTTTTTATATCCTGAAATTTGAAATGCATTGTGACTGATTTTTTTTATCTTCTTTTGCTATGAAAAGTCTGAAGGCCCCATATCGGTCATGAAATTATCTGATTATTTTCAAGTAAACAAAAAGTGTAGGCTAGCAATCCTGAATATTTCACCAGCTTGTAGTTGACTGCTAGAACATTCTCCTAATTGCTGATATTAATTAGCTTCATCACACACTTGCTTCTCTTGCCTTTACATAACATGATCAAATGTGATGTTCGTGGATTGTGAGTGTCAACATAGTATGTTACTTACCACGTCACTAGATGTATCATCCTCGGTGTAATCTTACACATTGGAAGGTATGCTGCGTGGCATTTACAATGCAAAATTAATGGATATTAGTCTGCCTGTCAGCTGTTAGTAACTTAGTACATACCTCCTCTAAGGGAGCTGCATGGTATTAGCTATTAAGCCAGTCTCTGTTAAATATGCAGGTTAACAATTTCATCTCACTTGCTGGTCCGCATGCTGGCATAGCCAATGTGCCATTTTGTGAAGTAAGTTTCAATCACTACTTTTGTTTGTATTTTGAGGTTACGTTGCTGCCTGTGCTCCCCCCATCATAAGGCTTTCCAACTTCTGCAGGAGCCCTAGCATCTTCCATTTTCTTGTTCTGACTAGTTATTTTCAGAAATTTCTCAAATCATGTAGTATCATCACCTGTTCCATTAAGTGTCCATGTACTGGGTAGTGCTCCTGTGGATAAGAATGACATGATTGCCACCAATACAAACTAAGAGCAAGATTTCTTAATGAAACTAAAGGTTTTCCTTTTGTTTTCTATTGCAGTCTGGGTTGATATGCTTGCTTGTTGACAGTCTCCTTAAAATGGAGGTGTATTCAAACTACATCCAGGTTTTTTGCTGTTTATAACATTTTTTAGTTTGTTGCTTCAGCTCTCTGCTTGTAACCAGTATTACCATGCATATTACGGCCTTTCTGTTTTGGTCATCCTACAGGAACATTTGGCTCCAAGTAATTACATCAAGATTCCAACTGTAAGTATTCACGGAAGTGTTTGATTACACCTTAACTTACCGTAAGGTCAGTTTGCATCTAAAGTTTGAGGACTAGTATTGGCATGCTTTTATGGTATTGTGCTTCAATAAATGGTAGACATTTGTGGGCCTTCTCTGGAAATAGCAACTGCCTTGTCCACTGAATTTTCACATCATGAGTTTATGATATTTGATCTTGTTGCGCAGTTAACTTCTCGCTTTGTTGTTCTACCAGATGCTATGTTGTCAACCAGGCAGCACCTAGCGTATGCACGCTAGGCGAATCTAGGCAAAAAGCATGACCAATTTTTTTTTTATGTTTTTTTTTTTATGTTTTTTTTATTTATGTTAATATGTTATGTTATTTTGATTAACTATTACTAGTATTTGAAATGTGGAGAGTAGTAATATAACAAACATAATCAACTTAAAAAGTCAATTAATTGTTGACTTCATTGATATGTAAAATCTATTAACATTACTCATTAAATGTAATCTAATACATATTACAGTAAATACATATTACATATTACAGTATGTAACAGAATCATAAACAGAATACATATAATAGTCTATTAATGGTTAAATCATATTACTAGAAACAACTATGCATATTACTAGAAACAGCTGTAACATATTACAGTATACATATACTAGAAAATTGGAAATAAGAAACAGTCATATATACTATTAGTATATAACAGAAATCACTTGAGACACAGTCGTATAACAGAAAGAAACATAACAAATTAAAAATTCAAGCTACAATTAGAAATCAGAAATCAGAAACAGAAACAGATCAGATAGACTTTCTAATAATATATTTATATATAAGTTATATAATATCACAGGTATAGTAACCTGTACTTAAAGAAGGTGTAATATAATAAAAAAGTCTAACAGTACATAATAGGATACATATAAGTACATAACAGTAACAATACATACAAGTACATAACCATGCTAATGTATACATATAACAGGCTAACAAGATTTACGTACAATAGGTTGATGAAATGCTATATAACAGGTGTAACAGACTGTACGTAACAGTATATAGAGTCTATAGACATATAGCATGTAGTACAATACATATAACAGGAATAACGAATTGTATTACAATATATAACAGGTATAACCACAGGTATTATAACAGTATTATAACAAATTAAAAATACATGGACTAGTCATGCTGGTGCCTAAGCCAGCCTAGGCACGCCTGGGCACCAGCACATATCCCGTCGCCTAAGTGGTGGGCTTAGGCGACGGGTGTGCACTCACGCTTACTCATGCCTAGGCATGGCTTAGGCGAGGCCTTGTCAACATAGAGCAGATGTTGGGAGTGGGTTCTGAAGTTGCATGACCATTTTAGTGACTTCTGCTTTGACAAACTGTGATGCTCCAAAATCGTGAGTCTTGGTCAAGATAACTGCACTTGGACTTTTGACACATGGAAAGATGGAAAGAATCTTTACTTTTAGGCTCTATGAACACTCATCCTACTAATTTTTTCCCCTTAATTAGTCTGTGCGAGGACTTTGTGTCATACCATCTTAGGCAAAGAGATATCAGTTTCTTCTAGTCTATCGCTGGGTTAGCAAGCCTATTTTTGGTGCGACGAACTGTTTAAGTACATGCTCGGTGACGTAACACCCTGAGCCATCAATTATTGTTGCAGAATTTTCAAACAATTAAATTTAGGCAGCACAGTGTAGACAATTTTAATCATGGGTCAGCTGACTCAGCTCCAGTCCTTGGTGTCGGTTACCAGTTGTTAACCTTATCTAACCTGTGACCTGCGGTTAGAAATCACAAAAGAAGGCAGTACTTGTTATCCTTTCATTTAAAGCTAGTTGGTACTGGTGCTTCTTCGTTAAAAATGGTTTCTCAGTAAGGGGCATGTTTGTTTAATTTCCAGGACATTCCTGCCTATTTAAAAGACTGCAAGTTTCTCCCAGCTCTGAACAATGAACCGCCGTATGAGAACTCCACTTTTAAAGAGAGGTTCAGTAGCTTGAATCGTTTAGTTCTTATCATGGTAAGTTCTATGCAGCTTTTGGTTTCTTCATGGTGCTACATTTTAGGAAGTGTCGTTCACATGTTTATTCTGTTGCTGATTGGTTATATGGTTGTTACAACATCGATCACGTACTTCCTTTGTCTTGTACAAGTTTGAGCAAGACAATGTCCTGGTTCCACGGGAAACCTCCTGGTTTGGATATTATCCGGATGGATCCTTCAGTGAAATTTTGCCTCCTCAGCAGGTTAGTATCTCGTGGTAATTATTCATCACCTTTATACATCAATATGGTATTGAACCTTCTAAAAGGTCTGTTTGGACAACTGAAATTGAAAGAGAACTCATCCTGACAATGCACTCTAACCTACTAAAGTTACTATACCAAATGTAAATTGCCAAGGAGCCTGAATTAGACATACCCATGGTCAGGTTGGGTATGCTGGCTGCTTAACATTTGATAAAACTTTGGGTTATCCATGAAGTCCCTGAAGAAAGTTCCCAAGTCAAACCAAAGGGCGTATGAGCTAAGGCTGCCGAGCCCCTCCTTTAGTTCCCATGCCATCCATGTATTACATTTTTGGTGGAATTCTTGGTTTTGCAGACGAACCTCTACACTGAAGACTGGATAGGTCTTAAAACTTTGGATGAAGCGGGTAAAGTCGAATTTGTTAGTGTTCGAGGTGGGCATCTTGCAATCTCAAAAAGTGACATGCGCAAGCATGTGGTTCCGTACCTGAAAGAGAACTCAACTGCAATATTCCAAAAAAAGAATATTCTAGAGCAAGTGTCATCATTGTAAAGTTGTTCACATGCATGATAAACGAAGCATTGATATTGTATGGATCTCTGTGCATCAAGCATGAATGATCACTTCTTTGTTTAAGTAGATCGGCCATGTGGCACGGGTATATTGCCGGTAAGGAAGAATTGTTGCAAAGCCGATAGTGCACTATTGAAACTTTCCAAGTACAGGAAATACTTGATGGTTTATTTTTAATTTTATATGCTTTGGAGCAATTATTAGTGCAAGTCACACTAGCACTTCCTCTAAAACGACAATTTCTGTCTTTACATTAAGGACATAAACTACCAGCCAAACAAAGAGAATCTAATGTGTCTCCTTGATCGCCTTTCCATTAGTAATATATTAGAGTATGCAGATGATTTTAGCTCTCCATTCACCTGCAAATAAAGAAACTGAAAGAATCAATGCTTGGAAAGAAATTTAATAATTGATAAAAAAAAAAGAAATGGAGCAGGATGCTGCCTGTGAATTTATAAAATTATAAACCATGTCAACATCTTTTCCTCATTGCTTTTACTTATGCTTGTCCCTTTGGATTAACACACCTCAACAATACCAAAAGCATTCTCAAGCTAATATCCAGGGATGAAAAAAGATTAAAAAAAAGTGTGGTTGCCTGGAAGAAATATGTAGAAGCTTACTTTATTGGAAGTTTCTTGCTCGTCACTTGTAATTGTCTCAATATTCCTTGTGGAAGGGATGGCTTCCATGATATGTGTTCTAGCAAAGGAAATTATCAATAATGTGCATAATGCAATCAACACCTTCTGAATGCACAGACGGAATCTTAACCTACAAAATTCAATTTTGCACAAAGGAGATTATTAACAGAACATATAAATATAATTACAGAACATATAAATATAATATAATTTGGCCACCTGCGTGTGAGAGAGAGAGAGATAAAGCGAGAGAAAGAGAGAGAAACCTGAATCAGACTGTGGGCAACGAACCTCCACTTGCTAGTATGGAAACTTACATCAACTCGTTCCCAGGGAACACGTAAAAGCCCATATGCTAACCGATCTGCAAGTTGGACAATTTATTAAGCAACCATGTATATCGACTTTTTTTAAATCCAAGATGACTGCACTCCCTGTTCATTTAATGGCCACTTAACGATGAAACCGCAAAACCATGAAATGCTTCCTCTCTCTCTCTCTCTCTCTCTCCCCCTCCCTCCCTCACACTCAGCACACACACACACACATATATATTGTACTGTATAAGTAACAATCGTACCCTTTGATCTTTTTGATATCGCGTTGAAAGTAAAACAAGGGAAAAAAGACGTGACATTTTCTCCTTGTTTTTATCTCAACCACCATTATAGAAAATATAAGGACTGAGATTGTTCCTATTATCTAATTTAGCACCCACCATATATATATATATATATATATATATATATATATATATATATATATATATATATATATATATATATGCTGTCGGATGCTGAATGTTTAAAATAAAAAAATTTGGGCTAAAAAATTCATAAATCATTGCTAAAACTATCATAAACCATTGCAAATAACAACGTAGTGGTTTTTTTTAGCAATAAGTTTTTTAATTTTAGTAATTGATTATCATCNATATATATATATATATATATATATATATATATATATATATATATATATATATATATATATATATATATATATATATATATATATATACAGCTAGGGATTCAAAGACCCCCAGGTTTCTTAAAGGTTTCCAAATATGCCCATATCACAATTTAGGATAAGATTATGATGACAATTAATTAATCTGATGTCCAACCTTTACGAAGCCTGTGTCAATAATAATGCAGCAAATGTGTTGTTTAATGACAAATATCTGAGTAAAGAGATAAACCTTCCAGCATATCAAATTCATCATTTATGCATGACGATGGTTCATATCGTTCTGTGCATCCCCCGACAACCTCTTCATGCACAATATGTGGATACTTCTCATTTAGTGAATCCTCCCAGTTCTCCTACGAAATTGTAGATTTTTGAAATTTGAAACAAATAAAGGTATTAAAGGGGTAGAGAAACAATAGCATACCTTCGGCAATTCATGATTACACCGAATCGATGCAGTTCTCCAGCCAACAATATCTAAGTATCAGTTAAGGGCAAAAAGGAAGCCCTAGACCTTGCTAGACTGAAAGAAATATCAGAAAATCTGACAAAAGAAGGATACGGTCATAGTTAACATTAGCATATGCTACTCTTCGTCTAAATGCCCTTAGTGCTGACCTACATTATCAAGTAACATGAAAAATCTTTTCATAGGAATCCTGCAGAAGGTTCATACTTAAAACAGGTACCGGAACGTAAATACACATCAAGTACATGAAATATAGGTCGCCAAAATCTGCCACCATGCGTTGAAGTAGCGGTGGTTCCCCTTCACAATCAGTAAGAAAAAGATGCCTGCCGGTTCTCCCAAAGATCCAGTGACTCATCTGACAAGCAGCTCTTTCAAACACAGCAACACCAAAAAGAAAGGGAACCTGTGAAGATGCCAAGTTGTGATACCGCAAAGGAAACTGTGTAGCTTCAGTTGCATTAAAAGCAAACATTGGAATAAACAACACAAACATGTTTGACTAGCACCCATATCCATGTCATAGTACAGGGTAAAGCTAATAGAGGTTAAGAACTTGTAGGAGCAAACCACATAGAGGTCTGTTTTTACACTATCATACATCAAATATTTGGCGCAGAGAATAAAAAGAAGAGAAACTACTTGTGTCAACAATGACATCATTAACTTATCAGAGAACACAAGAATGATACCTGTTTGTAACCCCTTGAACCAAGATGAGGTGTTGCAACTGTAATGAAATTCATTGCTTTCAGACCACAGATTGTCCCTTCGCGAGAGCCTTTCTCTGAAGAAGTGGGGCGGTATAGTCTGCCAATAGCATACCTAGCAACTAGCCCTCCCAAAGAGTGTGCAACAAATGAGATCTTGCGAACACCGGGCATTTGTGTAATAACTTCTTCCACCTAACAGTTACATTTGCCATAAACTTTCAGGAGATACAGTATACGAATGCTTTAGCCTTTAAGACTAAATGAATGCTCCAGAAAAGAGCAAAACCTCTTCTGCCAAACGCTCCCCCATCACATCAATACCATCTAATGTCAACGTGGAGACATTTCTTTCACTACCTACATGGAATTAAATGCAATAACCTGTAATACCCATAACCAGTTTGAAGGATCATCACTTTAAAGAGGTGACCACTAGTAAGAAGCAATACTAAAGAAAGACGTGAAAAAAAATAAAGAACAATTACCAATTATCTCTTTCTGATTGATAGCACCCTATAAAACCAATATTTACTTTTCTGTTGTAATTTTTAAAGAACTCTTAATTTTATTTATTTTTATATATTCTTGGACCTAAAGAAAATTGTAATTTAATTTTCTGATTTAAAGAAAATTTTGATTTGATCTAACGCTCTGAATCTTTTGAAGAAAAAAACAGTTTTAGAAACAGATTTCAACAACATTGGTTTTGACACAACATAGATAACAACGTGAAGGGGCAAACCGGAAAATATGAAGTAAAACTTGAAAAGCTTCATGATTGTGTGGTCTGCCATAAGAATACCCTGCTGTTGCTCCCATTCTATATGCCTTTATTTATCAAAACTTCATAATGACCATGTGCCCGTGTTGTCATCTGAATTCATGTGACATGCATCATGCATGAATTCCTACAGGTAGAATCCAAATTTATGTGCTATAGCTATGATGTTATTCTACATGAAGTGATGAAACCACCAACTATCATCACTAATAAGCACGTAATGTATGAACACGAAAACACCTAACTAGAAGTGAATAACATCACATGAATAGAAAAAGGAGCCATAAATCCTGAATGCATGCCATGCCTTCATATCTGCCTGTATCCAAGAAGCAATAGCAGTATTGCTGATGTCTGCAAGTAAACATTATCCAATCCATAAAAGCATGCATTTTATAGCAAGGAAAGTGGTTACTTTGAAGTTGCAATATACAAAATTAATCTAAGATTATACCCAATCAAGAATTCAACAGAC
Source organism: Nymphaea thermarum (assembly GCA_011799765.1). Taxonomy (NCBI): domain Eukaryota; kingdom Viridiplantae; phylum Streptophyta; class Magnoliopsida; order Nymphaeales; family Nymphaeaceae; genus Nymphaea; species Nymphaea thermarum. Next base: position 633 of record JAANDH010000205.1, on the reverse strand, counting down.
CTCCATGTTTACTACTCAAAATATGTAAACATCATCAATTTTTAACCTAAGTCACGCTTAGGTGCAGGTGCAGAAATCAACATGTTCAATGAGAGTCCAGAGTGATTGGCCACACCAGACTTTTTTGTTAGAAATTAGTTCTTTCACAACTTGAGACAACAGCAATCAATCAAAATGACAGCTCTAAAACATCCTCAATTTGATGAAAAAGAAACAGAAAGGTCCTTCAACCCCACCCCACCCACCACCACACTGTTAGAATGTATGTATCCCATATGTATACATATATATATTTATATATATCACATATATTAGTCATCTAATATATGTTTTATATGTATATATATATTCTATATCTTTTGGGTACTTAGGACACTTATGTAATTTTTACTTTCTTTATGTATCTTTTCTTCTTTTATTATTTTCTGTTTTTTCCTTTTTACCCCTTTTCTTTTTCTGTTTTACCTAGAGGGAGACTAGTCCCAACGGCTAGATTTCTAGCCGTTGGGACTGCCTCCTCCTTCTTCTCTTTGGCCCTCTCCTCTATATAAAGGGCAGCTTCTCTATTGTTTAGGCATGGCTTTTTAGCCTACTTCTTGTAACTCTTTGTGTGATTAATTTATGTTCTTCTTC
>JAANDH010000204.1:185328-348292 GCA_011799765.1 Nymphaea thermarum | reverse complement strand
GTTTGGAGAATTTCCACGAAATTTTACTTATCTCCAACAACAAGCCTTGGACTAGAAGACTCAAGACCATGATTCATGGACGTCGGTCCCCCCACGGGTGGCTCAATCATTACAGCTACTTATTGCATCGTCTTCATATTCTGCAACAACAACCTGATCATGATATTTTGTCTCTTTTAGCTCGCTCTATGTAGTTTTTTGGTTCCTCTTCTTTTGGTATACTCTTATGTTTGGTTTCTTTCCTGGCTAGCGCTAGGCCTTGAGGCGTTGTTACTGCCAATTTTGCTGTAAATATTTCTCTTATTGCAATAAAAGGTTAGGGGGCCTTTTCCCCGCAGGGTTGTTGCGGAACTATCTTTTCACTATAACGTTGCCGGTTTACTCTGCTACTCTCAACTGCTTACTCTGCTACTGTCGACTGCACGAAATTCACCTCAAGTTTTGTTCTTTTCTTTTGAAATTTTTCGTTTCAAGAACTATCTTTTCACTATAACCTTGCCGGTTTACTCTGCTATTGTCGACTGCACGAAATTCACCTCAAGGTAATTCACCTTGTAAAATTAATCAGCAGTGGACTTATCCCTGTTTATTAAGGGATTGACATTGATGATTTTCATTGGTCTTTTTTGTTCCGTTGATTGCAATTTACTAAAATCGCTCATGAGTAGGAGTAAGTACTTACTGTAAAGTTAGTTTTCTAACTTTTAAATACCCAAACTTTTTCCTTGATCCAAAAGGTGTAATGTATATTTCGAATGATTTATTGATCCGCTAAAAAACTTGTTGCTGTAATGAAAATATACAATCAATTTATTAAGGAAGAATAATGTTCTTCAACTAACTACACTTACGCCTAGGGGCGGAACCAGGATTTAGTTTAGGGACGAGTCAAATAATCCAATCTCAAATTTGAGTAGGGCCAAACTGAGTCCAAATAAAAAAAAATATATTAAACGACTAGAAATTTATTATTTTTTAATATAATTTTTTTTTACAAGCTAGTTCGACCTAGGCAGGCCCTCCCCTCCCTCCACCCTGCTTACGCCAGTTATTTACAGTCATTAAAAAGTTATCTGAGCGATATAGAGGAGTTTGGAAGGATCTATTTTTGCCTTATTTACTAAACAAAAATCTTGCACAAATCTTGCAAACTTATGTTGAAAGCAAAAAAATCGTGAAGTGACTCAATTCCTTAATACATATACAATTTCTCGCTCTTAAATGAAAGCTTCTGGATCAGGTCCTCATTCCCCGTGGAAAAAAGCTTTGTTCTCCTCTACATTATTATTAACATTATTATTATTACTTGTGAGCAGCCCAGCTAAAAAACCACAAAATCACTTGAGGAAGTTTTCCCATTATTAACATTATTATTATTATCAGTCATTGTCTTACTTTAAGGCGTTTTTCGTCGTTTTTCTTTATTGTTCTTTTGTACGAGGATGAACTAAGATCTTTCGTACCGGGATGAACTAAGAGGATACGCAGATGAATACGAACAGCCGTTTTTGTTTTAGAATGTGGCCAGTGAATGCGAGGCCAAACAAGTGTGCTTACTTTTAGTTTTGTTTTGGAATGTGTGGCCACTTAAAAGTTTTGTTTTAGAATTTGTGGCCACTGTTTGCTATGACCGCAAAAAATTGAATGATAATCCATGTTTTAATGTGGTCCTCAAAATATTTGCTTTCATTCTCTATCCTATAAACAAGTTTGTTTGTGAGGTTGAGTTGGGAAAACTGCAACAACATTCATATCAAAAAGTTATTCAAAGGCTGAAAATAAGAAGTATGTATTTTTATATGTAGCAATGTTATAAGTGCTTAGAGACCGTGCCAATTAAACATAAATTTGGTGGATAGACCAAATTGCCTGGTACGATTAGGGCAATATCGGGAGCTGTTACCCCAGGAACTTTGCTCAGTTACTAGTATAATGTGCATTATTTTATCGAGATCCATAGTGTTGAGCAAAAAGCGAAAAGAAAAGGAAAAACAGTTGAAAATATTTGGTGGGATCTCTGTTATCATATGTTTCTGCTTTAGGCTGGTGAAGTTTGACGTAAATAAGGGGGCGTTTGTTTTCCAAATTTTAAAATTTTTTAAAATGTCTTAAGAAAGCATTAGGATGTCCCTTCGAGACTCAAATGGGTCTATTTAATTAAACACATTCTTCTAAAGCCATCCTCTATTGGTTATATGTTTATCTTTTCAGAGTGTTGCCTATTCTTTTGAATATGATATATTCATGCAGTTTCAAGATACGTTATGTCTGATGGTGCTGTTAATTTTGGTTTAGATCAGTAGCGGAGCCAGAAAAATTGGCTGGCGTGGGCTGGACAGTGAGAGGGAGGAAGAAGAAATGGCTGGCGTGGGCAGGACAGTGAGAAAAATTGGCTGGCGTGGGCAGGACAGTGAGAGGGAGGAAGAAGAAATGGCTGGCGTAGGCAGGACAGTGAGAAAAATTGGTTGGTGTGGGCAGGACAGTGAGAGGGAGGAAGAAGAAATGGCTGGCGTAGGCAGGACAGTGATAGGGAGCTCTTGAAAATATTTAGGCTTGCGTGGGCAGGCGCCCACACCTGCCCCACGCTGGCTCTGCCACTGGTAGTGGAGTGATGTCCAAGAAACAAACTCCATATCTCACAGACACACATATACAAGAGACCAAGGGCACGGAGTCAAGAATGTCTTACTACTACAAAATGAGGGAAATTTTGATTGTTAATATTAATGATATTGATTAAAACATTTGATACTGTGTGTAGATGTTGATTAAAACATTTGATACTGTGTCCAAATATTACTAATAAGGTGACCTATGAGGAAAATATCGATGATGCCCCACCAGTGGAAGGGGCTCGTGAGGGTTTTAAGCTGGATCAAATCTGGTTGAGATCATTTGAAAATGTATGGAGTTCAGATCATTTGAAAAAGTACAGAGTTGAGACTGTTTCTTCCTCATCTCACATACAAATGTTTAACACCTACCAATTTTCTCGAGTCTTCAAGCAACATCATTCTCTGGCCACAAAAATGAGACTAGACAATGGGGCTTTTAAGCAAGAGCATGTAACTTGCAAATATAATATGCAACATTTGCAATAACTTGTAGATTTTTGTAATGTTGTAAACTTTTTGTTGGCTTGTTATCATGAGTTTGCTCATCGATATGTAATACCAATCCATAGACATCGTAGCCATGTCCTGTTTTTTTTTTTTATTCATAAACTAAAATAATATAAATATTTAAAAAATTAGTATTGGATGTTTTCTGAAATTGAATAAAAATTAAAAAAATAATATAAACTCTTGCTAGCCCCTGCATCGCCTATGTGGCCTTGATAAGCTCGATATTAACAGTGAATTGTTGCTTTCGCCAAAACATTTGGACATAGAAGCTTGGAAGCAAAATGAAAAATGATTCACTAATTGCAAACGCTTATTTGGTAGTAAACATCAAAGGTTAAGGAAGTTTTTTTAAATTTCACTAGCAACTTATCATATGAGTGTTTTTTGATGATTAACCTAAATACGAATGTTGTGAATATATTTTTCTCAATCATCAAAAAACTGTTCATTCGAAGAATTCACTTAAAGTTTATAGCCAAGTCGGTTGTGTTTGTGGAAGATGGCCATGTGGGTGATGTAAGCAGCCGCCCTTATGTATTCGCCGGAGAAATGGCCACTGCCGATCTGCGTCCTCCTGTGCCGCCGCCTGCTCCGCTTGTTCACGATCTGTCCTTCCCATTGAATCTCGTTGGCCAAGGGGAAGTGGCCAAAATCCGATGAGGTGGTCACCCATGAAAGAACAGCCCGATCTTTACAGGCTTTCCATTTGCAACGGATGGCCGATTGCTGAAGCTAATCACCTTTTGTCTACTATTCCGGCTAATGGCTTGTATAGAAAATGGATTTCCCATGACAACATGTGGGATCCATTTAACGAAAAACTTACTTGAGTTGAGGTTCTGTGGGAACCCATTTTTGTTGTACATAGTACTTTATTTTATTTGTAATAAAAGGTAGGGGGCCTAACCCCCACGCAGCCATTGTCCGGAAAAAACACCCCGATCCAGAGAAACCCCAGACTTCTGCCTTCAATGTGCGCATAAGAAGAAACGATCGAGAAAAGAACAGGGTTGGACCAGATCCAGATACAGCAATCATGAATCTGGACCAAATGGATCGGATTCTGATGGAAAAGACATGGGATGGGACTTTTTTTGTTGTTGTTAAATGTACGATTGGTTTTTAATTCCGATAGGTACCGACTCAGATTTAATTTAGAAAAATATCATACATTAAACGTCCATATAATTTGAAAGTCGGATTTTAATACATAAATTTTGTTGTGTATTTAAAAGTCGGATTGAGAAGCAATTGTGGATTTGAAAACTGGATCCTAATTAGGTTCAAATATGTTATTAGGCTTTTGTGTCTGAATCAGAAATGAAATATGAACGCTGAGCATTCGATAATATGAAAGGTACATGTAATCGATTGACATCTCTAATCAGGTCAGAATTACATTTGCATTGACACGGTCGAATTTGTGATTGTCACAAGCTATGACAAATACCGGTGTTATCAAAATTATAGTTTAACTAATTTAAATCCGTCAATATATTTATAATGAGTAAGTTGAAAATATTATTGCATATGTTTTTTTTTTTAAATAAAGTATAATAGTATCAACAATTTGAAACATATGGTAGGCTTATAGACAGTGGCAAAATTGAAACCGTACCTTATGGAGAGCGTTACGTTCATGTTCTTTACCGTTGTATTCAGAAGATGTTTGATCGGCAAAGAACGCCAGTTTTTGCGTCAAAATTTCTGTCGCCAGCTGCCTCTTCGCACGAACTGAATTTTCTTGGACATTATCCGCCCATTGGAGTGGAACAAGCTGTCCTTTAGGCCCCGTTTGATGCCTCTGATTTTTTAGAGGGAAGATTTTTTCGTGGAAAAAAATCCACGGTAAAAAGTCGGACCCTCCAGGGTCCGACTTTTTTTTAGGGTAAATTTACCCTGCTCTATCGTTTTTGGTGAGGAGATTTTTGCTGCGTTTGTTTGCATAAAGAAAAGCCGTACAGTGAAATCTCTGTGCATCAAACGAGGCCTTAAGTTCATGGTTTTGACTCTTTTGTTCTTGTTGGAACACCTTGAGAAGATATGTGGGTACAAGAACAGGTTGTATCAACTATCAAACAAAGGACCAAATGTACCATCGGCCAAAGACCCTTCAGCTGCAGCACAATGAAACCACTAAATGTCACTTTGTATCTTCTTCTTTCTCTTCTTTTTTATACTTTCATCTTTAGCTGGCTGGGGATGCTTTATTTTTACATTTAAAAAGAGAGTTTACCATCAAACTTGGACTGGGTCGTGCTCAAGCTAATAAAAAATTCAAGGAACTTAATCCCAAGGAGATTCCACCTATTCAAGTCTATCATTTTATAGAATGTTTTAGACTTTGATCACTTCCGAGGTAAACAGTGGAGACTCACCGCGTGACAGAAGGCCGAAACCCACACCTAACTCTTTATTCTCATAGATTCATAGCTTGCTTTTGGTGACTCGAGGTGTTGTCGCTACTGTGCTTTAATGTGCACATCAGCGGCCCATCGCTTTGCAGTACAAAGAATTGACGTTTTGGAAATTACAGTTTCTATTTCAAAATCTTGGAGCATCAACTTTTTGTGTTGTAAAAAAAAGTCACTGATGCAAAAATTAAAGTGCTGTAGAGGCGGTACCTCGAAACTCAAAAAACAGACCATGTACCATAAGAAACAAGGGGTTGTGAACCGAAAGGAATTGGTGTAATGGATGAAAAGCGAACTAGTAGTTATTCAGTTTCTATTTCAAATCTATGAAGCCTCAACTTTTTGTGCTTCAAAAAGGAAGCCATGCACAAGTTAAAGTGTCCATAAAACACCAAAAAGAAACTCTATACCATAGAGAATAAGGGGTTGGGTGAACCGGAAATTGGTGCAACTGATAAAAAGAGAGCTGGTAGGCAATCAGTTTTTATTTCAAATATTTAAAGTGTCAACTTTTTGTGCTGTAAAAAGAAAGTAATTGATATACAAATTGATAAACACTAAAAACAGTCCCTCTACCATAAAAAAAAAAAAGAGGGGTTAGATGAAGGCTTCATCCAACAGCCGGATGGTGGTTCTCTCCGGCTCACCCAGTCTGGATGCAGAGACATGGACCTGGGTTTGCATGGGCAGCTGCTGATGATTCAATGTTTGGCACGCCGAGTGCTACAGGGCTGAACCAGCAGGATGGGCGAAATCCTTCATACAGCAAGGCCGTGGCCTTTGAACCAGAGGACTTAGCAGAGGTGGGACCGTGGGAGACCATGGAACTGCCTTAATAAGCACGACAATTCTGAACCAATATTGCGTCAGAAACAAGGGAACAAGGAACAGAGTTGCAACACACGTCCGATGTGCGCCTGTAATGTTCCAACTTCCAAGGAACTGGTGTTCATGGGTGTTGAACATTGAACCAGCCTTGATAATTGATATCTAAGCTCAGTGTATTTTTAATTGCCTTGTTTTGCTTCCGTTATATCGATTCCCAATGCGAGACGCACTTGACATTCGCCAATACGTTATGGCACGTTGTTCTGAGTTCTGACCACCGGTTCTCATTTCCCGCCATCTCCATCGTTCCCTCCATAAATCCCCACGCGGCCCTTTGGCTCTCCTCTTCCGTTTCCCTCCCGGAAGGCCTCTGCATCTCCGAACCCATGGACGAGAACTTGGAGCAGAACAAGCTTCCAGAGCTCAAGCTAGGCAAGTTTGAAGACACCCATCTTTGTTTCCGGTCGTTTTGTCGGTTGCCTAATTCATGGAAGATATGCTTCCTCTTCTTTCTCTTATTCACCATGTTGTTTTTGTTAACCTTTTTTCTTTATTGTTTCAGACGCGAAGCAGACGCAGGGTTTTCTGTCATTCTTCCGCTCGCTGCCTCAGGTAAACTCGTTCCCCCTTAATATTTCAGTAGCCACTGTTACCCTATTTTTTTTTATTGCGATATTGACGGCACCCACCATTTTTCAGGACCCCAACGCAGTGCGGTTCTTTGATCGTCGGGTAAGTCATATGTGTGCAGTATTCACTGCTAGAAGCTTCATAGTTGCTGTTTTTTCTTTTTCTTCCTTTTGCCTCCATAAAGTCTTATCGAGCATCATGGTGATTGGCGACCTTCACATTTCGATGAACACCTTTGATTTTTTCATGCCCTTGTCATGGAAGCCGTTATCTTCCGTTTGGTAAAATGTTTGTTCCACCATCTAGTTTTAGTGCTTTTTCCCTTGACTATTAACGTTTTCGTAGGACATTACCTAAACAACAATGTATTTTGTTTTGCTTGTTTGTTGGGCATATTCTCATAAAATATTTTCGAGTTCTTAATCCCCTAGCATGTATATATCTTCAGTAGCAATTGATTTTAATGCAGTCAAAATGTTTTTCATCGTAGAAATGTTTATAGCTATTTGAACGTTATGTTGGTCATCATAATTTTGGTGCTTGGCGATGCTTCTATTAACAGGCACTGGCTTATTTCCATTAAAAGAAACACAATGATGTTATGTTAATTTATGATTGTTATGCCATTACTACATATCATCTGAAGATAGGGAAACTCTTCGCAAGATTACGGTTCATGTTACTCTTATAGGACTTAATTATAATCGGAGCCTTATTTTGACCTTATTGAGACACAACTTTTCTACAGTTTAATAGCGCTAGAATTAATAATGTCCACTGTAGACAATAATCCTCTTTCCTATCTAGGAAAATATGGTAAAAGGGAAAGAGTTCTGCAAAATCAATGTTATAAAAAACAGTGTGTGTCAGCCTGTGCCAGCCGACAATATGCATTCACCTCCCATAATTCAATGGGATCTGGCACTTGCCCTTCCATTTTATGTTGCCCTGGAAGTTGTCCTTCCATTATATGGTTATCATGATTATGTTTCTATTTTGTGACCTTTTCTTTTTGGTGCAATCAGGATTATTATACTGCTCATGGTGACAATGCAACATTTGTAGCTAGGACATACTATCGGACTACTACTGTTCTACGGCAGATTGGCAGTGGCCGTGATGCTATTTCAAGTGTAAGCGTCAGCAAAACCATGTTTGAAAGGATTGCTCGTGACATTCTTCTGGAGAGAACTGATCATACCTTGGAGTTCTATGAAGGCAGTGGGTCAAATTGGAGGTTATCCAAGATGGGCACACCTGGAAATCTTGGAAGTTTTGAAGATGTATTATTTGCTAACAATGACATGGATGATTCTCCTGCAATTGTTGCATTGTCCCCCATCTTTAGGGAAAGCGAGTGCATAATTGGTTTGGCATATGTTGATTTGACAAAAAGAACCATGGGTATTGCTGAATTCCTCGACGACAGTCAATTCACTAATGTGGAGTCAGCTCTGGTGTCTCTTGGTTGTAAGGAATGCTTATTGCCAGCAGAGATTTCTAAGACTGTGGAAGCAAGACATCTGAATGATGCATTGGGAAGGTGTAACTTACTTGTAACTGAGAGGAAGAAAGCAGAGTTCAAATCAAAAGATTTAGTACCGGATCTTGGTAGGCTTGTAAAAGATTCTGTGGAACCTGCTAGAGATTTGGTTGCCAATTTAGTTTATGCATCTGGGGCTCTTGGTGCTTTATTGTCTTACTTGGAGCTGCTTGCAGATGAAAGCAATTATGGTAGCTATACCATTCAGCATTACAAATTGGACAGTTACATGAGATTAGATTCTGCAGCCATGAGGGCCCTCAGTGTTCTAGGGTCCAAGACGGATGCAAACAAAAATTTCAGCTTGTTTGGATTGATGAATAGGACATGTACTGCTGGCATGGGGAAGAGATTACTGAATAGGTGGCTCAAGCAGCCATTGGTAGATGTTGAGGAGATCAATTACCGACTGAATATGGTCCAGGCTTTTGTGGAGGATGCTGCCCTTCGCCTAGATTTGAGGCAACATTTGAAAAGGATTTCTGACATTGAAAGGCTTATGCACAGGCTTCAGAAAAGAAAAGCAAGTTTGCAACAAATTGTAAAACTTTTCCAGGCATGCCCTATTCTTAACTTATTTAACTTGATCGTGTCTTTGCTTTCTTCCCTCCTTTTTCCTTTGGCATGTTTGGTGACATAGAGCAGTGTTTTCACTATTTGGTGTCATAATTCAGTTTTGGCACAACAGTGCCCAAAAACTGGAGAAAGAGATAATGGTCGGTGCCTAGAAGTCCACTTTATTTGTTTTGTCTGTGTAGATATCATATATTATTCAACATACAAAAAAGTAAAACCAGCTTCATTAATGAGTTTATATTATTACAAGCAAACCATCAATAGTAGCTGTTTATGCATCTGGACTTCATGAAACCATCATTAGTTCATTCCATGTTTCCTTAGCTGTTCATTTAGTAATTACATCATCCATATCAGATTCGTCAGAGCAAAGCTTCACTATCACAAATATCAGTTTTTTTTTTCCCAAAATGTTGTTATAAATGGAAAATGATGGAAAAACAGAAAAAAGTGAAAAAATTTGCAATATTTTGGCAAAACCAAAAGTATCATGATACTATCGTAAGTTTATTTTCCAAGAAAATATTTTTTGATATGTTTTAGTTTTTGGATTTTAACAACTTATTAGCTGGTTTAGACTTTTATTGATGTTTGCAACAAAATTAATTAAATCTCATAATACGTAATTGCTTTATTATCTTTAATATATTTTAATTTTTTCGATTTCCTGAGATTTTACAGAGAAAAATAAGCTTTCCAATTAATTCCCTAGAAAAATCTCACCCACAAACGATATTTGTGAAAGATGATCAAACAACCATGGCATTATCAAGTATCTCAAGCATGTGTAGTTAGCACCTTCACTGTTGACAAGTTTTAACTGTGAATGGTTGAATGCTGGATTTTTTAACTCATGTAATTTATTTTTGGTTCAATAATTGCTCTTGCCAGTTAAAGAAAAAACAGTTTTTCCATCAATGTTCATACCAAGTAATGACAAGAATTATTGTTTAAAGAGAACTGTAAATTGCAATTATCACAAGGTTTACTAAAACGTTATCAACTGGTAGGGCTAAATGTCTATCCATTCATCTTAGTGAGAAGGTTAAAGGGTTTCATATTCTGCAGCTTGAAATTTGATTTACGCATTATACTTATGGTACTGTCATTAGTGCCAATTAACTATGTTCCTAAATTGTTGGGCATATATCTTGCAAATTGATACAATTTTGATTAGAAAAACCTTTCAATCAATAATTGCAGTCCAGCTTGAGGCTTCCTTACATCAAAGGTGCCATTGAGAGATATGAAGGAGAGTTTTCCTCGCTATTGAAAAGCAAGTACTTGGATGCATTGGATTATTGGACTGATGATGATCACTTGAACAAATTTATTGCTCTTGTCGAGGCTGCTGTAGATCTTGAACAACTTGAGAATGGTGAATATATGATTTCTGCTAGTTATGATTCAAAGTTGTTAGATTTAAAAAATCAAATGGATGCGGTAGAGAAGCAGATCCAGATCTTGCATAAACAGACTGCAAATGAACTTGACCTCCCTGTGGACAAAGGTTTAAAACTGGACAAAAGCACACAGTTTGGCCATGTGTTTAGGATCACAAAGAAAGAGGAGCCTAAAGTTCGTAAAAAGCTGAATGTGAGTTTCATAGTCCTTGAAACTCGGAAGGATGGTGTGAAATTTACAAATACAAAGCTTAAAAAGCTTGGAGACCAGTATGGAAAGTTACTGGAGGAATACACAAGTGTGCAGAAAGAGCTTGTTGCTCGTGTTGTTCAGACTGCAGCAACTTTTTCTGAGGTATTTAATCTAAGATTTATTTGCACATTGCTATTTATATCTTCTTACTTTGGTCTGGCCTCATGCAATGTGCAATTTGGTGTAGGTATTTGAGTCCATTGCAAAGATTCTATCTGAAATGGATGTCTTGCTTGCTTTTGCTGATCTTGCAACCAGCTGTCCAACATCATATGCAAGGCCAGAGATCACACCATCGGTAATATTAATAATGTGCCTTTGTGTAATGATCCTTGTTAACCATGTATTATTATATACTCCTCTCTTGGATAAGTTAGTTGAGATGTTTGTGACTTTTTTTTGGGGGGGGTGGGGTGGGGGTGGGGGTTGCAGGTTATTTGTTGTTCCAGTATGGAAAGGCATGCCATACATGATCAAGGGTAGACTGATCTATGAAAACCAATTTGCTATAATATGCATTAATGAGTGAATTCCATAAAAATAAAATTATTCTGTTTTTCATCAGGAAGAAAGATGTCCATTAAAAGCAAATTTCTTTCCAGATATTATTGCTTACGTATATGCTTTCTTTTACTAAAATTAACAGGATAGAGGAGACATTATACTGATGGGGAGCAGGCATCCTTGTGTAGAGGCTCAAGATGGAGTCAATTTTATACCTAATGATTGTCTTCTTGTGAGTTTGAAGGACTTATTCACTGAGCTGCCCCTTAAAATTGATGAGATGTACTCTTAATTTTGGTTTCTAACTTTCACTAAATTCAGATAAGAGGTAAAAGCTGGTTTCAAATCATTACTGGTCCAAACATGGGTGGGAAATCTACATTTATTCGTCAGGTTGGTGAGCATCTCTTGCACTGTTACATTTTCTTCAATTTGTGCTTGTGGAATATAAAAATTTCTATGTTCACTGGTTCTGTTTTTTCTTGTCTTTCGCTGCTGGATGTTAATGTATTAGTGGATTCAGATTCTAGTCTTTCCATGGAAACATGCATGTGCATCTTATATTGTGAGAAAACATGGTTGTGCTTTCATGAACTTAGTCATGTATGATGTATGTTGTTTCAAAGTCAGTTATTTTGATTGAAATGTCAATCTTGATTTGGAAAACTCCAGTTTCTTAGAAGTTAGAACAAGATCCACTTCCATTCTCAGTTTTTTTATGAACTGTGGCTCCAGTTTGCATTCTCTTATGATGCTTATAGCAGTTCATTGCTTTGCGATGCATCATTTTGCCACACAAATCTTGGATTTTGTTAGGAAGGTTTCCATATGGCATTAGTATGAAAAGGTTTTGCACATGAAACAAAGATCTTGCTGAATGGAATTTTTATATCTGATGGTGCAGCTTAAATGCTTATGATTTTTATATTCTGAAATTAGGACCGGGTTTTATGTTTGGGACATATGATTCAGTTACACAAAAGAAAGGTTGAAATTGTTTGTTTCTTGTTAGGTTGGTGTGAATGTGCTAATGGCACAAGTTGGATGTTTTGTGCCTTGTGATCAAGCAAGTATCAGCATCCGAGATTGCATTTTTGCTCGTGTTGGTGCTGGGGATTGCCAGGTGAGTTTGTATATCAGCAATAGTATGTCTACTTTTGTTGATCCGATGAGTTCTATTGAGAAGAATCATGTGGTCCGATAGCTTATGTGAATTTATGTAGGTTGCCTTTTGTTGGAGGAACTGCTTTCTAATTTTATGGTTGTGATATTATCTAAAAGGTGAAAATGGTTCTAATATATATGTATACTGTTGGGAGTTAGAGGTTTCTCTTTCTCCTTATCAATTTTTAATTGGACAGATCCTGAAATCATTCTAGGTACAATCTGTATCTTGGATATTGTCAAAGATTTAAGTACGAAAAGTCGAAAAAAAAACCAATTCGTTTCTACTTGCTTATCATTGTCCTAGCTTGTATACGGACATTAATGACAACACTCATCATTTTTTTTATTGTAGATACGGGGAGTGTCCACCTTCATGCAAGAAATGTTGGAAACAGCATCTATTTTGAATGGTGCAACTGGGAACTCACTTGTAATAATTGATGAGCTTGGGCGTGGTACATCAACATATGATGGATTTGGTTAGTCTTTTCCTTCTCATACCTCTGCAGTTGCTGGGGATATGTTATCTATAGTTGCATAATGTACTCTTTTAAGTTTTAAGAAGAACAATTAACCTTTATGAAAGCCATGTTCTTTTCATCAAAATTTCCCTGCGGCCTTCTTTCTAAGGTTATGGCAAGTTGCATTTATTATCTTTACTCATACTGATTTGATAAATGCTAGTCTTCTTTTTCTATTGTCTTGACCTGTCATACAAATGTGTCTCTTCCAGATGACAGCATGTTAAATCGTTATTTGTCCAAGTCTTGCTGCAATTGATTTATGCAGTGATTTTAAGGTTTTCTTAATCATCTTTCTGAAGATATTTTTGATCAGATGTTTAGTTTTTGATTCTGCTCTATGTACCTGCTTTTGTATCTTGATATTTTTGTAAGCTTTCTTACGTTTTCCACATTGAGTGTAGGTTTGGCGTGGGCCATCTGTGAGCATCTTGTAGAGGTCACTAGAGCACCAACCTTATTTGCTACACACTTTCATGAGCTAACTGCGTTAGCTCATCAGCATGATAATGATGTTGAGCCTCAGACAAAGTCTACCAATGGTGTGGCCAATTATCATGTTAGTGCTCACATTGATCCGTCAAGTAGAAAACTGACTATGCTTTACAAGGTATTCACTAAATCTTCTCTCTCTCCAGTTGGTGTTAGTTAAATTTCACTGCACAAAGACATACCCAAGTGGTATTTGGTTACCAGTGGTACTCCTTTCTCTTACTCCTATTTTATGCATATTTTAGGTTGAAGAAGGGGCTTGTGATCAAAGTTTTGGAATTCATGTGGCTGAACTTGCTAATTTTCCAGAAGAAGTTGTTTACCTTGCCAAAGAAAAAGCCGCTGAGTTGGAAGATTTTTCTCCTACTTCTGTTCTGTCAGAAAGTGCAAAGGTAGTGGATAAAGTACATATTGAAGAACTGCTGATGATTAGTTTGTCTTTTTTTTTTTTTTTTTTAATACCAGTACTTGCATGGAAAAAGCAAATGGGTCTCCTTTCCAAAACCCACCCACTTTAGAATGTAGAATCGATTCATTAAAATTTAAATGAACTAATCTATGTGTATATACATGAGTCTGTGTGTCTGTGTTCGACATATACTCCTCAGGGCTTTGGAGGCTAAAAGAGTCAACCTACTGGCTCCTCAGTTCTTCCACGCCGTGTTACCAATGAAATTACTTCTTATATTAGATGATAATATTTATTATAGGCACCTACATTACCTAGCATCGAGGCAGCATACCACACATGTATCTGTCGTATGCAGCTGTGTGTGCAGGTGCAAATGCACGTCCAATCGTCTGTTATTCATGGCTTCAATTTGGAGATCTGATTTTCATAGACTGATCTTCCTGTTTATATATGAGCTGCAAACTCTTGTTCTTTTTGTAGGCTCGGCCAAAACCAATATATGAGACAATCTAGATTTTGAAAAGAATAATTAATTCAGATCACTATGTCATACCTTCAGAATATTATTGATGCCAACTGCTTAGTGTGGCAGGCCTTGTGGGATGGTCAATATTTCATCTCATTGTTGTTGTTTCTAGCTTTTCAAGAGATTCTTGGATAATTTGTTTATCCTGGTTAACATCTTCTGTTGGTGAACTTTTCCCCTCGTTGTTTCTGAAGGTGGGTGACAAACGCAAGCGAGTGCTTGATCCTGATGATATGGCCAAGGGTGCTGCTATTGCACACAAGTTCTTGCATGAGTTCTCTGAAATGCCGTTTGACAAGATGGATCTGAAGCAAGCTCTAGAACAAGTTAGCAAGATGAGAAGTGATCTAGAGAGGGATGCGGTAGATAATTCTTGGCTTCAACAGTTCTTCTAAAATTCTGGTATATGAAGTAGGCCAATTTTGTTAGTTTTCAGCCTTTCCACTTCCAATTGTTATGGCATTGGCTGTTGTACAGTTTATCTGACGTTTTGGCTTCTTCTCCCTGCTGATATAGCTGAGCAACCCTCATATGCATATCCAGGTCAGAATTTGTAAAACTTGTTTGCAAATGTCCGTTGTTGCTTTGTTTTTATTTAAATGTACGTAAAGTTCCACAGTTGTCCTCATGTTACTAGTGCGTGACAGTTCTCCAGCCACTGAAACTATTTCCCAGCAGCCTGATCATGCTTCTGGCTGCAATTCCTAAATATTGAAGAAATTTTCATGGTGGGCAGAAAGAAGTACTCGAATGTTTCATATGAGGAACCACTAAAACAGGGGCATTGTAGACATACACTTCTTAGGTTGTCAAGTTTTTGACGCTTCCAGGAATTTGAATGTTTTCAGAAAAGGATGAATACAAAGAAGAAAAGTAGCTTCTTTGTAATTACGCCTCCAAAGCTAGGAGCTTGCCTGCAGCCTTCTTTGTAATAACCACTAAAATGTAAGCTTTTCTCTGCCTTTGTTAAAAAAAGACCTTTATCTGCTGCCTTATGTTGGAACGCTGGTGTATTATATCCCATGTCTGGCTTGCTATCCTGCAGAAGCTACTAATTTATTTCTCAGCTTGACTGCACCCAAGGAGCAAATAGAGTAACATTCTTGATGAAATATAACTCCAAGGTTACAATCCCTGCTCACGGGTCTGCTGTGACAAAAAACCCATCTTTTTCGAAGGCCCGATATAAATGTTAAAACCAATCAAAATAAAAAACCCATTGTTTCCCCTTTTTTGAAAAAAACTCTAAAATACATTGTTTGTGTTTTTTCACATTTTTATCATGTTTTTTTATTATTTTTACGTTTTTTTGTTTAAAGTTTAAAACTTAAATTATTTATCTTAGTTTCTATCATAATTAGAACATTTTTATCAAGTTTTCTGGTTAGTTTTCTTTATATTTATTTTACTTTTTAAGTGTTTTTGTTTTTTAAAAAGTCTATTTAAAAAAACAAGTTTGGGTATGGATATTATAATATGGGTACGTGCACCTTAGCCATATGAGACTTCGATTCGGGAGATCTGATTGGTTGGATATGGTGGATCTGATTGGTTAGATATGGTCAATGGCAGATCCGAACCGTTTTTTTCTCTTTTTGCTAGTGTGGGTACTCTGCTCTTATACCCATTCAAAGATTCCAAACATCAAATATCATACATGGGTTTGGATCCGGGTTATGTTGGATCTGGATAATAAAATGTCAAACCTGAAAAATGATCAGGTCGAGCAATCTACTTTTTTTTTTTGATAGTTTTATAAGATGTGTTTTATGTATTTTCTTTCTCGAGCTTAATTGAGTTTAACCAAGCCAAACCCCCTTAACTCGAGCTTGAATCGTTTAGGTTGTGAGTTCATTCCTTGGCTCGAACTCGACTCGTTTAATAAAAGAGTCAAGTTCGAGTCAAGTTTATTGAGCTAGTATGAGTCGAGTTCGAGTTAGCTCAACTCGTTCCGGACAAAGCTTGCTTGGGGGTTAGGCCCCCATCCTTTTATTTCAACAAAATAAGAGGTATATACAACAAAAAATGGTCCAGAAGGACCTCATCATCTATGAGTGGTTTCTTTAAGTGGATCCCACATGTCAAATGTGGGATTCCATTTGGTATACATGCCATTGTCCGGAATGGACATTAAAAGATTGGTGGCTTTAGCGAGAGGCCATCTCCTGCAAAAAACAATCCTACTGAGAAGACTGCTGAACATAGAGTTAGTGTCAGTGTTGCCCCTCTGCCTGTTAGGGCACTGCGAAAGTGTTGCTTCCAATCGCCACTATTGGCCAGTATGTAGATACGCCCTTGATTATCTTCTAAGTTAGCCAGGTACCCGATGCATTCCATAAGTATCTCGGTCTCCCACCATTCAGAAATGTTGCCAAACCAGCAAGCTAGACCGTGGCGAAACCAACCTGCTGTGTCTCTAATGAGACCTGCGACCCCTTTTCTACCAGCCTTAAACAGGGAGGTAATGCTGATTTCCACCCATATATCTGCTCGGTTTGCTCCATAAGGTCCCTGTGCATAACCAGTTTTGAGTTTTAACTCGTTGCGACTCAGTCCACTAATACGTCCACCAATGATCGCAGCAGTGTGACCAGAAGATTTTGGCCACGTTGCTTATAGGAATGTCTCCTCTATGCTTGAACTGGTTGTGCGTTTTCCAAATAAACCAAATCCCCAAATAAAAGCTGTCTTTCCAACATTTATCCAAGGTTTTGTCTTTGAAGCCTTGCTTGTGCCACCTGACGAGTCCTTGCTTTAAGAGTTGAGGGCTAACTCGTTAGCTCAACTCGTTGAATAGAGTTTTCGCTAGAATCGCTACCGAACAAGCGACAAAGTCTTTCAACCTGGACGTAGTAGCTTCTTCAATGTAGAAAAAGGATAAACAAAATCGAAAAGAAATTAGTCAGTGATGCATGTGATCCACTTGGCAAGCTTTTGCCTTTATCGCAAGCTTAAATAATGGATAGTTTGACTATGAGAAAGTCCAAACTCATAAAATCTAAGACCCGTACGACCGGAGATCTGCAATGAGACCTACAAGGAAAGCGAGGCCAATGAAAGTCCAGTTGCCTATAAACTTTGCAGCCCACTGCCTCCTCCACTGGCCCACATGGCCAAAGTCAGAAATAAAGAGAAATCACTAAATAAAACAAAAAAATATTCAAATTAAAGAAAAAAAGAAGAATGATGATTCCAATGCATTTTCTTTTTTTTTTTGGTCAAAGATTGTTATATTCCTTTTATACCTATATATATGAACACATTCTAAACAAGTTATTTCAGATAAATAATCTAGAATATTTCTACCTAAGTCACACGGATACTGGCAAGGGGATACGGGTACGGATACAGTAATTTTTAATTTTTTAGGATACGCGGATACGGCTAATTTTATATTATCAAATGATAAAATGAAAAAAAAAAACTAAAACTAATAGTTCATCACAAAAAACATTAAACTATCCGCCATCTTTGCCCACGATCTGTTGCAGCTGCATAAACCCTAAAGGCACAGACCTCGTCGGGTGAAAGGGAGAAAGAAATGTCGATAAAAAAAAATCGGGTTTTCTTTAATAGGTTCGGATCGGGTTTGACCCAGACCCGATCCAGACGTATCCAAAAAGTATCGGTATCAGGATTCAGGTATCGGAGTATAGATACAGATACGTGGGACAAACCAACGTATCCGTGTGACATAGATTACTACATATGAGACACCTTACACATCATTCTTAAACAATTTCGATTAATTGCATTGCTTCTCTAAAGGTTTTCTAAAGAAAAAATTACATTACTAATGCTCACTTCAAGAGGTATAACATAGCTGGTTGGACTCGTTGGCTAGTAAGAATCTAGTCATCGATTCAATTCTTATCAGTATTATGCACCTGGGTCAATGAGATAGAGTAGTACCGAGTTGAAAGTATACTATCCCTACTCTAGACTTTCATGCAGCTTTGGACCCAAGAGGTTGCGGGAAAGAGGCTTCAGCTCTCGCTCGGGTGGTGGGATATTTCTCACTTGCCCGAATTACATTTCACCACTGAACAGACTTTGCAACAAAAGTGGATCTCTCTCTCTCTCTCTCACACACACACACACATTCACAGGTGAGCAAAAACAATATCCCGCCACTCGAGTGAGCTGCTTACCATAGGGGTCCAGGGTTGCATGGGAGTCGGAGACTCGGAAATGAGAGCAACATGCCTTCAACTTGGTACCACACCTCCTCATTGACCCCTGAGATAATGCCTGAAGGTGTCAAACTGCTAGACACACACACACAGACTCTCTCTCTCTCTCTCTCTATCTCTATCTCAAGCACACACGCACTCACACATATACGTGCATGCCCATATGCAAGCAAACATGCACACACACACAGAACACATGCCAGAACACATGCAAGCACACATGCCTAGACCGTGGCCCCATCCAAGCTAATTGAAAAAAAAAAATACATTAAGAAAATTGAAAATTTTTAGTAGCGTAGCGTATTTTTTGGATTCGATTTTAGTTTGGCCTTACCCGGATAACTCAGATAAGTTCGTTGGACTGTTTGGCCTGCCCCTGAAAAAAAATCCTCGCTCCGCCCCTGCGTGCAAGAACATTCCATGAACTAAAATTACAGAACCCATAAGATAAACTAGTGCTAGCAAAGGGCTGTTAACAACTTGGCAATGGCTGCAAGCAGGGTGTCATTCTCTGCCATTCCCATTGTTAATGTTTGTATTATAAGCAGGAACATTTATTTCACATGAACCAGCTGACCCCTAATTAAATGACCTACTGAGAGGCATCAAACAGTACCACAACATGTACTTAATGGCCCTTGAAGCAAGGGGGGTGCCTTTCTGCTGTTGTAGGGCCCTCCCTTCTGCCTATGCAGTCCAGCCTGGACATAGGGGTGCTGTAACCAAACACCAACCCAGACAATTTTCATTGGACTTCCATTTCTTATTCAAACGCATCATAAGCCGTCCATCTGGAGATGCATGGATGGCAATGGGCGGCCTTGAGCGTAAACGGCATATGATTTTTTTACTTGCTTTTTTTTTCTCATAAATTGGCAAGTAGGAGAAAGGGAGGGACTCACCAGATCAGGGGCGGAGGGAGGGAAGGGCCCGCCTAGGCCGTGGCCCACCCCTAAGTAGCTGAAAAAAAAATTTTACATTAAAAAAATAAAAAATTTTAGTTGTTCAATGTATTTTTTTTATTTAGATTCATTTTGGCCCTACCCAAATTTGAGGTTGTATTTTTTGGTCCGTCCCTAAACGAAATCCTGGCTCTGCCCCTGCACCAGATTATGGTAGGTAGTGAGCTTACTCTTGCCCCTTATCTAGCTATACACAAGACTGAAACTAGAAGTAATTCCAACCCGTGCATAGGTTATGTGGGCCTTAGCACTTGATGTACAGCTGGCCGCATATATATATATATATATATATATATATATATATATATATATATATATATAGTGAGTGAATGGTGACTCTAGTTATCTAAAGTTACTCAGCCATCTAACTAGCCATTCATCTTATGTAGATAGATGATTGAGAGAAAAACATGGAGAAAAAAGTAGACATTAATACTAGAAGACCAAAATTGCCGTCACCTTTTTCTTTTTCTTGTTTTTCTCTTAACCATTCACCATGTTGGATCAGATGGTCATAATTAGATGGCAGAGTAGCTCTAAAAAAATAGAGCCACCATTCAATTTTCTTCTATACACACACACTAGTGACAAACAAGAAAGTCTCTCAAAGTATATATATACATAAAGTAAAAATACCTTAAGAGTCAAAGTATGTATAAATAAGTAAGAGTTATAAGATATCCAAATAAAAAAAAATACGACACACTAGTCTATATGTACTGATACATGAGCATCTCAAAAGAACACCAAAGAATTTAGCATAGCTGGTGGTCCAGTGGCTGGTAAAAGGTCAGCATTATATATATATATATATATATATATATATATATATATATATATATATATATATATATATATATATATATATATATATATATATATATATATATATATATATATATATATATATATATATATATATATATATATATCAAAAGCTAAGAGACTTTCTTGTTTGCCACCAGATGCTAATACCCCTAGCCTCAGAGCCTATACTTGTTTTGGCAAGATCTTGATACTTATATGAAACGCTGACCTTTTACCGGCCACTGGCCCCACCAGCTATGCTAAATTTCATGGTGTTTTTTTGAGATTTTTATATATCAATGGTTGAGTTACCTATAGACTAGGTGTGTGCATAGCGGTCAATTTTTTCTTTATTTTTATTTAGATATCTTTTATTTTTTTACCTATTTATATTCCTAAGGTGTTTGATGAGACCAGAATTGTGGAATTCTAAAAATTAAAATTCTCATTTTTGATGAAATGGGAATGGCTCTATCAAACAAAGATTTTTTATTTCGGAACCTTGAATCGAAATTCGGGAATTATGATTCTACCATGGGGGTCGAATTGATTCCAAAATTTTAGAATAGTTTGATTTTTCTTTGGGGCACATGTCACAAAGGTTTTCAGTTCATCGATTCTAGGATTTTAATTCTTGTCTCATCAAACACATCATTTTCAATTCTGGAAACGAAATTTCATACTATCAAACACAAATGAAAATTAGAACGGGAATTTTCACTCTAATTTTGGTTTGAGGTGAGATTTTGTTTCTCGAAACTTCAATCGTCAAACCCCGACAAGAACAAAGACTTTAAGTGCCCATAGCTAAAAATTTCTAGCTCCGCGTGGTACATGTGGCATGCGGAGACCATTATAAGGGTTCAAGCAACAAAGGCGGAAGTAGCGAAGGCCTCGGTCCCATGTCCGACAAATCAACATAATATAAAATCAGGTTCATAGTTGGCCGATTCTGATCTAATTAGGGTGATGGATCAACGGTTTAAATAGAGGACTTCTATAGGTATACTCTTATAAATTTAAGTAAAAACATATTTGAGTTTGAATTTCCTTGAGTTAAACCTGTCATTAGCATCTAATTAAAGCTGATAACCTTCATGTTTTGTCATTATTGAATCCTGTCGGGCGACCGATGAGGATTATGTGGTCCATTAATAAAGTAAAACTGGCCTGTATGATTATGATTTTAATAAAATTTCATGTTGTTTAGTTTCTTCATTACTTTAGATTGATTTAATTATTGCTTGATAGAAACTTGGGAAATGGGTTAATGTCGGCAGGTCCATATCATTGTGCACTTCATTTCAATTATCCACAGTAAGATCTGCTTTCAACTTTCTCTGTATATCTTCAAAGCTATGTCACCATATTGCAGGGTGCCAGAACGGCACATCCCAAAAAATTTAGGTGCGGTGGTGCGACAAGGGTATTTTATTATTATTATTTTTTAATTTATTATACATATATAACAAAATAAGCATATTGTTACAATTTAGTTATTAATGTACATAACATACTTGAATAATTGTATTGCATAAAAAAATATTAAAACAACATATATTATATAAGTAATATAGTAATATGACATTTTAACTGGGCTCGGGTGTGAGTCGGAGTCGCACCCATGTGCGGTGTGCACCCGACTTAATGCGGACTCCGGTGCGGCAGTAAACTAAAATAGTCCGGTGACTTAGCTTCAAAGAGTAATTATAGTTGGTTGTTTGGAAACAGTAATATTATGTTGTTGTTTCATGCATCTACCCAAAAAAGTGAGACAGATTCATGAAATATTTTTTAGAGTACCCAATGAATGTAGCCAATTTTTAGATTCAATACCATAACGTTATTGTTCTCAAACGGTCACTTAAAGGTTGTATCACGTTTCAATGAAGCTGCCCCAAAAATTAAGAAAGATTCATGAACCCTTTAACATAGTGTTCCATGAAACCCTAAACTTTGGCATGCATGAAAAACGTTGTAAGAATGTTCCATAATTTTTCCCCAAATATTAAAATATATTCATAAATTACATAAACAAGTGTTCCATGAATTTAACATAATATTCCTGGCACATTCATACAACAGTGACATAGTTTACTCATGCCAAACGAGCCCTTAAGAAATAGAATTTTTAAAATAGTACCCCATAGCTAAAAATTTCTGGCTCTGCCATTGTTGGTATAAGGATTCAAACATTATAGGCAGAGGTAGTTTGAATTTTCTAATAAATTTAAGTAAAAAATTATTTAAGTTTGAATTTCCTTGATTTACGTCTATCATTAGCATCTAGTTTAAGCACTTAACAGAAACATGTATGAGTTACCTTTGCAAAAGTTGAGCGTGTTTTTGTAAAATTTTCATGTTTTTTCTTTTTAGTGAATCCTCTCTGATGATCAATAAGGACCGTATGATTATGATTCTGAATAAAATTTCATTTTCTTAATTACTTTGAAGTAATTTAATTTTTTCTTAATAGAAACTTTGGAAATAGGCTAATGTCGGCAGGTTCATATCATTTACACAATTCATTTCAATTGTTCATAATTAAAACTTTCGTGACACGTTTATTACTGTTTTCAACTCATTGTTTGGGTCCGGCTCATAAATTACTTTTTAACAGGAACGGAGCCGGAGATTTCCGGCAGCTGCTTAAAAAGAAAAAATTCACATGTATTTTTAGAAAAATTCATTTATTTAAAAAAAAATATTTTTTGGCATCTATTAAAATTTTGAAACTATGATCTGATTCTGTTCATAAAAAGTTTCTTGCTCCACGCTTGCTTTTTAAAGTATTTAATCAATCTAATCAACTTTTAAGTTATATGCACAATACAATAACAGAACATAATGTTACTGTTTTCTAACAACCCCATGATTTCATTGATAAAGAAACCAACGTTACTCCAATATTCAAATTCTCTTTTTAGATGCGTTCGTAGGGACGCTCGCAGGAGGTGTTCGAAGGGGCGCTCGTGGGGGGAGTCTGGAGGGGCGCTCGCAGGGGGTTTCGGGTGGGGCACTCGCAGGGGGCGTTCAGTGGGGCGCGCAGGGGAGTCGGGTGGGGCGCTCGCAGGGGGCGTTCAGTGGCGCTCGAAGGGGGAGTCGGGTGGAGAAGTGGGTTCCGGTAGGGGATCCTCGGCGATCGCAGAGGGGATTTGGGTGAGGTTGCCGTCTGATGCACGCGGGAGGGTCGGGTGGAGAGAGAAGCTCTTGTAGGGGCGTCGGTAGGAGAAGAGGGATTCCGGCAGGGACCCCCGGCGCTCGCCGGGGAAATGGATGTCGGTGGGCAGATGGACCTGGATAACCTAAGCGATTTTCCCGAGCTGGAGAAAACTGGTGGAGTGACGACAGTGGGCGGAGGTGTATGCGACAACGCCCATGGTTTCGGAGTGGAAGAAGAAAGGGGCATAACGGCTTTGGCTACTCCGAAGGAGGACTGTATGCAGGAGGGAGGAGGTGATGTCGATGGCTCCACTCCAAGAAATGGGCCAAAGAGATGGGCTAGTGTTGTAGCTGGCAGTTCCGAGACAGAACTTGAGGGATGCCCAGCGGTGACGGTGGACAAAACTGGTGATGAACCAACAGTGGTGTTCCCTGCAGAGGCGTATAAAAGAATGGAGGACCAGTACCGTTTCGCGGCTGTTGCTGGCTTTTACGGAGGACGTTCGAACACAGGGGTGGATTATAGGTATGTTTTCCAAACCTTACGTAAGCTTTGGATGAATGTTAGTCGTCCTACTTTTTCTGTCATTGGCAATGGGCGGTTCTTGGTGCGGGTTAACTCGGAGGAAGAGCTCAGGGATGTCCTGAGCAGAAAATGGGTTGTTGGGGGTCGATTTTTGATTGCGAGTCGTTGGAAGCCAGGTACTGAGATGCGATTGCTTGAGGAGGAATCGATCCCTCTGTGGATTCGCCTCCCCCAGCTTCCCGTTCTTTTCTGGAACTCGTATAGCTTTAAGGCCATCGCTCAAGGGCTGGGCGCGTCCTTTGTTAGAGCTGATGAATGCACGATTCACAGAGACAAACTGGGTTTTGCACGGTTGTGCATTGATGTTCCTCTCAATTTTAAACCGGTGCCCAAAATCAAAATTGAAGCAAGGGAGCATAAGATTAGTCAAGAAGTGATTTACGAATCTAAGGTACGATTCTGTCGTGTGTGTGGCACCACCTCGCACTATGAGGAAGCTTGTAAGAACAAAACTAATGATGGTACCCCAACCGTTGAGGAGCAGGCCTGGAATAAAGTTTTGGTCATCAAAAAGGATGGAGGAGGATTTCATAGGAATGGTTCTGGAGGGAGGGAGCCTCAGGCTAATAGATTTGCTATATTCGGTGATCAACTGGACAAGTCTGTTGGAAATGACAGTCTAACTGATCGTCAAGTAGAAACTAGGTCATTTCGTAAGTTTGAAGATGGGGGATCAACTTCTAAACAACAGAAGGAGGTTAGGAGGGCTGGTGAACATGAGAGCAAAAAGAATCTTAAAAAGGGAACGAAAGGGGGGAAGGACATGATTGAAGGGCAAGGAGAGGCTAGAAAGAATAAAAGCATAGAAAAACATAAATCTAATCCCTTTATTAGCCTTACCCAGACAGTCACTAATGGCATTGGCGACCAGGGAGGCCCATCGAGGTTCATGTTCGTAGCTGGGTCTAAGGAATCTCCCACTGAAAAGGAGAAGGTTGGCGATTCGATTTGGATGGAGGGGCCTGAACGAGATCCAGACAATGAGGGCTATCAAATGGTTGAAGCTGATGTTAAGCAGAGGTTGACCAGAAAGTCAACGAGATTTGCTAGCAAGGGGAAAAAAGGTCGGCCTCCAGCCGCTCTGGTTTCCTTGGAAGATGCTCTTGCACACAAATGCTATGGCACCAAGAAGAGAAAGAAGGCGACTGATAATATGAGTAACGCCCTTGTTGATCTCCCCCAAAGAGAGGTTAACGACGGAAATGAAAATGGTAGGGTCCTTGAGACTGATCGTATGGCTGCAGAGACTCTGACTACTCCTACTCATGAATATTTTTAGTTGGAATATCAGAGGGCTTGCGAAGAGGCCTGCGCAACAAGAATTGAATCTTATTTTTAGTAAGTATAGTCCGTCCATTGGGTTTGTTCTAGACACGATGATTTCCCCTCATAGGGTGAAAGTAATCATGGAACGATACTGCAAATATAAATATGTGACTAACGATGATTGTCCTGATGGTGTAGTTAGAGTTCTTTGTGTGTGGAAAGAGGAGGAGATGCAAGCTTCTTATGTGGTTACGAATCACAACTGGGTTGGTGTCTCTTTTCGTAGGTTAACCGACAATAAAGTTTTTGTTGTCTTTGGTGTGTATCTACCACCAAGGTTTGGGGAAAGGTTGCAGAGCCTTTATCAACTAGAGGCTCTTGTTTCCAGAGTTGATGGGCCAGTGTTGTTAATTGGTGACTTCAATGCCATGTTGAGCAGCTGTAATAAATCGGGATCAGCACCTTTAGCTGCTTCCTGTATTTCCTTTAGTCGATTCATTTATGCTTGCAGGCTTAAGGAGGTCGAAGACACTAACAAGAAGTTCACGTGGTCAAATCATAGACAGGGGCATGACTCTGTGCAATGTAAATTGGATTGGTGTCTGGTCAATAATGAGTGGCAGATCGTTTTTGGTGGAGAGGGCAGCCTTAAGGTTCAGACGTCAGCCTCATCAGATCACAGTGTACTTTTATATCAGACCAGAGACATTATAGACGATTCTCAAGGCAAGAAGCCGTTTAGATTCTTTAAGCCTTGGTTGATGAGCAAGGAAGGCAAGGAGGTGATGCTCGATGCTTGGAGAGGCGAGGTCAGAGGGTGCCCCATGATGCGCCTCCTGGTCAAGCAGAATAGACTGAGAAGGGCCCTTTTAGTATGGAATACCAATTCCTTTGGCAACCTTAGTAATAACATTGCGAACCTTCAAAGCAAGCTGGAGGGTTGCAGGGAACGTGTGGAACAAGGTATTGAAGGTGCGATTGATGAGGAGCACAACGTGAGGAAGCAATTATCTCAGGCCCTCCTCATGGAAGAGGTAATGTGGAAGCAAAGATCTCGTATTCGTTGGCTTGCGGAGGGTGATAAAAATACACACTTTTTCCATGCGATGGCCAAATCTAGGCAAGCTAAACGAAAGATTACTAGCCTAGAATGTGAGGGCACAGAATATGTTCAAAGTGGGCAGATTCTTGAAGTGTGCACTACGTATTTTCGTAACATTCTTGCTACTGATATAGCGCATGGTAGATCTTTTGAGGATGTTGATCGTATTCCTAAGGTCACTGATGATGACAATGAACAACTGTTAAAGCCTATCTTGGAGGAAGAGGTGACTGCAGCTATGTGGAGTTTAGACAAGGATAGTGTTGCTGGTCCGGATGGTTTTCCTAATTATTTTTATCAGGAGTGTTGGGCGATGGTGAGCACTGATGTGGTGAAGGCTGTACAAGACTTCTTCACATCAGGGAGAATTGTGAGGAGTGTCAACGAGACAATGATTTGCCTCATCCCCAAGAAAGAGAATTCTAAGAAAGTTGAGGATTACAGACCCATCTCCTTGTGCAACTCTATTTATAAAATCATTACGAAGGTCATTGTTAATAGGATGAGGAATATCCTTGGTCGTGTTATCAATGTTAACCAAGCAGCCTTTTTGAAAGGCAGACACATCCATGATAACATTTTGTGGGTGAATGAGACCATCAATTCTAAAGATTTTTGGGACAAAGGAGGCTGCTGCTTGAAGCTGGACTTGATGAAAGCTTATGATAGAGTTTCATGGGCCTTCTTAGCTAACAGTATGAAGTTCTTGGGGTTCCATGCCAAATGGATTGATACTATCATGAGGTGTATCACCTCTGTGTCTTATACAGTTCTAGTGAATGGTAGGATGGCTGAGAAATTTGACGGGAGGCGGGGGCTGCGACAAGGTGATCCTTTATCCCCCTATCTTTTCCTGATTGTTATGGAAATGTTCAATAGACGTATTACTAAGGAAACGATTAGTAAAAACATTCTTGTTCCAAAAATCCGGCGTGTGGGGCCTAATGGTTGTGCTATGCTTTTTGCTGACGATGTGATTATGTTGGTTAAGGCCACCAAGCGAACTATAAACACTATTGATGTTATTTTGAAGGACTTTGAATATTCTGCGGGTATGAAGGTGAATAAGCAGAAGTCTGAAATTTTTGTCAGAACCATGGTAGACTGTAACGTGTTGGAAATTCAGAGAATTCTTCAATGGCCTAATGGGGATCTTCCTTCAGAGTACCTTGGGCTCCCCTTGTTTTTGGGAAACCTTACTGAAGATCTTTGCTTACCACTTCTCAATAAGGTGGAAAAGAGGTTGGCTGGATGGAAGGCTCGGATTTTGTCCTATGCGGGACGGTTATGTCTCATCCGTTATGTGTTGATGACATTACCGTACTACTGGATGATGGCGTTTTGATTGCCAACTGTTGTGTTAAAGAAAATACAGCAAGCATGTATCAAATTCATGTGGAATGAGGGGGATGGAGCACGGCACATGCATCTTGTCAAATGGGATCGACTTTGCATGCCGGTTGAAGAAGGAGGAGTTGGTATTAGTAGATTAGAAGAAGTGAATAGAGCGTTGCTTGCTAGCAGATGCTGTCGGTTTTTGTCTTATGGGACTCCTTGGGCCAACATTTTTAAGGATAAGTATTTGAGCCACCATAGTCCTTGGACTTTTAAAAAAGCACCTAACCAAAGCTGGGGCTGGAAAGGATTGCGGTGGGGTTGGAGTTGGATCCAGGACAAAGTTGAGTGGAAAATTGGTAATGGAGAACGGACCAGGTTTTGGACGGATCGTTGGTTGGGGCAAGTGCTCTTATACAGAGTTGATGCGAATGGAATTTCGTTGCCGTGTAGGGAGTTTAAGATCAGTGTTCGAGAGATTACATGTGGGAGGCAGGATACCCAGTCTTTTGCCATTGCTAGGAGTCTTGGAGTGTCCATTGATAACATCAGGCTTATGGATACTGAGGACAAACTAGTTTGGAGTGAGGATGGTAAGGCGATTTTCAAAGCTGGTGAGATTGTCAAGAAATTGCCGTACTCAGGGTGTTAAAGAGTGGTGGCGGAAGAAGATTTGGTTTAGCTACGCTCCGGCCAAGAGCTGTTGGCACACCTACATCGCCTGTGCAGGCAGACTTCCCACTCTTGATAGACTTCAGAAAGTTGGAATTCATCTTGCCAATCGTTGTCCTTTGTGCCTTTCTGCAGAGGAGACCAATGGTCATGTCTTAATTAAGTGTAGAGTTGCCAAGGAAGTATGGCGGTATGTTGTTGCAAAGTTTGGTAGAGTGAAGTTTCCCCAAGGTGGGATTGTAACTGAGTTCCAAAGATGGTTACAAGCTAAGATTTCGGGGCATTGGAGACAGCGGTGTTGGAGAATCTCCTTCTTGGTTGTCTGCTGGAGCCTGTGGCAACTAAGGAACAGATGCCTCCATGAAAGCCTTCAATCCCATATTGNCCATGAGCCAAATGACTATTTTGTTGACTTCAATGTATAGGCATAGTTTGGTGGATATAGATGCTTTTTAATTTTTTGTGAAGGGTTGAGACAATCCTTTGTTTTTTTACTGTTAAGGTCTTTTGGCCTTTCCTTGTACATACTCATTTTGTTGAAATAAAGGAAGGGGGCCTAACCCCCAAGCAAGCTTTTACTTCAAGTTGTCCTCTTTTTTTTTTCTTTCATTTCCTTCTAACAAGTTTTGCACTATTTTGGTCTTTGAAGAAGAAGCCATTCACCTATGAAATATTTATATTTGAGTTTTAGCCTTTTGGGAGGCGACCATAAGAAATGGCCGATGCATGTGTGGTCACTGTGTGGGCAATTGCATATACAGATCCATTTCGAGGTAATTGTTCCTGCTTTTATATTGAGCGTCTGAAAATTTTTAAAATTTTATAACCAGGGTTCCTTAACTAGAAATTTTTTTGGCTTCACCTTTTACTGTAAGTAAGATACAGTAAACCTACCTGCAAAATCTAGTTCAAGTATAAAAAGGGGGTTACAAGTATCTGACTTCATTGATATCTTATTTATATGTCGGAATTCTAAAATATGACCACTAGGAGTCTTCATATATATATATATATATATATATATCAACATTGCTATTAGTGGACGCAGCACACGTATCTACCAAAAGGGCATTATTTTTTTAACAGGACAGTTGATCAATTTTTTTTAACACAACATCGGCGCATCTAATTTTTTAAACATGAGCTTTAACTAATGTGATCAAGATCGTTAATTCAAGGATGTCATCGGCATGAATCAATAAAATATATAATAAAATAATAATAATTATTCAACTTTGAAAAAAAAAATCCAAATGATAAAAAAGAAGCCGTGTATGACATGTTGCATCCTTAGATCATCAGTTGGACCCAACCGAAACAATGAAGGCTCCAATGGATTGAAGTAAGAAGCTTAATTAATGTTTCGAAATATTTATTAATTATTAAACAAAAACTAAACATAATAAAGTTACTTATCTTTTGCTTATGATTTAGGCACGCTAGCTTTAGTTTTAGGTGAGCAACATCAGTATTTCAACCTTACCCTTCCCCTATTTCCATAAAGTACTAGGCATCATTTCAGTGTCTTGAGGCGGCATCCTAGCTATGCTTCAATATGTAGAAGTTAGCTTTAGTTACAAGTGAGCAAGAGGTGCTAGCCTCTACCATTTCCCCATCTCTCCACAATGTACTAGGCATCATTTTGGTGTCTTGAGGTGACATCGTAGCTATGTTTCAACGTATGTATGAGTACCTTTTTTTGCTGCGCAAAGAATTAACACTATGAGAATTTGAAACAAAGACTGACGGCCTAGCAATTTGATCTCATCCATTGTGGCAACCTTTAAAAAGGATGTTAGCTTAAGTTTCTCCATGCCATTTGCAACCATGAGGAATTTCTAATTACTTAAGAAGAATTAAGGATATTTTGGCTATTTTACAATTGAACCTTTTCCAACTTACTATTTTTGCCCTTTCTTAATTTGAAATAATACAAGGACATTTTAGTCATAAAAGCCCTTCTCCGAAAGGAAGTCTTAAATAGACCACCAAATTCCAAAATTTGGATGTGCCCGTCGGTGCGCCACATATATATGATAATATAGTGTGTTAATGTGAGATTTCATTCAACTTCTCCTCCTCTTTAGGCAGCAACCTTTTTGTTTAATATATATATATATATATATATATATATTCCTATGATTTTACAGAAAGGAAATTCATTTTCCCTTTTTAGACTTTTTGTACTTATTATAAAATGAGCCCCTTTTTATATTGAAAATATATTTTACCTGCAGCACTGGGGCAAGAGTCAAACGAGCGTGAAAGTTAATCATAATTATGAAGGAAGTTTTTGAAACTAAAAAAAAACATAGATTATAAATACATTTGCAGAGATGGAACAACTTCCATAATGTTTCAAAAATATCTCATAAATACGTATACTTTGTGAATGCAAAAAAACTACAGACATTTGGAAATACAAGAGTTATTTTAAATAAAGAGTTTTTCACAATCCTCTTTGACTAATAACAATTTCGATTTCTTATAAAAACAAAAGGTTCTGGAAAAATGAAATACGAAAAATCGACTTTAAAAAGATCGTTTGTCAATTTTGTAAAAATTTTAAGAGTAAAATGGTTTTAAAATATACATTAACATTTTTCATTTCTTGCATATTATTTTATAAATTAATGCGGCCAACCATAATTTCTCAAATATTAATGGTCAGAAGGTGAATAAATTCTTATATAAATACATCAAGAAGCCCACGGGGTCATCTGGAATGTTTAGAGTTCAAGAAATATAGCACCATGGGAGTTCAGAAAGACGGCCAATCCAAACGAGAGATGAGTTATTTGGCCTGATTGTCTGCCATCAAACTGTAAATCTTTTTCACTGAGATGTATGAGGGAGGAGAAAAAGGTAAACGCCGATGACATGTCGCAATCTTGGTCGCCAAACAGTCGATTAACATTTGTCCGCGTGATGTGACTTCGCGCAAAATCCTGCCTGCTAAAATGCTAACGAAATTCTTGTTTTCCAGAAACAGGGGCCTTCTTTGCCTTTCCCTTTGCTGTCTGTGCCCGAGTGCGTTTCTGTGCTTATCTGTCGGTCGAGTTTCGGCACCGTGGATGGCTCTCAGGTTGGTTTATTCACTCCCTTCTTGGTTCTTGTTCTTTCTGCGCATTCATGGATGCTTGGGTTTTTGGTGTGGGGTGAGATGATTTCTCGAGTCATGTTTTTTCATTTGGCATTGTTCGGAGGGAAAGAAGTCATCGTGCCAATTCTGGGATGTGAAGAAATGTGCTTCAATCCTTGGTGGGCACCTTTTCTTTTTTGCTTTTTCTGACATAATTGGCTAGAGAAAGCTTAGGTATCGACCAAAGTAGTTTCTGAAAATGGTGGGCACCAATTTTGGGTCCTGGGATGTGAAGCAATGAGTTTCGAATCATGGGTCTTCTTCTTTCGTTCTTGGTAGATCTGATTGTAGTTTTGTAACTATTCGTGTAGATAAATCCTTGCTTTTAAATATCCGGATTTTGCTTCATGTGTTTCATCCGGGATATGTCATAGTCGTTTGCTGCCTTTCTGCTCAAGTTGTTCAATTTGATTCAGCTGGGGATTCTGCGCTAGCAATCGCCATTTCTAATTGGAATTCACTTGAACCTTAACTTGGCTACCCTTCTTGATCTTCTCAGCGTGAACCATCATTCTAGTTTTGGCACTTGTTTGCTTTACAGCAGGAGATGGTTTCTATTGCATGGTGGACTAATTTGGATGAAAAAGGGATGTTGTAACCGCAGCCTAGCTTGATAAGCAGTCTGACTTCTCAGCTATGATGAAATGCCTTGTCTGTCAAGCCGCTTTGGTTGAGCTGCCTATACTCGCGATTTAGGTCACCAATTTGGACGACTCTTTATGCTTTGCCGGCTCATACCAGCCATCTCGTGTGATGTTACAGCAACTCTGACATATGTGCTTTGCCGGCTCATCGTAGCCATCTGTTACAGCAACTCTGACAGCTGGAAGATTATCTTCTTTGGAAGAGCCTTTTGCAGTTGCATAGCTGAAAAGAATTACGTTGGAAAATTTGAAAAATTCAGAGGTTAAGATAATCGTGTGTTATAATGAGCGATCAAGGAAACCATGTGCAAGCCAGTGACTGTAGATCGGACAATGACAAAAGTAAAGTACCTTCGGTTTCTGAAGTCGAAAAGGAGCAGATCACCTCTGCTTCTTACGAAGACGTAGAGAATGAAGGCTTGTTGGAGATTTGCCGTGTTTGTCAATGCAACGAGCCTGATAAAAGGGGTGATGCGGCATTGGTTTTCCTCGATATTACTCCCCCCATAGACATTCGCTCAGAAGCTACTACGGAAAATTGTTTGGGTGATAAAAGTACCCTGAGGCATACTTGTGGCAGTAATGATGATCCCAAACTTTGTGAAAAAGAGCCTGGCTTAGTGAAATTTGTAGGCCCCGAAGGCGAGATCTTCGTCTGCAATGGTGATTTAGAAGCAGGCAAATGCCAGTATCAGGATGCATTGATCAATCTTGGATGTTCATGCAAGAATGATCTTGCTCTTGCCCATTATGCTTGTGCTCTTAGGTGGTTCATCAACCATGGATCCACTGTCTGTGAAATTTGTGGAAGTGTAGCAACAAGGATCAGAGCTACAGACTTCCAGAAGGTCGTGGCCTCGCTAAAAGATTGTGAAACTTTGAGAGAAAGAACTGCAGCTGGAGTGGTTGCTTCTGCTGATGTTCAGGCACATCCTGGTGTGGATCCTGATGCTGTTGCTGCAATTCGAAGACAAAGGCTCACTGAGATATCTTTATGGTTTAGTCCACAAAATCATTTGACAACAGTGTCACAGGCTGCTCCTGAACAAGCTTCCACTGCCCCAGCTGAGGATGCTGCTCCTAGTGAAAGTGTTACCACCAAATGGGCTGTAGAAGGTACAGGAATACTTGTTGCCACTGGACTGCTTACAGTTACTCTGGCATGGCTGCTTGCACCTCGTGTTGGAAAGGTACGCCACATTCCTGTGTGACGTACATGTTAGGGTCTGGCATATGCATTATTGTGACCAAAGTCTTGAATCTATAGAATGTTT
Organism: Nymphaea thermarum; assembly: GCA_011799765.1. Taxonomy (NCBI): domain Eukaryota; kingdom Viridiplantae; phylum Streptophyta; class Magnoliopsida; order Nymphaeales; family Nymphaeaceae; genus Nymphaea; species Nymphaea thermarum. The sequence continues at coordinate 314,753 of JAANDH010000204.1, read as the reverse complement.
ATTCATGTTCCTCTAACACTCTGCAGAGTGGTCGAGTTCCATATCTGTTAATTCCTATTTATGCTGTTGGCATGTTGCTAAATCTTGCATTTTCTAAGGTGTCCTAATGACCATTTTTTATGTGGAATGGAAGCAAAGTTTCACAGGTATGACGACATAGGCTGACAAAGCAACTGTCTCCATCTCTCCCATTAAATGCTCAACAGTGAGCATTCAAGAGGAGGGAGATAGAAAGAGTTGTTTGAGTTGTCTCATACAGTGGTGTCAGTGTACAATCACGATAACAAGGAACATGCTTTTCGTACTATTATCAACAATATTCAACTCACACGTGCATGACAGTCTTAAAATGAAGGTGCCTCTTCCACTTTATGGATCAGATATATCTAGGCCTCCCTTATAAGTGTACCTAGCAAGGGGAAAAGATATAACTCACTAATTGGTTAACTAAGGATGTTATCGTGCTTTAGTTTGCCTCAGCAAACACACCATTTCACCAGGAAGTCATGCATTATCATTACCATGTTCTAAGGTCCAGCCTATGTGCATCTTATTACTTTGGTAACTGTGTTAACCTTGCAAGGTGTAGTTTATCCTACAGTGGTAAGTTAGCAAGATTAAGCTGCAAAATGGGTGCATGCTTCCCAGGAAAAAAAAAGGAAAGAAAAGGAGGAGGGAAACGACCTATGTCCATTCTCCCCCTTCAATTTTCATCTGAATTCTTGTCTGAACTTATGGAAACTACGATGTGCTAAACTTGTTCCTTATGGATCATGAAGATACTAAGCAAGGACCAGAAAATCAATGTGTATTTAATCATAGAACTGCCTTAACTATTGCACGGTAGTTGGACCAAACATTTTGTTTGTTAGGAAACAATTTCATCTGATTGATGCTCTTACTTTTGAAAACATCTTTTGGCAGTTGTTCATTCATAAATATCATTTGAGTCAGAACTTATTGATTGCCGGAAGTCTAATCACCAACTTTTGGCAGGAGTTTATTCTAGTTGAATAACCACTAAGCTTATGCAGGTGTCCAACATAGACTTCTTTACATGGTTGCTGGCTTTTTGCTAATTTTTGATTAAATATTCTGATTATTCTCCATGATCAGATTGACCTTAGTAATCATTAAAAGTTGCATTGCATTCTTGTCTTAGAGGTGAAAGACCACTGTTTTGTACCCTATTCTTCTTTTCCTTCTAGGAGATTATTTCATTTTTCATGAACATTTATGGTTAAGTGGTAGTATATATAGGTACCTTTTTCTTACATATCTAGGATCAGAATTAGTGTTTTCACACATTTTCTCTACCAGTTGGTTCTTGAAGGACTTCACAAGTGTATTATCATCTTGCCTTATTGTGTACTATAATGATAGACAATCTGGAAATCTTTGAGCTATGAATATTCTTTACACAGTTTTGACTTACCGTATATTAGAAGTAGGTTACTGCACCTAACACGATTTCTAACAAGATGCAAAATTTATGCTGGGATTTAAGTGGAAAAGGATTGTAAAATATAAACTGGATAGTTTGCTATCAGCCTGGCTCTTTTACAGTAAATTTGCAAGTCTATCATATCGGTCCTTCTGTATTCCAGGTGTACAAGTGTACGACTGGAGTATTCTTATTTTTTTGTTGTACACTGAAGTCTTTTCTTTAACTTTCTCCTTTGATAATGTTTATAGATGAGAGGATATTCAAATTATTGAAAAAACCTGCTTTTTCATGGTGTTTTTCTTTTATGAATATTCCTACCATCACTGTGTTCTTAGCTACTTTGTTTTGGACAGAGGACTGCTAGAAGTGGTCTTCACATTCTTCTTGGAGGACTTTGTGCTTTGACGGTTGTGGTGTTCCTTCGATTTGTAAGTTGAACATAATGCTTCCATTCAGTTTCATTGATGTTTGTAATGAACAGTTAATTTGCTTTCAATCAGTTTCATTGATGTCCATTGCCTTCTTATATTCAATAGTATCCTTTTCTCTGTTTTGTGCACATTGTATGCAGATTTATGATTTTATCTTGCCTGTGCCCCACCCACCCCCTTTATTTGTCTGTCTAGAAAGGAACCCAACATGGCACTACTTGTCCTAGACATTAGTCAGGAACTCTAGTGCTTTCTCCAGAGGTCTTCTTTTTAATGCAACCTCCAAATCCTTTTTTCTCAGTGCGACATCCAAACCATGCCGGACTTTGACTTTTCATATAATGGTGTCATATATGTTGGATACAGATTTGGTACAAAATTACAAATCTGCCCAAGATCAGTCTGTCTCCTGTTTCTGGTTTTGTTGGGCTCCGCATCTCGTCAAAATTCTTTGACCTATTGATTTTCAGAACTGGTATGTCTTCCTTCGCAATTTCCACTTTGAAATGAAGTTCTAACTCTTGCATCTAGAAGGATAAACAAGAAACTGAGGTACTACCAATAGAAAACTTCAAAAAATAACTCCCAGTCCTGTATTAAGCTGTGGAGATATAGATAAAGCAGCACATTTAGAAGCTTCTGTAATAATAAAATTACACCCTTTAATGGAAATTTAATTTTTATTAATAAACCTCTTATAACGCGTAGAAATTATTAAATTCTTATTGAATGTTAAATTGGTTGTATGTTATAATTTTATTAACTTGAAGGTGCAACATCATGAACTCAAGCAATCCATACCTGGGGTCTGCATTTTCTAAATCTTCTTGAAAGGGCACCAAAGGAAGTTGTCCTGACGTCTTGGAAAAGAGTGAGCTATCAAGGGATTAAGGTCTGGGTGCCTGAGATCTCTTGGAGAAATAAGTGTGGCTGTTGCCAGTATGTCACTAGACTAGATTCGTGGTAGAGGATGAGTCATTGCCATGTCAGTCCAAGAGGTCGTGGCTGCCCCAAATATCATCTCAGGTAAATGTTTTGTTTATGATATGGAGATATGTATTCTCGTAGATCCAAGGTCAAATTATTCTTTTGTGTCCCTTAGAGAGCTGCGGCTCGTTTAACTTAGAAACCCAGAACTTTGCATCCATGTTTAGCAGACACCACATTGCCTAAAGGAGAGGTGACTACTGCAACGCCATTTGAGATATAAAAGGTAGTTTCCTTGTTACATACATCCAAGAATTCGATGTTATATTGCACATGGAATGCTAAGCCAGATATTGAGTCTCATGGATTGTATTCAGATGGCATTGCAGCAGTCGCCTTTTCTTTTAGGGAATGTAGTGACTGCTAAACATGGATGCAAAGTGCTGAGGTTCTGAGTTCGACGAGCCACAGCTCTAAGGGAGTACAAAAGGATAATTTGACCGTAGATCTATGAGAACTCACATCTCCATATTATAAGGAAAACATTTAACCAAGATAAGAATAGCCTCTTGGCCTGACATGCCAAAGACTTGTCCTCTACCATGAATTCTAGTCTGTGACGTACTGCGCATCCTCGACTGGCTGATGTCGAACCTATGGGTCTGCTGGAACTCGGAACAGCTACACCCAAGTTTCTAGAAGATGGTGCCTCCATTCTGCTTTATCCATCTCGTAAGTATGGGAAGTTGGTACAGCTGATGAAGACCAAGTTATTTTGAAGGTTGTCCTATTGAGAGGAATGGTTGGTCATTTGGAGAGACAAGTTCTCTGTACTTCTACATGCAGAGAAAATGCAAGGCATGGGGATCGGAAAAGATCCTGAGAAACAGCAATTCCCCTCATCATCCTCATCCGAAGATATTCTGTTGCCCATGCAACAAAATAACTGGATAAAAGGCTGAGAATTATGGATGTTATTGAAGACTATTCAAATAAGTTCAGTGCATTTTGGCATGCCGGTTCTTGGCAGGATATGCTGTGAAGTATCCTCAACTTTTGCACTAAACTTTCCTGTCTGAATTAGGAACCAAAACCACTTGCCAAGGGTTTGTACATTGCTAGGACCATGTCTTAGGCTGGATAAACCTGAACAGCAGGAAATCATTTTGGCCAATAATGGTCACTAGGTGTTAGTATAAGAAAATGATAAGATTCTTTTATGGAGGTATCTTTCTTCACTCGAAGGCTTTGTCTGATATCCTTTGATGGACCAGCAGTTTTTACCCTTCTTAAATGTCCACTACCAAATAATTAAAATTTGGCCTAGTTGGACCAAACAAGAGAAAATCCAATCTTCTTTTTTTTTTTTTGGGAGAGGGGGTGTGCGGGCGGGGGTTTAATGTTGATCCTTGTATTGTCGGGTGTCTGGTTTGTGAAAGTGAAGCCGAGAACGTTAGTGTCAGAAAGGGTCGTAAGAGTTGCTGCAGCATCTTTGCATTTATGATACTATCTTTTGAGGTCTAACTTTTTCATGATCACTGCTGCTTCAATTGTCTGCAACACCGTATGCTAGTCTTTTTTGTTGCATCAAGTCGAGCCTTGGTGCTGGGCTCCACTCATTGCCTGTTTGCAGTTTACAATTTCTGCATTAGAAACTCTGTTCGTATATCTGATCTGAACCTTCTTCAACTTGCAGGCAGTGTTACCAAGAATCAAGTATGGACCAGCGCGTTATTGGGCAATCTTGTTTGTGTTCTGGTTTCTTGTTTTTGGTATCTGGGCTTCTCGCACTCGTGGCTCACACTCTACATGAATCGGCGTTGGTTTACCCGCAACAAATGTTTTTTTCATCGTTGTTCATTAAGTTTTTGTATAATTCTAGTGAAAACATGAGCTTGCAGTTTTGCTGCCCTATTTGCTTCTTGGCAGAAGGAATGATTGATTACTTTTGCTTGTATCAACAATTAAAGGAAAATCCTCCATTATTTCCTATCATTGTTGGAGGCTTTCGAATTTTGATTGATCAAATATGTGCATTGAAGTAATGTTTGTTTTATTGGTCTTAAGATTTTCTATATATTCTTTTTTCATTTTTCACGCAAAGAAACCACAATGAGTCGAGAAACTTTGTCGCTCGCCCAGCAATGTGGAACCCTAAAGCTGGTACCCTCCCTTTGAGGTTAAATGTTTGACTCTCAAATGAACATTGTACCAGTGACAGCCTTTTACCAGCTACTTGTCCAACTAGTTAAGTTAAGCTCTTATATTACTATTCTGCTGATGTGCCTGCATATGTGAGAGAGAGAAATTGGTGTGTTTGTATGCGAGAGAGGGAGAGTGTGTGTGATGGCTTTTAGCCGCTCAAGGAATCGTAGTTGAATTTTGTTGTAAAAAAAAATATTTAGGAAGATAGAAAGAACAAAGCGACAACAGAACAGAAAGAAAAACTGAAAAAGGTGCAACTGATTTTGTTTAAACAGTCAGCGTTTGAACGACTAAAATTCCATCTCCCAATATGGCAAATATTTAACAAGCAAGTCATTAGATCAAACATCCCAGATGTAGGCTGAAAAGCCATTAGATCAAACATCCCAGATGTAGGCTGAAAGGTGCACTGTTTACTTTATCCCTGATTCTGTGCTAAACTGAGGAACTCACTCATCCATGTGACTGTTCCCACCTTATGATTTCGAGTCACTCAGTAATAAGGTGATTTTCAATAATACTGGAAAACGCAGCTTGTTTTGAGAAATGGGGCATGACAGATCATGCTCCTACAAGTGCATAAAACTGTTGAACACGTTTTTGGCCCCAGAGAAAGGCACCAAAAAATAATGTGGAATGACAACATTTGCTGCTTTCCGTAGACGCAAGATGAACAAATTCTTCTTTCCTGATTAAGCCTAAATGTCCTATTTGGAAACAAATCCATTCCAATAAATTAAGAACCTGCCACTTGCTATATGTAAATTTGCTGTAACTTCAAACTCTGATTTTCAGGTAATGCCCAAATTACCGAATTTTTTTTTTTTCTTGCCGATCCCTGACAAATATTAATGGAAGGTTCTCCTTGTCACCTGAAACTAATTTTTCTCTTCCCAACCTAAGAAAACTGACTACAATGTCAGACCAGAGCTACTGAACTGCTCACCCTGGTTAAACAACAACATTGAATCTAGGACCAAATCTGAGGTCATATTCTTTACAATCATCTTACCACTCGGTATACATCGTTCTTATCTGTAAAGGTGGGTGGCATTCATATCACACGCAACATAGACATGGAGATCAAGTAAAGAAGCTTTCAGCATAAATTAAGCAGAAAACTGAAAGGAACCAACAATTTCCTCCAGTTTGTGCCCCTGTAATATGAATACTGAACTAGAATGAGCACCAAGATGACAGGGCTTCACTTTGCAGGCCATTCCATGAACAGGAAAGATACTGAAATCGCCTTAGCGACACCTAACAAGGGATAGAAGCGCCCCGAAGATATCACCAGCCACAGCAGAACTCAAAAACTTCAACTTCATGGCATTGTAAGGAGGATACCTAGCCCACACTTCTCCAATGAAGCATCGATGCAACACGGGCTTCTTGTGGCTAAAGGCATCAAACGAGTGCTTACCGTGATAAGCCCCAATTCCACTGTCTCCCACTCCACCAAAAGGTAATGAAGGATTTGTAAGCTGCTCAAACATACACGACAATGAAATTGATACACAAGATAGGTAAGTGAAAATTGAACTGCAAAATGTTGGTTTGTCGAGGTGAGAAAACAAGGCCTACATGTAAGACGGTGTCGTTAACAATCATCCCTCCTGCGGAGATCTGCTTCACGAACATCTTCTCAAGTTTTTTGTCGTTAGAGAAGAGGTAAGCAGCAAGTGGTTTCGGATGAGATTTTATTATATCAATGCTGTCTTCAATTTTGTCTACCTGCTCACAAGCAGAAAAAATTTCACATAACATAGTCCACGCTGCTTCTCAACAGCGCCAAGAGGACATTTGATATGAGGAAGGAATGCTGCAATCACAGAACGCAGCATACCATTCCGTCGTTCTACCAATTTGCTGAACTGCTGCATTTTAGAGATGGGGTCCATTATCCTACATCTTTAGGTACGTGTAGGCTGACCTGCAGAACAGATGCAGGTGTCCGTGTCTACTCTACTCATGTTGCAACGGGCATCAGATGCCTTGTTAGTGCTAAGGAAACATCTTTGACAGTATGTTTGACAGTATGCTAAATTAGTAAAGTTCTATGACCTAAGCATGTTTAGTCGATGAAAAGTCACTTTAACTTGTGTTTTACAGTTGGAAAGCATTGTGCAAGTCCACCTATTGCGTGTATGTTCAGTTAGTAATGTCTCCCAATCGCTAACATGTCACCTTTGATTAATTGATTGGGATCGTCATGTCCTCTGAACTTATTACGGTTGAGTGATTTATACTAGGGAACATGACAAGTACATAATTCTAAAAGCTGTATCAATTCATAAACAAGAACTGCTACTCACCGTGATAATTGGAAGTAAAGGGCCAAATATCTCCTCATTCATCATTAAGGCATCTGCCGGAACATCCAGCAAGATCGTTGGTGCGATCATTCTACAGTCAAAAAGAAGGTTTCAAAAAAATGCAGCAATTTTATGTACATTTTAACAAGACAAATCAAATGTCCCACTTACAAGAGCTTTTCGTCTCTTTCGCCACCATGCACAATCTTATCAAAAGCTCTTTGATCATCTAATAACTTTGTTAACCGACTAAAATGATTGGTATTGACTATGCGAGATAAATCCGGTGATAGAAGTGGCTTATCCCCAAAGAATGATGTCAATGTTTGTTTTAATGACTCTATCTGAATATGAATAAAAGAATAAGAAGTTTCACATCACTATATCATCAAACCATTCCTTGAAGTAGAATATCAACACAAAAAATACCAGCTTTGGAGCAAATGACTTCGTTGTTATTATATAGTCTGGGGCTATACAAGCCTGCCCATTATTGCTTCCCCACTTGCCCACAGCAACCCTTTTTGAGGTAACCTACAGAGTTAGACACGTCACAATTCAGCTTTGTAGAAAAAATAGCATTCTGAAAATTTCTTCACAACTTATCAAAACCAAAACTCTGAAAAGGCATTTGTAGCTCTTCCCTACTGGTGCACAACTGGTCCAATGGTTCAAGAATATTAATGGCATAAACGCACTGAGCCAGTTGGTAGTTGAAAGAAACCAAGTAGATTCTTCAGAAGGAGAAATTTCTTGCCCAATATATGAATTTAATTGATAGATTTGATATCTAACACTCAATTATTACTTTGAGATCGGTTTTTGAATCAATGACTAATGGGCATTTCCCTCCAAGCTCCAAGACAACAGGTGTAAGATGCTTTGCAGCAGCAGTCATCACTACGCGTCCAACTCTAGTACAGCCTGCAGCAACCATTAGCAACACACATTGAGACATTCGAGAGTCTACTCAACTGATGCCCTTCAAAAGTCATTAGGAATATTACCAAATTTCACATGATAAAATCACTATATTGGAAATTTATGTATATGATTCAGGTTGTAACTCTCGTCTAAATAAAATGTGGTGCACTCCAAAATCTTGAGGATGAAGCCGATTTAATAAATTATTTTGAAGATACTGGAAAAATTAACCACACATGCAGAAGAAATGAGCCATTTGATAAATAGCATGGCAGGCTTCAAGCAAAACCAGGAAGAGAAACACCACCTGTATAGAAAATTTTGTCCCACTTCTGCTCGAGCAATATAGTTGTTTCATCCACAGCCCCTTCAACAACTTTTATAGCAGAGTTGTCCAAATAGTCTGATACTAGTGATGCAAGCAAGGAAGAAGTGGAAGGTGAAACCTCAGATGGTTTTAAAACTACAGCATTCCCAGCTGCAATGGCTCCAAGGACGGGGTCCATCGCTAACACTGTTCAACATCCTCAAACATTAGGAAAATGTAACTCTGCCACATAGAAACATAAATAGGAAACTTAACAACTTAAGGGACACAAAGGGATGCATTCTGGATCATAGCCCTCAGGAACTCCCGTTTCACAGGCTTCATCTAGATTCTTCAAATATAAAGCGCTATCACCTACCAAGGGTCTCTGTTATTTAAGAAATGAACAGGACCACAACGTTGAATATGAATAATTTTGTTGGCAAAGAAAATAAACTACAAACATTGAACAGGATCAGCATGTGATACATAAAACTTGTCATCACAATATCTTACAGAAAGAACCAAAAACAATCAGATATAGTAGTCGAATAAAGTTTCAGCAAGAAACTGAGGCTGTAGGATTCCAACTTACAATGATCCTTTAAAGTTTAAGTAAATTAAGGTTGCCACTTGACGATGATATTAAAGTAGATGAAATATTTAAAAACTAAAGAACTGTACCACAAACAGGTTCAGCATTTTCATATCTCCACCTTGGACCAACCAATCAGGGAAAGAATGAAATCTAGGACACATTTTATTGAGGCAAGAAAACTGAAACAAGCATAGATTACGTAAGAGGAGAACCTTCACAGAGAATCCTCTAAATATAAAAAACAGTCAATAAGCTTCCACTTACAAAAGGGATAATTCCATGCTGAAATGACCAAAACAACTCCTAGTGGTTCTGAGATGATTTCTGCTGATCCTGGTATAGATGTTATGGACACGCATGCCTGTGACAATGCAATTAGATTAAGATAGAATTTATATAAAACCAATGTAAGACAGACGTATTAAGTTATCCACATTCCTAATACCAACTTGAATACCTTTTGTGGTTCCATCCATCTCTTCAATTTCTTGAGAATCAATTTGCAGGAGGATTTCAACATAGATATCTGCATGAAGACCAACCACGTTTAGTAGGTAAAGATCATAGCCATATATATTTTCAGAATATCAGGATAAGAATGCCAGGAATAAATAAAACCAAAAAAAGTGACAATTTTCTAGGTGTTATCATGAAATTTTTGCGAGAATCTTTAAAAGAATAATTCCTCAACATACAAATTAATCTTCTTTCGGGTTTCTTTTAACATTTTAATGACAATATTGCATTTTTATGAATCCTTTTGTAAGAAAATTTGCAGAAACATCATAACTTCATATCTTCCATTAATTTTTATAAATGTTTAAACTTTTTTTTGGACACCTGAGCTTTTCCCCAGGCAAAACAAACTTCCAATTAATATCAATAAGAAACTCAAGGACAGAAGCCCGAGAATGACATCTGCAACTATGGTAAAGATGCAACATCATAGTTTGCCTGAAGTCCAAGAGCACAACATATATCATTATATGATAACATTAAAAAAGGGATGCACAATTGCGGAACATCAATTTTCATTTTAATCATGCCTGTAATACAATGAAGAAGCTAGTTTGCCAGTATCACTCTGCACTCCTAAGAAACCAGGGATCATTTGGAAAGAGGTTGTACAACCACTGGATCTCTTTGACACAGAAGTGTCATAGTATCTGAGGTTCTGAACAAAGAAAGGTAATAATCGAAGAGAGAGAAAGCTTTCTTAAAAAAAAATCTCCCAAAAGTTAAATAATTAAAGCTAGCAAGAAAAAGAACACTAAACTTTGTGCAATTTTACTAGGAAAGCCGACAGAGTCCTGAAATCTGCAAGTCCTTCAAATAAAAATGGCGTTCGAATCTTCACCATGTAATTCAATAATTAAAATCTCTTTCTCAATGACAGTGGGGTCAGAAAGGTGTTAATTATTTAAGAGAGACGAGGAAACCATTCAATTAAATAATTGAACGTAGAAAAATCAAATAAACAGAAGCCGACAATGTTTGAAAATAATAAAAACTGCAGAACTTGGTATATAAGATTCATTCAGAGACTAAGCCCATAAAAACAAATGAAGCACCTATACTGGCTCTTGCATTAAAAGCCTATAAGATCAACTTGGCAAATGGCAGAAAGAAAATATTGCTCTAACAACTTTATGGAGATACGGTTCATGCGTATATCAAATCTAAAAGCAGGCCCATGAGAAACTAAGCTAAACAATTGGAACACCAAAGAAAAGCCTGTTCGCCTTCTACACCGGCAAACAAAAAAGATACAGAAAAAATCAGAATCAGAACAACAAGATCGAATAATTAATAACAATATCTAATTTTAAACACCATCTAGAAGTAATTACATCAACAGATAATTGAAGCATAATGAATGTTGTCTCCTTTCTGGGTATCGTGCGAAACAACTGGCAGAACATCGATCCCATAAGAACTCCTGCATAGCAAGAACCGCCAACTGAAAAAGCATGAAAAAGCAACAGCATAAAACAAAGAGTTGGAACTTAGAACTTAATCACATGAAAAATGCACAAAGACCGCAGTCCATAACTCAAAACCGCACACCTTCCAGAATGAAGAATCCAACACCACTTATGTGAATGAAAAGGCAGATGCAGAACCATTTAGCCAACCTCAGAACCATTACAAAATTGAAAGAGATGTAGAATAGGACCACTTAGCCAATCTCAGAACCATACAAAACTCAGAGAGAGAGAGGGAAGTTTCACAATGAAAATACACAACACCGGTATCACAATGAAAAGACAGAAACACAAGCACAACCATTAGGCGAACCTCAGCACAGAGAGAGAAAGGGAACGTTTTAGCCAACTCAGCACCAGTACAAAATTAGAGAGAGAGAGAGCGAGAGGGATCACCTCAGAGACACAGGCCTCGAAACCGGGCTTCCGGAGGTCTCGGTGGAGGGCCTGAACGATGAGAGCCTCCTTTTCCACCAGGAACTTGAGGACCATCCTCATCTGCTGCTTCCTCCACTCGTAGCTCCTCGTTCTGCCGCTCTCGAAGCTCTGCCTCAGCTCCCTCACCAAGCAGGCGCAGGCCTCCCCATCAAACACCCCTCCTTTCCCTCCTCCTCCCACTGCCGCCACCGTCCCCGCCTTGAGAGCCATTACCAGAATCACGGGAACACCCACCACCGATCACACGACACCAGAAGAGAAGAGAAAGAAACGAGCGCCACCACCATCGATCGGTACGAAGCAACACGCCTATTATATACATGTTACAGAACTTCTCAACTGACTCGTGGACTCGGGAGGGCCCGATTTCTGTACCGTTCCCACAGGCGACTGCGACTGCACACCAGTGCCCACGTCTTCTTCCTTGGAACTATTTTTTGCACGCCATTAACCACGTAAGCCTTCCTTGTCCATTGCTCTCTATCTACGCCCTCAGTTAACCTCCTGGGTTTCGATCCGGACTCCATTCAATTGCAGGTGGGCCCTCGGTCAAAACTACCCCGAAACCGTTCACTTGGCTCGGTTTTGGGTCCAGTTCAGTGAGATAGCCCTGAATCATGTGGTCGAGTCGAGATGCTGTGTCCATAAACTGAGCCAAGCAGGCTCGATCTTGACTCGAAAAACTGAGCTAAACAGGCTCGAACTTGGCTCGAACTCGAGTGACTAACTAGAACTGAGATCAACAGCTTGGAAGAGCTCGAATTCGGTGGACTGCATTTAGAAGTTAATCTGTAAATTCCGAATTTACTTATTTTAATGGTTTACCCTAAATGATGGGACCGACTCGACTCGGCTTAATTGTGGTTCGAGACATTGATCGGGGCCGTCCATCTTTAGATGGACTTCCCACGCTGACGTCATGAGGACCCGTGTTTTTTTTTTTTTCTTTTTTTCTCCTTTTCGTAATGGCGACTGTCAAACATTAAAAAATACATTCATAAATGCGTGAGGAAATGAAATTATGATCGCATTGATTCCAAAATAACGCGTCAGAATACGTCCGTACATTCTTATTAATATTAACGTTATATCGGTTTGCTTACAAGTAAGACATGGCTTGTTTAATTAAAAAAATAGTTGAAAATACGTTAAATTGGTATATAAAACTCAAAAAACTATAGTCCAGTGTTAGCACTTGCATATTTAGGGATGTTGGTAGATCAAATTCAAAGAAAAGAAAAGTTTACAATGCCTTGTCTAGGTTTGATGATTTGAATCGGATCTTTGTTTTTTTTTCATCCGAATTCGCTAACTTTTTTCAAATACACAACAAAGTTGAATTGTATTATGTAATACATTAAGACTTGACTTTCAAAATTGGACCATTTACATGAAATTAAATCCGGATTCGAGTACAGATTTGAATCCGATCAGAGATTTATTTAAATCAAATCCCTGTCCAGCTTACTTTTTTTTGTTGCTGTATACCTCATTTCTTAAATTCAAATCCGAATATGACATAATTTGATCAAATAGGGAATTTGAAATCCGATTTGACGACATCATTACGTGCATTGGTTGATGATTTGCGACACTTAACGTGAAGTGTAACGCAACACTACTTATGACAAGTTACCATGGTGGATGGCAGCTGACTGTGTGTGTGTGTGTGTGTATGCACGGACATGGATGGGCACGTGCATTAAGATTTTTCTTCTAGATGGCCTTTTTAAATATGTAGACTTGATCAAATGTCCTTGACCACTCTTCTGCTCTCCCGATGTTTTGGGATGTGTGTGTGAAAGTGGAAGCATCCGTGAAAAATATATATATATATATATATATATATATATATATATAGGCGAATGGGGGCACATTTATTTAGTGGCCAGTTGTAAAATCATTGATTATTCAACTGCAACAATAGGCAATGAATAAAAAGACTTTAAATTTTTGTGGGAAAGTTTCTCCATTTGAGGCGAATCAAACGGTGGTTAGGTGCCGCCGAATGAGGAGAAGAAATAATTTAATCAGTCAATCATCACATTGGCAGCAGCCAGTCTTTCTTTCTAGATGCTGTCAATTTTTTTTTTTTTCTTAAAAATAGGCTTCATATCCTTGGTATCATGTACTATTTATTCTATTTACAAACAACCTTGTTTTATGTGACATAAAGTAATTATGATAGTTTTTTAAAAGCTCTTCATGTGGGGTACGTCACAAAATAATATTTATGTCGAGAATTTCCAAACTTAAAACTCATATTTATCTTGATGGTTTTTTCAAGGTAGATTTTAGGGTGATAATTTACAACACAAATCCTATATGATGCTTGAATTTTACATTGGAATAAATCATTTTAAAAAATTTTAATTAATAAATACTTGGTATTTCGAATCCCGATTGAGAACATATAGAATTTATTGTCGAAGAAAGCGTGTGGTTACCATACCCAATTTTATTTGCTGTTTTGGTGTATAAGTTTCAAATGTTTCAAATATTACTTATGTGCCCCGCTAGCAGACTCCACATCATTTCCTAGCAAAGTATTGACTGTTAGCTCATTGCCTGCTAGGAGAGACTTTAGATTTTTATAAGAAAAATGTGCCAAATGCATTTATCGATAGTCGGAGGCCAGTTACAAAATGTATCTATGGCAGGTATGAGTCAGTGTTGTGGACTTAAGGAAAACCTACCATCTAAAAAATTAAAACCCTTCGGACCAGAAAAAAAGAAATGGGGGCAAAGCAGTGGCGGAGCCAGAAAAATTTGCTGGCGAGGGCAGGATATTTTAGGCTGGCGTGGGCATGGCAGTGAGAGGGAGGAAGAAGGCTTTTGAATTTTTAATTTTCATAATTTTTACTTTACTTTGCGTTTGAAAATTTTTGGGCTGGCGTGGGCATGGCAGTGACAGGCGCCCACACCTGCCCCACGCTGGCTCCGCCACTGGGGCAAAGGTGGGGGCTTCGCTAGTTCGGCAATAAGATGAAATACTGTGCACACAGATCATGCTAATCTTTTCTGTATCGTTTTTATAAGCAAAGGACAAACAACATGACTTGTCAGAAGAGAAGAAAATTTCCCTCTAGAGCCAAAATGGAGGGGAACATTTTGAAAGGTCTAGTCATAGATAAACTTTCAGCATATTTACAAAATTTTGCTTAATATTTTAAAAATTACAAATCACTGCTTCGCTTTATGAAATAGCTTCCAAATCTGTTGTTCATGAATACAAAAAACATTAAAATCTATTCAGGAAAGCCACTTTATTTCTAGCAAAAAGTACCTTTTTCACATTCTAGATCATTTTAGTAGTCCTTTAATTCTTGGTTTAAAGTTATGGACAATTTATATTTGTGTCAAGAGTAAAATACTTCTGTTTGTTTGTAAATTTTTTCACAAGTTTGAATGGTTATTTGTAATTTTTTATATAAGAAGCAGTTATATGCAAATACATCAAACATTGAGAGGCTACTGGAAATGTTTCATGCATTAATCTTGTAGATACATCAATCATTGAGAGGCTGCCAGAAATTTGTTGTGCATATTCAAGGAATGGGTCAGTGAGTCTAAAAAAGTATTTTATCTTACCACCTATCAGGAGAGCGGAAGCCCCACTTTTTCACACATTTAATGTGTCGATCTGTAAGTGCTTACAAGCGGGACCCACTAGGGAACTGATTTGAACATGCATGTCTCTTCCTTGTTTTAACCCATGATTTAAACATAATTGAAGCATTATACTCGAAAAGAGGGGCTTAGGGTAGTTAGTCGGACTAGCGGACCAGTAAAAGTTCGATCATCAATCCGATTACAATACTTTTTAGTTAATAAGTGTCACGCTTCTCACCCAGATCCAAAAGCTAACCTTGAACTTTCGGAAGTAGATTGCTTACAAGTGAAACACTCAACTAAAGTGATTAATTGGTATCACACAAATCGAGTTGAGATAATAACACCACATTGAAGCCATCAATGTTAAAAAGGGGACTAATCTGTCATTACAGTATTTGTGGTTACCCATGTATGGACGACCTGGGAAATCAGGAGGACATTTATGTCCAAAACTGTTTTGCCAGTTATTTCACCTTTAAAGGCCTTTCCGAAAATTATGGCAACCTCTCTCAACTTTCCGCTTTTATCGGAATAAAAGAACTTTACGGAACGACTGCACCAAAATCTTGCCTTATTTGCGGCGGCACCGGGTCCCCCATTTCTGTCAATTGACGCAAATACCCTCCCAGCGTCCAACCGTACAATGGGGCGTTGGCCTCATTGAATACCGCCGTATGGAATTTATTTTATAATTTATATGTTGGTCAGTACAAAGTCGGCCAATTTTAAAGGAATTTTTTTTATTCAATAAGTGATTAATAAATGTTTTCAAAAAAAAATGCCGTCACCGTTTTTTCGCACGGATCTTAGATCCATTTAGACGGGTTTGGTAAACAAAATTGGATCTCCAAACTAATTTGAGTCCGATAACTATCTCATTTATGCATGGAAACAACGAGATCAAATCTGGATCCAAATCCAGATCTGATTATGTCACATCCAAACAAACGAATGCAAAAGGGAGCCAGGTACACACTAAAAGTCCAGTGAAAAGTCTTGAGTTGGTTGGCATCAGTAATAGCAACAGTACACTTTTACCTTAAGTATTGTGTCCTATCACCTATAAGAACTGAATTATGAATATATTTTTTTATATGTTCTTAACTCAATGAACTAGGTTATGCCTCCTGAAGCTCACGTTTTAAAGTGAAAAGTCTTCCGTTTGTTTAAGCCTTCCGTTTGTTTTGCCTTTACCTTGTAGGTGCCCTTTGGACCCAACATGCTAAACAAAATATAGAAAAGAAGCCAAGATATAAATTTAAAGTGGTGTTATTATCTGGTCAAGACCTCATCATGAATATGGGTTGACTCAAGAGAATGGGCCTTGTCTTTTCTTTTTCTTGTTAATGTAGATATGAATTTAATGTGGTGTTCTTATCTGGTCAAGGCTTCGTAATGAATTCGAACCCAAGAGCGTTGACTTAGAAGAATGAGCCTTGACTTTTCTTTTTCTTCTTAATGTAGGCAACCGTGGTTTGACTCACATAAATGCGGCTCTTCATGCAAGTTGGAGCCATAGCCGAAGATATACCACTAGTCAATCCAAATCCCAATGGAATCCAGAGTCCGGGCTCGATGTGGTTTGAATCTAGATCCGAAACAATGACTTCTTGATCACATGTAAGGTTTGGATCCTGCCCCAGTCAGGTCTAGTTCCAAATATTTGAATCCGAACTGGATTCCAAGTCAGAACCCCAGTAAGCAGAATAAAACCGTTCCACATGTGGTAAACAGTGGGAATCGATGTGTTAACCTCGTTAGGGTCTAAGATTATTTCTGGACAGAGGCGCGGACCAGGCTGACTCGGGCCAATTAATTCTAGAATGCAACATGTGTGCAGAGAGCAGGCCGAATTAGACAAGAATATATGGTATCAAGTCGCTGTTTGTGAGATCAAGTTGGTTCATGTGGTCCTCTTCATGATCAATGCGTCCTGGGGATGCAGATTTGAATTGGGTTCGATATGATGTAGGCCTATGATTCATGGGCCCCAATAAAGGAGCTTGGGGTACTTTCAATAAAATAATAAAATAATGTTTGCAGCTACGGATGTCAATGTATCGGATCTACCTTAAATATTGACCGAAACCCTTAAAAAAAAAGCAAATATAAAAAACCTTAATATCTAATTAAGAAATAAGATCAAATTAGAATTTAAGGAATGGCATCCAATCGAATTCATATATGCATAAATATCCAATTGGATTTGAATTCACATTCAAATCAGGTTTAGTTTTAAATAAATATCTTACATTCAATGCTTTTACGTCTGGAGAATAAATGTAAAAATTAGATTTGGATTGGACTCGAATTGTGAAATGGGATTTTGGATGTGATTTTTCCTCTCGTTCGCATTCGAATGAGAATACATGAATATCTGAAAAAATGGGTATGGTCAAGTATGTATCCAATTCAAATATGATCCATTCACATCCTTGTTTAGAGTATATATCATCCCTTTTATTGAGTTAATGCAGTTTAGATTCCATACATAAAGAATAAAGGTGGACAGCCTGCCCCCCATCAACCATCATCCATTTATCGAGTGCTGCTGGTCGACATTTATTCTTCTAATTATCTTCCTCCTATAATTTTGGTTTCAAATTTTTTCTCAGCCGGATTTGATTTGGAGATGTACGAGCTTATAAAAGTTCATGTCAGAGTTCAAACTGAAGTATGATTTTTTTTTTTTGCTCTATGGAACATAAGGCGGACTGCCTGACCAAGAAATTAATATCATATCTGACAAAGAATAAATGAATAATTGTAATGGCTGGCAGCGCATACACATCATTCAACTTTCGACATATTTAGAAATGACTACCCAATGTTTAAGAAATTACAAGTAACCACTAGAATGTAAAAAATCTAAAGAATGGAAGAGCAGTTTATGTATTACGGGCATTAACAAGGCACTATGCATCATGAATTGAAATGACCAAAATGCCATTGAATGGAAGACCCCGTCCCCTATAAGGGCAAAAGTGGAGCGTGAAAAATTTTTAATTTTTCGTATGCAAAGTTACCAAAATACTCTTATGATAAAACATAGGAACATGTCTTCCCATATTAAGTTTTTTCTCTCTTTTCTTGCCAAAAATAAGAATACCATTGAGGCAGTGGCGGAGCATGTAGGCTGGTGTGGGCAGTTGCCCGCGCCAGCTTCTCAAATTTCTTTTCTTTTTACATTTATATTATTTAATATTTGCTTTGTTATACATCTAAGTGCCTCTTTAGGTATGAAAACTTGTGAATCAGCACCCCTCCAAAACTTTTCTCTTGTTCCGCCTCTGCTGGCATTGAGGAAATTAAGTTCAATTTAGGGTCTTAAACAGTTAATGAAGATGCAGTCACCATTTTGTGTGTGACACCACCATGCCATTTTCCAATGTCTACTTCTTTTATAAATTGGAGAGAGAAAGGCTCTTATTGGGGCGTCCTCTTCTAGCTGTATTTGCTGTGCAAAATAGTATGCAGTGACATCAAGCTTCATAAATGCACCCTTGCTGTTACTCAACGTCAGTAATGTCTTCTGTTTCGAGATCTAGATGCAGTGCAAGGGTCAAGTTGCAGATTCTTGGGGAGGCAGGAACAATAAATGCACCCTTGCTGTTGCCCAACATAATGTTGTTCCTTGAAAATAATGTCTTAGATATTTTGATTTACATGTAGACCAAGGGTTAAGTTACATTTGTTTTTTTTTTTTTTTTTGGTTTGGGAGGGAAATGATAGAATAACCAAAAAAATAGAAACCCCTTGTTGTTTTTCCGTGCCCCAAGCATTCCGGACTTGAGTAAGGAGTGGTATACCCATTAATTAAAGTATCATGGATCCACTGTTTATAGCCCAAAGATATAGTGCTCATAGGAATCGAACTGACGACTGGATTTTCTTTGGCATGCCAATCTGACCAACAGCTACGTCCATTGAATCAACTTGGTTACATATTGGAGCCAAACATGAAGCTACCAAGCTGAAATGCTTTTAATACTGAACACAATAGAAAATATATTTTTCAAAAATGTCAATAATACCCCTCACCTGATTGCTGCCCCCAATACTTCAACTAGGGCCTAGGGGTGAACATCAGCCGAGTCGAGTCCAAGTTCAGTCAGCTCGAGCTCGGCTCAACTCAACAAACTAGTTTGAATATATGGACTATTACTTTGTCATAAATTGAGCTCGACTCGATTAAGACTCGACAAATTTGAATGAGTGTTTGTAAAAACTTACATAATAAAGTAACATCAATTTACCGGTTTTAAAAAACGAGTCAGATATTTAAAAAATCGTTACACATCCTTTTCGAGCCAAGTCATCCTTTAATATTTAGAGTTCAGTGAACTCAAACACGACTCGATTATTTGAACGAGTCGATTCATGAACTCGAGCTCGACTCAACAAGCAAATGACTCGGCTCAAACTTGTTTAAGAGGTGAGCTTTAACTGGCTGAGTTCGAGTAGCTCGACTCGTTGTTCACCCCTAACTTTAGCTGCTTCATTCACTTTAAAGTAATTATTTGATAGGATCCATATTCGCTCTCGTATCCAGTCAATGTCCATATATTTTGAGATCGGTTGTAAACATATCGAAATGCGGTTTAGATTTGATTATCGATTTAAAAAATCTGATTCGGATGCCAATTTAAAAAAGTCAGATTTGGACCAGATTTAAACCGTCAATATGAAATCCGCTTTGGATATGTAGCTTTGTTCATTCATAATTCAAATCCGAATACATAGACATCCAAAATCCTATACATAACAACGGATACATCCGACTCGAATATAATTGATCTGCCCCTCAAAGTGGAAATTTCTTCTCACTTTTCATTTGTGCTCTTATAAGGGGTTTCAATTTTTATTCACTTCAAACCCTGAACACGCAACTCTTGTGTTCTCTACCAATATTACCTTCTCCGTATTTAACGGGTTTAAATCTTTAGAATATATATATATATATATATATATATATATATATATATATATATATATATATATATATATATATATATATATATATATATTACTATGGTATAATAACTTCAGATACAAGTATGCCCTTCTTTAATATGATATGACAACTTCACACACAAGTATGAAGTATGCATGCATATGCCCGTGGTCCAGAAAATGGCATGTTAGCCTTCATTGAGTGGCCGGGCTTAGAAGCAAAAGAATTGATGGCACCAAATGGATCCAAGTTTAATGTTGCGTGTGCATATGCATGTTTCATTATTATGTGCGGATTTTCGTGCCCGCACTTCCTAGTTTTCCCACCGGAAAGAAAGAAGTCACTGTCCGCTTTATAAATATCGCCTAGGCGTTTGATTTTGCGGCCTAGGGGGAAGTTTTCCTAGTCTTCATAATGAATAGAAAATGACTCCTAGTCCTATGCATGGCATGTGCTTGCTGGCAGCGACGCGGTTCATTTATTGGGTACATCTCATTGGCACTGAGTTCGTCGTGGTTTATGAGCCCCAAATGAAATAAATTGATTTTAAATAGTTTGTTCTTAGCTTTTAGTTTTAGGTGAACGGAAGCTATCCAAAGAAGGGCTCGACACCTCCTTCCGTTCCTGGGCCTAGGGTCTAAGGCTGCTTCGAGATCTGTGTGGCCGGTTAGTACACCAAGTTAAGGAACTTATATTAATCAATATTGTTACCAAGTTTACTTGGTTCACTCTATAGCTGATTTGTTGAAAAAAGATTTTTAAAGTAATTATATGAGAACGTACACTAGGAACCCATTATTCGCACTAATAATGCAATTAAATCAGTGTGAGAACGTGCACTAGGAACCAGCTATTGACACTAATAATGCAATTAAATCAGCTCCTTATCAACTTGGGATTTGTGAATATGACAGGTAGGAACCATTTAGTGTCATGAGATTCCTTTCTATAAGATATAGATATAGAAGGCTGTTACACTAAATGTATTTTCCATTAATTGATCTATATAAGTCCTATATCTATCTATATGAAGAAGAATATCATGTAACATAGCCAGGGCGGAGCCAAGGTAGGGCTCGAATCGGCCCTGGTTCCATCTCATTTTTTTTTAAAATCACTTGTAAATTTTAGAAAATTCACATGTTCTACATAAAAAATTTGAAAAATGATATTTCGGCCCTAGTTAAGATTTAAAAACTATAATTCGGCCCACCTAATGAAAAATTTCTGACTCTACCCCTGGACATAAGAGATTATTTTTTTTCCAAATGGTACTGTAGACTTGGAACAAGCACCAACGAATTAACGCTACTTAATCATCTTTTGAGTTGTTCTGAGGATTTAACTAGACTTGTTTATCTTTTAGGATCGGTAGCTCGAGATCTTCATGTCCTTTGAAACTTTCGTCTTCATATTCATATATATGCCTCAAGAATATTAGTGCAAATTAGTTATATCAGCTTTACATGTAGGTCTCCCATCCCAAGAGAAATTTCTTTTCATTGAAAAGAGCAATGACATTGCATGATGCACTTAAAATGAACCAAATTTATCACTACTATTTTGGCTAGCAGTTTAAATTATTCCAAGTGTTAGTTTGTGGGCTCAGTGTTGGAAATCAAGAGAGCTTCTAGTGAGTTGAACCCTCCTCTATGGAGCAACCATGAAATGACAAAAATTAGGCATGTTCCTTCTATAATTAGCATAATTTTGGTGTATCTGAAAGTGTTCTAAAAGAATATTTCTATAATCTCTCTCTCTCTCTCTCTCTCTCTCTCTCTCTTGAATTTTACTTGGCCGAAACCATCCCAGATATGGCTTTCATTCGCCCCCTTGTCCCGGCATGCCTGAAGTCACCTTGCACAAAGAGTATGTGCTTCAGATATTTGAACCAGCGACTGACTGCCTGCCAGCCTACCGAACTCGGTGCCGAACCCATCGGGAGCAATGTTATGGATATTCTTTAAAAAACGATTTCCAAGGTATATATGTTTCTTGGATCCTTCTGGAGGGAAAAGTTTTTCATTTAAGAACTGATTTAACCATGAGAGAAGGGTTGATCTAGTACAGGTGTATGAACATTAAATATGGTCTGGGCTTAAGTAAATGCTGCACCTTCGCTTAATTGGGGCAGTTATATGAATGAGCTAATTAACTCAGGCCGCCCATGTTCCAGTTCATTCATTAATACTCATGAATGCTTCATGAACGAGTTGAAGTTTGAACCCAAGTTTGCAAAGACTATGAGCTTAATTTGGAGTTGCTTTTGCAAAACTTTAATAGTAGATAAACTTAAAATGCATTTCATAACATAAAAACACATGTATAGATAAGGCTGTCCTTATAATTAAGGCAGTCCTTATAATTCTATCTCTCTCTCTCTCTCTCTCGCTACTTGGCCGAAACCATCCCAGATAAGGCTGTCCTTCGTTCCCTTAGTCCTCGCTCAAGTGGGTCCTTCAAATATTTGAACTAGCAACTGACTGACTACCAGCCCTTACCAAACTAGGTGCCGAACACCTCGGGAGCAATGCTATGGATATTCTTTAAAAAACCATTTTGAAGGTATATATGTTTCTTGGATCCTTTTGGAGGGAAAAGTTTCGGTTCATTTAAGAACTGACTTAACCATGAGAGAAGGGTTGAACCAATACAGGTGTATGAACATTTAATATGGTCTGGGCTTAAGTAAATGCTGCATCTTTGCTTAATTGGGGCAGTTATATGAGTAAGCCAATTAACTCATGCCGCCCATGTTCCAGTTCATTCGTTCATAATCATGAACTCTTCACGAATGAGTTGAAGTTCGAACTCAAGTTTGCAAAGATTAGGAGGTTAATTTGGAGTTGCTTTTGTAAAACTCTAATAGTTAGTCTATATATATAAATATATAATATTGTTAAAGTTTATTAAGAGTCAAACAAATCGAGTTTACCAGCAGTCGCTCGCCTCATATATTAGTTGGGAGTGGTATGTGAGAGGGGAAAGCCACCATCCTTTAGCCCCACTCTCAGGGTTCATGGCTGCATCCAGATTTGGATGATCGTATGATACATCTTTTAACTTGAGTATCAAACATGTTATTATTTACAGCTCAGAAGAGTCGCACCTGAATGAATTGACTTGAAGACCTGTCGCCTGCAAGTCTCTTAGGCCGACCAATTATGCTATGCCCCTCAAGTCGACTCGTATGTTAACATATACAAACTTAAATAAGGTCATTCTGTGTGCTACTCGCTCAATAACATGAACTAAGCACATATTTGATCAAGAGCTGGTTTTGTATTGATCAAAATATATAACAAGCCAAACAGAGCCAGATGTTTTGCAGAACAAGAATGGAATCTCATTTTCCTAATGTCTTCTATGCATAGCTCGAACTTAGCATAGCCGAGCTCGAGCTGGCATTTTATGAGTAGAGAGTCGAGTTTGACCACTGCATTGCAGCTCTACCGGTCAGATTAATTAATTGAATCTGGTAATGCAGTCAAAGGCCGAGCTAGATGTGGACTTGTGAGAGCAGTTGCCCATACTGTCTCATAAATATCATTATTTATATATTGCTTTTCATACTTATATGTGTCTGTGTGTGTGTTTGTCATTTATTTTAATTATTTGCTTAATGATTTTCTTATATATATTTGCACAAATTTTTAATTCTGCCACTGATGCACTATACAATAATAACTAAAGCCCAATCTAATCCTATCTGGTCACTCGTGTAGGGCATGGCAGCGAGCACCTCTTTGTTGAAGCCTTGATGCAGATTTCTTCTTAACATTATTGTGCATATATATCGACCTCCCATCAGGACCATAGAAATAGATACATCTGTATCTCGCTAGTTCCACTTGACTCTTATTTTAATTAGTTTTAGTCAGTATTTAGATATATGACTAAAATACTATTCATAACCTAATCTTATTGGACACCGGTATTAAATATGCCACATGGTTCAGCAGAATATCTCTCTTTCTCTCTCTTTCCGTCACATGTTATATATTAATATCAGATGTGTGGTAGGCATTTTTTTTTCTTTATCTGGTTTTAAATTATTGTAAAATGAAGCACAAAAGCGGTTATATATGTCACCAGATTTGTTGTATTTATAGGTCTGCAACTAGCACCTAGGGGAGGCTGAACAGCAGCTAAACATATTGGATCTAGATTCTAATTTCTACCACCTAAGTGCGTAGACGGGTCCAAAATCCTCAAACCCAAATGGATTCAGCTTTTGATTTTTTGGGTGAGCAAGAAGGTTATCCTACGGCCCTGGCGAAAGTCAAAGTCCCCCTCCTTCTTCCTACCCTCAAACTCCAGAACTACAACAATGAAATCACTATATGTTTCAACTTGCATGTAAGACTCGCCAGTCTTATGGTACAAGAAGCATATTCGGGTTTAGAATTGAAAACCACCTTCACCTGCACCAGTCTATTTGTGCTATGCCCATATGGTCTCATGCCTGCCTTTCAACTCTCCCAACTAGCAAGGACGTAAACGGTTTAGATTTGGGTCATATCAACCTCTTCTTTTCTGCATTTGACTTAATCAGATTTTGTGTAATTGGATATTGATTGAGACTCCGATTTTTGGATATATATATATACACATATTGAAAATCAAGTTGGGATGTGACATCTACATATGATCGGGTTGGATCTTTTTGTCAGATCCTTTATATATGCATTAGTTATGCCAGCTTTACGTCCAGGTCTCCCGCTCCAAGAGTGGTTTCCTTGTTATTGAAAAGGACAATGATATTGCATGAGGTAGTTAAAGATACCAAAATTATCAGTACTATTTTGGGCTAGCAGTTTAATTTTTGAACTGTTAGTTTGTTGGTTCAGTGGTGGTAATCAATAATCATAAGAGCTTCTAGTGAATTGACTCTCTTCTACGGACCGACCACCAAACGAGAAACTTTAAGGATGGTCCTCCTTAATTAGCATACTTTAGCTGTATCCAAAAGTGTTGTACTCAAAGAACATGTTACGGTTAGTGGGATATATATATATATATATATATATATATATATATATATATATATATATATATATATATATATATATATATATTCTTTTGGAGGGATTATTTTCAGTTAATTTAAGAGCTGATTTAACCATCAGAGAAGGGTTCATCCAGGCTGATAAGCTGTTGACTCTTAGCAAGATTCTTGACTAATTTATAAATATCATATTTTCAGTGAACTCTACCGGCCCGGCGAATACAAGGTGTATAATTAAACCCGCCATACGTGGTCCAGTCGTCCAGATCCAGCGTTCCGAAACAAATTACTGAGCAGGTCTAAATCACAATCACTGCAGCCCGTCTCCAAGCAATGGCGATGCATGCCATTCATTGTTTGATAGTGATGCTTATGGAGACCCGTGCTACTTTCAAGTTTTAGTACAGATGTTAACAGATATCTACTTTTTCGGATGTTCACTTATTCACATTTAAATTCACATATGAACAAAGAGAACTTATGTCCGATTTCAAAATTTGACTTCACATACTGAATCGAATCTGAATTGGAATTTTGAACCAAATCTATCC
This sequence comes from Nymphaea thermarum, assembly GCA_011799765.1. Taxonomy (NCBI): domain Eukaryota; kingdom Viridiplantae; phylum Streptophyta; class Magnoliopsida; order Nymphaeales; family Nymphaeaceae; genus Nymphaea; species Nymphaea thermarum. Next base: position 289,048 of record JAANDH010000204.1, on the reverse strand, counting down.
AATTTTCAAAATGTAAGAGCATTAAATATAGGCTATTTATTTAAAACTAAATCCGTTCCGAATCCAAATTCGATTAGATATTTATACATACCTGAATCTGATTAGATGTCATTTTTTGAAATCCGAATCCAGTTTAATCTTTTGGGGGTGCTGAATACCACTCCAAAGTTTAAAGTTTAACTGTTTGGTCGGATATCTGATCGAAATAGAATATATTGACATTGACAAGTTCATTTTATTTAATACTGACAACAAAAATGGCTTCTTCATTAGTAAGACTGAACAAATTGTTGAACCAGAGCATGTGATTAATGTAATGGATGGTAGATGTTACTGAAATGAAAGTCAGAGCGGGGCAACTGAATTACAACTCATGATAGAGTAGGATTAGTACTACGATCGACCAATATGGCAGTATGGATGTCAATATCAGTCATACGGCTTCCATCTCCACACTCATCTCAGGGAATAATCCCATTCTCCGTTCGATCAATATGAATTGCCTCTTTCTCTTCTCTCTCCCACTGCAAATGATGCTAACTCCAGTCTCTCATATTTGTTAAGTACTTCTTAATCAACAAATAGCCCGGAGAATAATGTGGTAACAACTTTCCCAACACTTAAAGGAGGGATGTATTCTTGAATTTCCACTCATGCACGTTACGGCTTCAGCCCTAAAACTCGACCACTAGGAGCAGTAGCGGAGCCAGAAAAATTCTCTGGAGGGGAACTTGTATATATATATGCACACATATATATATATACACATAAGGATAAATATTTAAGATTGTCATTTAAAAATAAAGAATTTTAAGTATGAGGGAGAGTTACCCAGAAGAGGCCGAAGCCAGTTGCTCCTTCTTCTTACTCCTGGGTGTACAGCTACTCCTAAGTATTCGAGATTTTTTCAATTAGATAGTGCACTTTAGACCAAAATTTCTGGCTTAATTGCCATACATAATATAACTGTATTATCATAACTTTACCCAAACCTAATCCTATCTGGTCACTAGTCTATGGTTTTTATATATATATCCTTTCATCATGACCACAGAAATGGATAATCATAAATGTCGCTACTCTCGCTCAACTTTTATTTTAATTCGTGTTAGTTAGTATTTTATTATTTTTAGGTGTATAAATAGAATAGGTATTCACAACCTAAATGGCTCAGCCAAAGATCTCTCTCTCTCTCTCTCTCTCATGTTATATATTAATATCATATGTGTGATGGGCCTTTTTTTCTTTTGTTTTCTTTCTTCTTTAAGTGATTTTGAATTAACTGTACAACGAAGCACAAAATGGGTTAATGTATGTCACAAGATTTGTTGTCTTTATCAAGTTCTGCCTAGTAGAGGCTGAACAGCAGCTAACATATTGGATCTAGATTCTAGCGCACCCAAGTGCATAGATGGGTCCAAAATCCTAAAACCAGATTTGGCAAAAGACTCAGCCCATATTCTACCTGCCTTTAAACCCACATTTTTTTTTCAAAAAAAAAAAATTAAAGACATAAAAAATAATTCAACTAAACAAAACGCCAAAACAATTCACGCTTTCCCCATTTTTTCATTTTTAATGCTAATTTTTTTTTTCTATTTTTTTATTGGTTGCTTATGTACTTATTTTTCGTGCTGTCATATTAGTTTTATACTTATTTTATTTTTCTTAATTTTTTAATATTTTTTAAAAAATTATCTTATTTTTTGGTTTTTTTTCAAGTTCGCCTTATCATAAAAACCCCGTCATTCAAAACGTGAAACTGATATTCACGAATATGCCTTAAACTCTGCCAACCAGAGGGGCGTAAAAGCTTTAGATTTGGGTCGTATCAAAGTCCACTACATTCCAATTAATCGGATTACGATTCAGATTACTATTTTTTAAAAATCGAACTTGGGTCTGACATTTACGTATAATCGGGTTGGATCATTATCAGATCCTAATGTTCTTTGTCATATATCTTAGTTAGATTACATATGGGACTTGCGTTTGATTATCCAACGGCATGCTTAATCCAAATATGATCAATGTTTCCTCGAGAAATTATTGGAGTAAATTAAGGAGTTCAATCACATAGGTGATCTGACGTATACAATTCATTTGCATAGCTGCTCACTGTTTTCCTTTTAAGTGGCGGCAACATGCATGAGCAACACTTTTTAACCAAGAACACCTTTTCACCAGATCAATTTACGTGCTAATTATCTTCCTTCAGTTCATTACTTTCAAGTTTCAATTAGCTCTTTGATTATATATATATATATATGAATATATATTGACACCAACTTTACTTTTAGGTCACCCACCCCAATTGATATTGAAAAGAACAAATCATATCAACTTGGTCGTAGACAGAGACTTGTACATATTTATACACATTTGCAATGTATATAGGCTCATGTGCATCACATCTACTCATAAAACAAATTACGGAGCAGGTCTAAATCTCAATCACTGCAGCCCGTCTCCAAGCAATGGCGAAGCATGCCATTCATTGTTTGATAGTGATATGCTTATGGAGACTGGTGCTACTTTCAATTTTTAGTACAGATGTTAACAGATTGGAGTATGACCTTTAACCATATCTACTTTTTCGGATGTTCACGTGTTAACATTTAAATTCAGATACTGATATGAACAAAGAGAAGTTATATCCGAGTTGTAAATTTGACTTCACAAATTGAATCAAATCAGAATTGGAATTTTGAATCGAATCTAGCCGATTATGACCTTTAACCATATCTACTTTCGAATCCAAATTCGGTTAGATATTTATACATGCCTGAATCATGTCATTTTTTGGAATCCAGTCTATCCTAAGTCTTAGGCAAGTCCATTTTATTTAATTCTGACAACAAAAATGGCTTCTTCAGTAGTAAGACTGAACAAATGTTGAACCAGAGTATGTGATTAATGTAATGGATGGTAGGTCTTACTGAAATGAAAGTTAGAGCAGGGCAACTGAATTACAACTCAATGATAGAGTAGGATTAGTACTACCATCTCAGGGAATAATCCCGTTCTCCGTTCGACCAATATGAACTGCCTCTGTCTCTTCTCTCTTCCACTGCAAATGATGTTAACTCCAGTCTCTCATAATTATTAATCATTTCTTAATCACCAAATGGCCCAGAGAATAATGTGGTAACAATTTTCCCGGATTTATTCTTAAATTTTCGCTCATGCATGCCACGACTTCCGCCCTAATACTCGACCACTAGGAGCAGTAGTAGCGGAGCCAGAAAATTTTGCTGGAGGGAAACTTGTTTAAAAATACTCAAATCTGGTGGGACACTGATACAGACATGACAGCAGTATAGGCAGCGCAATCAGAGGTATTTGGCAGCGCCGCAGGAACCGCCCTACCAGACACACACACACACACACATATATATATATATATATATATATATATATATATATATATATATATATATATATAAGGATAAATATTTAAGATTGTCATTTGAAAATAAAGAACTTTTAAGTACGAGGGAGAGTTACCCAGAAGAGGCCGAAGCCTCTTGCTCCTTCTTCTTACTCCTGGGTGTTATATATTAATATCATATTATATATTAATATATATGTGTGATGGGCCTTTTTTCTTTTGTTTTCTTTCTTCTTTAAGTGGTTTTGAATTAGTTGTACAATGAAGCACAAAATGGGTTAATATATGTCACAAGATTTGTTGTATTTATCTAGTTCTTCCTAGTAGAGGCTGAACAGCAGCTAACATATTAAATCTAGATTCTAGCGCACCCGAGTGCATAGATGGGTCCAAAATCCTCAAACCAGATTTGGCAACAGACTCCGCCCATATTCTGCCCACCTTTAAACTATAGTCACAAAAAACATGTTTTTTTTTTTTTTTTTAAAAAAGAACACATTAAAAACACAAAAAATAATTCAACTGAACAAAACCACAAAAAAACCCAAAACAATTCATGATTTCCCCCCTTTTTTCATGTTTTTAATGCTCAACTTTTTTTTTCTATTTTTTAATTTTTATTTGTTGCTTATGTACTTCTTTTTTGTGTTGTCTTATCAATTTTATATTTATTTTATTTTTCTTAATTTTTTATTTTTTATTTTTTAAAATTATCTTATTTTTCGGCCTTTTTCAAGTTCACCATATCATACATCAGAAAAACCCCGTCATTGAAACGTCAAACTGATAGTCACGACTATGCCAACTGATATTCACTGTTTTTCTTTTAAGTGGCGGCAACATGCATGAGCAACATGTTTTTACCAAGGACACATTTTCACTATATATATATATATATATATATATATATATATACCACAAGAATATTAGTGATACCAGCTTTACTTTCAGGCCTCCCACTCCAAAAGTGGTTTCTTTGTTATTGAAAAGAACAAGCTTGTACACATTTATACAAATTTGCAATGTATTAGCCCATCACACCTACTCATAAAAGTGGGTCGGGGTCCAATGCAAATTGGCAAGGGGTACAACTAATACAAGTGGGCAACAGGTACAGTTGGCTTTACTTAAAAGGCTGTGAATCCGCTGTGTACCTAACTAGACCTGGGCATAACACAATAAGAGTTAGGCCCCGGGTCGGCCCGACACTTGAAACCTGGGCCAGGCCCAGCTCAGCCAGATTAAAATAAACAGATATTTTTTAAATATAAAATAAAATTTTTAAATACAAAATATATTTTAATAATAAAGTATATATTAAAAATAATAAAAATAAAAAAATTTGATCAGACAGATCCAGGCCCATCGAGCCGACCGGGGCCCATCAGAGACTACTTTTGATTTTTGAAGTGGTGGTTGTCGGTTCGGTGGTGGTAATCGGAAGAGCTACCGACGAAGGTCGACTCCACAAAACTAGAAACTTTAGGTATAGTCATTCTATAATTAGCATAATTTGTCAAGTCAGAGGCATACCCGATCGGGCTACGGGTTGAACTGCATTAAGAAAAAAAAAAGGGTATGAGAAAAATTTTAACATCCGATTAAGGATTCACATTAGCTTTGGATATAAGGAATGGCATTTGATTGGATTCAAATTCATATTCAGATTTAAGTAAATATTGATGGGATTCTAATTCAGATGAAATGTTATTTTAAATGAAAATTTATACTCAAATATGCCTATATTAGGGTTTGGATTCAGTTTAAAAATCAGATTCAGATGTTAATCTAAAACTCAGAGTCAGATTATGAATTGGGATTTCAGATTCAGCTATGGTATAAATTTTTCTTCGTAGGAATTCAAATATAAAAATTTGAACCTAAATATATAAATATCCTAAAAAGTGGATATACCAAGATATATAATATAATTCGAATATGATTCATTGACATCTCTACTTATGAGCTTTGAGTGTAACACGAGTTATCATAAAGTCCATCAGATGGTACTTAACAGTTAACAGTTAGTACTTAAATGAGAATGGTTTAGTTTCTTAATAATATTTAAAATAAGTGTGCGAATCATTTTTTTTTTAAGTTATTTCATTGGACATCGAATCGTATTAACAAAGTCAATTCATTTCCATGTTATCTTTCAGAGAGAGCAAATTTTAATAACAAAGTTAAGTATGTGATCATGTCAAGTTTATAGAATGCAACATTGACTAGGGGTTACGTGTGCCCCTGCTTATGGCCGAATGTCGAAGTATGTAAGTTCTATTTCAAGTATGTTTATTAACAACAACTATTATTTTAACACTAAATGCAAGTATTTTAATTAGGAATGTCAATATATCTGATTTGAATCGGATATCGAGTGAACCGATGCAAAGAAATTGGATATGGAAAAAATTTTAATATCTGATTACGAAATCGGGTCAGATTTGAATTTAAGAAATGAGGTCGGATTTAAATTCAAATTCACATATACATAAATATCTGACTAGATTTGAATATGGGTTCGGTTTGAATTTATTTTTGGACAAGTACCCTATATCGAATGATCTGACATTTTGAAAATTGGCAAAATTTGGTTCAAATTTCATTTAAATATGAATATAAAAATCAAATTTCGGATTTAGATATGACTGCTTTTTATTTGTATTCGTAATATCCAACAAAGCGGACATGATTAGAGGTATACTAAATCCGAATCCGATCTATCGACTTCTCTAATTTTAATCATCGTCATTTGATGAAAAGTGCAAACTTATGGAAATTTTAGTGATCCATTTGTGAAAAAGATTTCCAACGTCTAATTGATTTCTCTTTCTCTTATTAACTATGATCCTTTCTCTCTTAGTTATACTTCTTGAGTAGGTAACATTTTTATTCTATATTTATTTTAGTGACTCTCATTACTGCTTATTACACTGGCAGACAGGCCGGGTCAGGAATTTTTAACCCAAGAGCACTAATTAAAAAAAAAAGAAAAAGAAAACTTCTAAATAGATAGCAAATGATTATTTTAAATATCATATTTTAATAAGTAAATGCTCAAGGTGTAGTTTATGCATCTCCAACCCATCCATCGGACCCTTCTAAGTTACCTTCTCGCCATCCTACCATACACCTAACATGAAATGCACCCTTTTGTCAAAGAGGCAAAGCACTAAGTCACACGGATGCGGGTGCGGGTGTAGATACAAAATTGAAAGGGAACAAGAAACAGATATCAGAAGCAGATTGAATCTTCTATTGCTGCACAATTGTTATTCTAGTAATTCAGAAACTTAGTTCTGCAATTTTTCTGAACACTTGGTGAACGCATTCTAATGCATGTAATGTATATAAGCTAATTTTAAGTACCTGAAAAAGAAGTTGGGCATGGGAAAACTGGAATGTGGAAAGAAAGAGGACCAGTGAGAGGAAACCGGTCAGGTGTCGAAAGGCCATTGAAGGAGGAGACTGAGATGTGTACGGAATTGGCTCCTCACATCGAGCCTTTTGTAAGTAGCAGAAAGCTTATGGATATCTAAAATTTATATGTATTTTTTTAAAATATTTTTTTCTTTTGAGGTTGGGCCAGGGCCCATGCCAGCCCTACCTTGGTTCCACCCCTACTTATCTATTATTCGTAGATATCGGTCTCGGGTCGGCTGCAAAACTGAAGCCATGCCCACCCATACAAGATTATTTGGGTTATTAAGTTTTTTTCGTTTTATTAAACACTTGAAATATTTTTTTTATTATTTTTACATGAAAATAAAAAAAGTGACCCATAAGTGACCCACACGGCACCAATCGATTGACTTAACTCAATTGACTAGGTTGTGTTATCAGGAAAAATGTTAAAAAAATATTTTTTGTTTCAAATATAAAAATTGAAAAGTTGATAGTCGAGTTAAGTCGGGCAGGACTTGAATTCACTCACAAAAAACTCGATTTAAGTTATAACAAGTCAAGCACGAGTTTAAATTTATGTTCGAAATATTAACAATTAAAGTTATTAAAACTTTGTTAGTTTAAAGTAGAGCGGGCTTGGTGTTCGCATCCCCAAAATTTTTGGTTTTTGGAGTGCTCCAGAAACAAAAAATTTTGGGGATGTGAACACCGAGCCCGTGGGACCCGTCATCGTTTGGCTATGATTATAATTGATGCATTTTTTACTAACTTGAACATCTCATATATTGCTGATGATAAAACATATTCCCTTATTCGGCATTGACCCCATCGGCATTTCATTACATTTTTTTGGTGACTATATTTGTTTTCTTGCTTATAAGACTAATTTAGGAGGATCAATCATATTCACTTAGATTTAGGATCAAATACAACCTTCCTCAATTTAAGATTTGTTTGAAGACAATGCTTGTTCTTCTGTTTATTTTAATAATAATATGAGGCAACATTGCATTAAAGACAACTTATTTTGTATGATTTCTCATATTTCAAAATTCCTCATACCTATTTGTTTATTTTAATAATAATCTTAGGCAACATTGGCCTTACAACTAGACCACACCTTGGGCGGAAAAGCCCACTCGTTAGTGCCATGAGTGATAATTTGTGATATATTGACGAGCGATCAAGAAGAAGTTGATGAACCCTATCTTTAGTTGCCTAAGGAAGAATCTATGCTAGTACTAAGCTATTCAGCTAAAGTATATAAGCATAACTTTGCATTGGATTATCATGACACAAAATTTTCTCAATTAGGTCCCTATATCCATTTTTTCCAAAATTATTTCAAATGACATATGGATGTGCATAAAACCTTATGTGATGTTTTACATCATCATTGTATACCTCTACTTCATATTCTCTTTGTCAACTTAGTCAATCTTTTTCACCATTCTAAACTCTACCCTTCAAAGTCATCATTCAAGATGTTTTCTTTCCAACGTGGTGTCACCTTCCCTTATAATCGCATTCTCTTCGAGAAAGGACCCGAACGGTATACTTATATCTCTCTCGAGTCTAAACCTTTGGTTCCCGAATGGTATCGGTTTTGGCATCCCACATTCTCTCAGATGTTTCTTTCAAACTTTGAAAAATGTGGACTAGAGATAGTGGCAGTCGGAGGAATGCAATCATTGGATGGAAATTTGGTGCATGCAATCGCCGGGCATTGGAATCCACGGACCTCATCTTTTTGGTTTCCATGAGAAGAAATGATAGTGTTATTTGATGAATTTGCTGAAATACATTCCCACCCCAACCTATGACCCAAATGATTCATTGGAGAAACAGTTCTTCATGAACCCGACTAAAGTTAATGCAAATGACCTTATAGCTCACTTTACCGGACGAAAAACCTGGCCCCTCGTAGAAAACCATGAGAGCCAAAACATCAACCTGAAAAATTTATATGAAGAATTTGGAGCCTATGTTGAACCTTTCACTTTACTTCGAAAAGTCATAGGAAGAATTAAACATTGTATGATGCTTTGCACAGTCGAAGTGACCCTTTCACTGATGGAAGTGACCTCTTAGATGTTCGTATTACCCAATTTTTTCGGATATGGGGACATAGCGAGACCCAACACTTGTCAGTAGCAATGACAGCCTTAGTTTTTCTCTACTGAGGACTCACCCGCATCACTATACCGACTTCATAGAAGGATGCACATATGCTTTGCAATTGTGGTTTCTCAAACATGCAGAATTTCAAACCAGTATATTCAGAAACACTGATAGAGCATTGACAATCTTAGAGCAATATTGTCGTTTGATCGAGCAGTAGAATGGGGATGAGATCATTTGAGACTATTGCGATCATCGTCAGGGTTCGCCTCGATACACTCACCATCAATATGGGTGCACTACACTCTTAGGCCCTTATTTCATAGTTGATTATTGTGCTGATAGATGCATGAGACAGTTCTCTCAGAGACAGAAGATGGTTTCTTTGCATGCACCAATCGGAGCTATTCTCGAATTCGACCTCAGTTCTCCTCAATGGGTGGCATTGTTTGTAGTAGCTTCACAAGAATGGAAGACACAGATATCATACACTTGGTTCATAGGCACAGTGGTGAAAAAGGAATATGCTGAGTGGTGGGATGTCAACCGACCACCATCAATCCTTTCTTAAAAGTTTATGTTGTCAATTTTCTACTCCTTATGTCATCTCCAATCATTGTCATCTTTGTTAGTGTTTTTTTTTTTTTTTTATGTTTAAACTCTTAATATGAACCTTCATTTTGTCATCATTTCTCTCCAATGACTCTTCATTTTCTTGTCTCACAAGGTGAATACTTGAAAGCCAACAAGATGGTTGAGACCAAAGCACAAACTAAGCAGGTTGCTCAGAAGGAAGCTTCATCTTCCGAACTTAAGCCATAAAGACTTGGCCTCCCAATAATCGAGCCAAAAGACTACCATATGTTCTGGTTGTTCATGGAGCGATTCTTGAGGGAACAAGAAGAACAAAAGGCCTTGATGATTGCTCCAGAACCAGAAAATGAAAAAACTACCAAGTAAAAGAGAAAGAAGAAAAACAACAAATCTTTCCCTACAGATCAGGATAAAGACAATTTGAGTTCAGATTCAACAACTAGTAAGGAGGAAAAACCCGAACTACTTCCTCTCAAGAAGAAGAAGACAACAAAGAGATACAAGAAGGGAAAAGAAATTATGGTGGAAAGCAGATCACCTTGCCTTATCACCACTGGAAGTTCGGAAGAGCAACTCAAAAGAAAGAGAAAAACTAATAAGAAAGGCAAAAAGAGAAAGAAGTACATCCCCAAACAGTAGCTCAGACAGTGAGAGTTCGGTAGAGAAAGTAAAGGAGATCAAGGGCAAAAAGAAAAAGACAAAGCCAAAATTAATTGAATCAAGTGATGATGAAAGTCCAACTAAGCGCAGGTTCTATGAAATGGAGAAAATGATGAACAATCTTGAACTTAGGGGAAAAGGAAATGCTCATACTCATATGAGGATTATTACCTCAGTATTGAAGGGGACGAAGACATGAAAGGCTTACCTAGGGAGTTCGTCAGATATGATGGAACCACCTGCCCACATGTTCATCTTTCAACTTTCTTCAATGATTGCCACAAGATCCGGACAAATAACAGAGCTTTGTTTCGCTATTTTTCAAGAAGTCTTGAAGGCATTGCCGCACGATGGTACAAAAAAAATGTCAACCCGATCGAACTAAAGGAATTTAACAAATTGATTAACATGTCAACCCGGCACGATATCTATTATTCGTAGATATCGGTCTCGGGTCGGCTGCAAAACAGAAGCCATGCCCACCCATACAAGATTATTTGGATTATTAAGCTTTTTTCATTTTATTAAACATTTGAAATATTTTTTTATTACTTTTACATGAAAATAAAAAACTGACCCATGAGTGACCCACACCATTCCAGTCGATTGACTTGATTCAATTGAATAGGATGTGTTATCAGGCAAAAATGTTAAAAAAAATATTTTTTGTTTCAAATATAAAAATTGTAGTTATGTCAATTAAAAAGTTGACAGGGGCACTCTGTTTGATTTCAAAGGGCCCGTCCTAATATTTGTCAAGTAAGGCTGCACAAGGGGTCGTGTTAAGTCAGGCTGAACTTGAATCCACTCACAAAAACTCGATTCAAGTTATAATGAGTCAAGCACGAGTTTAAATTTATGCTCGAAATATTAAACCACTAAAGTTATTAGAACTCGATTAATTTAAAGTCGAGTGGGCTTGGTTACATAAATTTGTCATCAATGATAAATTTTCTGTTACTAAGCTTCTCTTTAAGAGATATTTGAATACATAGTATGTAATATTCTTTGTTTGGATTTTTTTGTTAGATGGTTAATCATAGTTGAATTAGTTAATGGAAAGAAATGATTTAAGTGAATTGACAAGTTAAACTTGTGAAAAGAGTAAAAAAAAATGGAACTTTAATTAATAAAAAAAAAAAATAAACTTGTCAAGCTTGAGCCCAACATAATATGATGGAGTCACTTCTGCACTTGAGGTGGGTAAGGCTCCAACATAGAACCCCAGAATAAGCATAGTTTGCTGACTCGCCGAGTGGGAATGCTCTAGTCAACTCGTATTGCTAGAAAACCTGGTCACGAGTCAAGGTTGGTCTAGCTCGTCTCTGACTCGGCTTGACTGGCCCCTGACTCTGCCTGACTCGCCACTCGACCGAAACAACGAATCAACTTGCTAACTGAATGACCCAATCATCCGCTGGTCAGATTCGAAATCGCAAGTTTACCAACTATGAGAATAAGCAAGCAAAGTGAAAAGGTATCAAGTCCAAAACCGAAAGCCAAAAAAGAGGGACCAAATGAATTAATAAATTTAATTAATTAAAGATTGAAGGATCAAATTTTCCTTTACTGTCATACTAGTGATATTATTATTATTAATAGTGGTAATTTATATATTGGTCAAGTGGTATGTCAAATGAACCAGCAATTCGACCTATACCATACCCAACCACCATCCACCGTTCCATTATTCTCCAAGTGTTCTCTCAAGTCCCCTCGAAGACTACAATATTGGATTCAATTATAAATGTAGGTCATCTAATAAAATCAATTAAAATATATATAGGAGGACTTTCTAAATACATGCACCATGAACCATTGATGCATCACATCTCTGCCCATATTTGTCAACAAAAGATTAATAGAGAAACTGAAGCTAATTATAGTCGCCCGTTATTAATATGGTCAACAAAGACAAAATAATTTTGACGAAAGAAAAAGAAAAAAATTATTCTAAAAAAATATATATGGATATATTATAATGTCTCTAATTATTTTACAATCTTATGTGCGTGGTGATGTCTGGTATATATATATATATATAAATTTCTCACTACTTAAAAACTGTCACATCTACAGTACCTTAAAAGTATCCTCTGTATCCCCTTGCAGATTGGTGTTTAAATTAAGCTGTCACATCCACAACATCCTTAAACATCATCATCTAGCATCTTTTATAGATAGAATAATCTTCTAAAATCTTACATTCTCCTAAAAATAATAACATTATAGAAGCAATATTTTCTCTTTGCCATTATATAATTTTATTGAAAAATATGTCCAAAAAAAGAAGGATATCATCACCCCAAAGTATATGGAGTCTCGATTAATAACTTCGACCAATACACACACACACACAAAGACAGAGAGAGTCTATGACTATTCTGGATGAAAACCAAAAGCCACAACAACCACAAGAGCAACATTCTAAATCTCTGCACTATGTCACAGATCATAGCAGCACAACATATGGGCTGGTGTTGGTAGTTGCCAAAGGTCCACAGGGTTAGGAATTTTTCATTGTAGGACCCAAACTATAGATTCAAAATTTTAACATAGGCCAAAATATATATTCTTTTCAAAATTTCTATATATGTTAAATTAAAATTTTAAAAATTTACAAGCAAAATGATTTTCATTAAGGTGACTTGCTTGCTTGCACGAAAGTCACTTTCTATATGTCAATGTAGCGTGGCTATCTGATTTCATGGCAAAAGACTGATCACAGTGCACTTCAAGTCTTGCCAAGCAAGGCACTGGCAGAAGCATTCCATGGTCCAACTATGCCCACACAATATTGCATTATCTTAATTAGCCATTAAAGAGATTCAACCCATAAATCCAACCCCTTGATGATGCTTGCTTAAATATTGGAACAATTTTCTGTACATTGCTGCATCCATGTTAGAAGTAATAGGGCTGATGCAATCAAACAAAGGCACTAGTTATTGCTACTGGCTTGCCTTATATGACCCCTAAGTGGAGAAAATCAATGCTTTTGAGAGTGCCACATTCTTTTAAAGTTGCTGCAATATTTTCTTTTTCATGTTCATTCTCACATGTTTATCACCTAAGAGGGTTTGGCTGCTGGCCTTACTTACACGCTTCTTTTTGTGACTCTTTACATGGATTCCACCAATCAACCATGAACCACCAACCAACGTTTTAGGCCCCATTTGGAAGCTCCTCTCCCTTGAAGACTTGGCCTCCATGTCGTCTGCAACTAGTGGGATCCCCTTCTTCCTCAATTTGAAACTTTGTTCTGAAGAGTTATACACAGACATACACGCACACACTGGAGTATCAGCCAAACCCTTGGGTGATTATATATATATATATATATATATAATATGTACACACACACACACAGTGGTGAAGGCACATATCATGAAATTTTTTTATTTACACATTGATGCCTTGTTACTTTCTACTATATATATATATATATATATATATATATATATATATATATATATATATATATATATATATATATATATATATATATATATATATATATATATATATATAAAGCTTAGGATTTAGAGAATTAGAGCCCTTGAACCAGAAATTTCTGGCTCCGCCTCTGTGTGAGAATGAACATGAAAATATTGCCGCTACTTTCAAAGAAGGTGGTACTTTAACAAATATTGCTTTTCTCCAGTTAGGGGTCACATAACGCTAGCAATAACTAGTGCCTTTGTTTGAGTGCATCCGATTTAATACACTTAACATGCATAAATCAGCAATGTAGAGAAACTTGTTATTATATTTAAGTGAGCATCATGGGTTGGTGCTCTTTAATGGCTAAAATGAATGCCAAATACTGTGATGTGTTTTGAACATAGTTGGACCGTGGAATGCTTCTGCCGCTGCCTTGCTTGGCTAGACTTGAAGTGCACTATCATGCGTGAGTCTTCTTTTGGTAAAATATGCGGTGGTGGAAGAGAGATTAAAACAGAATAGAATTGACCAGCCCGGTGGTAGAGTCATGGAGTAACACTTGTTTATCCCTTTATCATTTATCCTAAAACTAAATTATGTTTCACTTGGTGATACAAATTCGATCTCTAAATCTTGAAAATGACGTTTTAAATTACCGATCTATTACCACATAGATTAGTTTAATTAAATTATTGGAGACACGCCTGGGACTAGTTCATAACGAACCCGGCCACTCAAAAGGGCTGCCTCTGTTAAACGATTTAAGCTTAAGGGCTCATTCAAGCTTGTATAAATAAACCAGGCAACCTTGATCAAGCTTTTAAAGAAGGCATATCATATGGTATAAGATACTTTAAAATATTTTGCCTGGCACTTGCTTTTCTTGGGCAATCAATCGATTGCTTTGTTACATATTTTTTTTCAAAGGAATGAATGTGTGCTTGAAGTTTTCATCTACATGTTTGTTGTATCTATATCATGGGGACTTTAACGGAAGGTGTCTTAATATAGACTTGATCTGTGGACATACTGTATACCTATACCAGCGAACTTATACGTCGCTGTTCTTAACTATTCTGGGAAGAATAAAGAGAATTAATCGCAGGTGTACATCCATGAACAAGGGCAGAGGCAAATGTGGGTAGAACTACAAAATTCCGATTTCAAAATGTTCATATTTCAGAGATTTTTTTTTTTCATTTACATATTGGTTGTCTCTTAAAAATTTAAAATTTTATAACTAGTGCCTCTTAGTCAAAATTATCTAGCTCCACTCCTGTCCATCGAGGTTCATATTTCATGTTTTCTTCTACTGTTATATTAGATATATTATTATTATGAGCGGTAATTTGTATAGCAAGTGAAGTGGTAGGTTAAATTGATCATGCTGGGACCAAGTCCGATGCTAAGTTTTTTCCTTTTACAAATCAAACTTGATAAAGGAATTTGATCTATACCACACCCAGCATCCACCGGACCGTTCCATTCTTTTTCAAGTGTGCTTTCCAGTCCCAATAATAAGTGTAGGTCAACAAATACCATGAATTACATTATATATAGGAGGATTTCCTAAAAGCACTATGAACTATTGTTGCATATATATATATATATATATATATATATATATATATATATATATATATATATATATATATATATATATATGAAAAACCGACCTCCAAACTGAGGTACTAGTGCAGTGTATAGATGGACAAGGTGCATATGTGTTCAGTAATGTTTCTTTCTTAAATCTTGACAACCTCTACCTTAGAATGTGGAGACTACATAAGTGTAGTTTGTTGCTGGCCAACAAGCTATGATGTACATTGTAATCCTCTATGGCAGAAGATTTTGTATTAAAACTAGAAAAAATCCTTACTACCGGAACTTGTATAAATATGTGGGGACTATTATGACAACTATAGCAAAATTATGTAAAAAAAAGTTTAGTGACATGCACTACCAGAGCCAGAAATTTTTTCTGGTGGGGGCATTCATTCAATACCTTTAATTTCTTTGGGGAACTTACATGTATAACAATCAAATATATCAAAACATTACATATATATTAAACTAATTTTGTGAGGCTAGTGCGGACAACTGCCCACACCAGCCACCATGTGGCTACGCCAGTGGCGGAGCCATAAATTTTGGCTATGGGGCACTAATACATAGTATGTGAAAATTTTTTTAAATTAAAATATATGTTATTTTAAAAATAAAGCAAATAATCATAGTTATAAACAAACTTACAATTGGTCCCAACAAGCAAATCATATCATTAGTATTATAGACAAAATTACAATTGACCAATAGCATAAAAAAAGTCAATTGAATGATTATAGTTATGAACAAATTTATAATTTGCATAAAAAAGTAAATCAAAGGACTATGGTTATAAGCAAATTTACAATTGGTCTAAAAAAACTACAGTCGTGAACAAAATTACAGGTGGCCTCGTTTGTTTTTCATATTCTGAAAACGAGGCATGATTGCCTCATCACTCATACTATCAAATGTGTTCCTCTCAATGTAAGTGACTAAAACATCATTAACCCATTCATATCCCATCTTGTTACGAAGACTAGTTTTGATAATGTTCATAGCTGAAAATGCTTTGAACACTTGCAGTTGCAACTGGTAATGTCAATTTAATCAACAAATACACCAAATGAAATATTATGTGTTTTCTAGTTGTTACCATCATTTCAGATAGCTTAGTCAAATATTTCAAATTTGAAAACTCTTGAATAGTTTTCATGTCTTCAACATACACATCTAATTGACTTTCAAGTCTACTGCTCTATTGAAGTCTTTAGGATAAAAGTCGGCAAGACGAATCAACTTATGTTTGTCAAAAACAGAAAATCTATTCTTTAGGCTTAAACATGCCATTGAAAGAAGAAGCTCTGTATTTGCCTCAATGAAACGACTGTTCAACTCTTAAAGTTGGATATTAATAACAACATAAAATACTTCAACACGATAATATGCAAAAATGTAATCCTTTCATGTACATGTACTGGTCGTCCTTGAGGTGTATATGTCTCTAAATCAGGTATAGATATATCAAATTTATTGCAAAACATAGAAATTTCACTCATAAAAGAGTCCCAACCATTATCTCTCAAATCTTGAAGGCATGTTTTTGATATAATAACTAAATTCATAGCATTTACAATATTTGATTTTTTTTTTGTGGGAGTGCTTGTGAAAGTGTATCAGTTATCCCCAAAACTTTAACATCAAATGCAAGCCAAATATAAATTCAAAATTTTGCAATATATGTATCAATTCAAGTGCCTCTCATTTTCCTTTGCTTATATTTTCTACAATAAAATATAATGCCTTAATCACAAAAGGATACATGTTGACTAAATTGACTGAAGTATCATAATGACAACTTGAGCGAGTATCACCAGGTTGTTTGAGACTCATCTCTTGATTTAATCCTCGGCCTATTTGAAGTTCACTTAACTCAAGTGCTTCAGCAATTCTCATGCATTATGCTTCTCAAATAAGCTTAGACCTTTTGCAGTAAGCAAAGAAAAAATTTGACAATCTGGATAATATTTAAAAAAAAAACCAGTTACTGGATGATGTTCAACAACAACTAGTGCCAATTGGAGTTGATGTGCAAAACAATGAATATAATATGTAGATTCATTCTCATTTAATATAAGAGTCTTTAGTCCATTAAATGCTCCTTTCATAATGCTTGCTCCATCATAACCTTGTCCACACAAACTTGCTGTGCTCAATCCATGCATGCAAAATGTTTGTTCTGCCACTGCTTTTAATGATATGGTACTTGTCTCAAGAACATGTACAAGGGCAAGAAATTGCTCAACTACATGACTATTTTCATTAACAAATCGTAATACAATAGCCATTTGTTCTTTAGTCGATATATCTGGATAATCATCAAGAAATAGAGAAAAAAAGGTACCTCCAAGCTCCTTTATAATAACATTTGTAGTTTCTATTGCACATGCTCTTGTAATATCTTTTTGTATATCGAGTGATGTCAGCTTGTTATTCTATAGAGCATTCTTCAAAACAACTTTATCAATTTGGTAACTGATCTTTGCAAACGCTTTCAATATCTCAATAAAATTTCCTCTGTTGAAAGATGGTTCACTTTCATCATGCACTCGAAATGGTAATCCTTGCCTTAACAATATGCCTATTACATTTATGCCAAAAGACAAGTTTGATATTCATTCTTTTGTTGGTCACTTTGCTTCTGAAGCATTGTATTGATATACTTTCTTTGCTGCATTAGGCTTGTACACTTCATTTGTTCTACATTATGATGACTGTTGGGGCCCCCAATATGTAAATCAAATCTCTTCTTCTATTTCCAATTGTTAAACCCATCAGATACAAATGCTTCTGTAACGAATTTGTCAGTATGTTCTGGCCTAAAAAGCTAGCAATATTGACAATATGCTCTATGTTTGCTTGGACTGCACTCCAACCAATTCTTATACTCATCAAACCATTTTGGATTAATCTTTCGCTTTTGATGGTTGGGCTGAAAATCACAATTACGAGGCTGACAAAGGCCTCATAGAAGATAAGCTCTGCAAATACTTTTCCGAACATTTGGATGATACATTGACATAGGATGACGAAGCGTAGGGTCTGTAGGCAACTCTGCTTCATCAAATTCTATATCATTTTGCTTCTCACTTGATTCTCCTTCTTTTCTTAATTTGATTTCTTCTCACCACAAACTTATCTATGCCTATTCATTAAAAATAAAATAAAAAAATAATTAGTATATAAAGAACATTAATACTTCATAGTTTTATTTCTTTAATTTTCTTATGGTTGTATTATCAAGAACAGACATCATTTAACAATTGCATCATTGGTTAAAATATCATCATAAGTGCGAGCTTTTGGCTTGTCTTCGTTATTTCATGTCCTAATATCTTCTACTAAAACATGTAAAAACTAAAAACACATACACTATAATTGCAGGATCTTGGTCTGTCTCTGTTATTTCCTGACCTAAACAAATATCTTCTACTAAATCATGTAAAAAAAAAGATACATCATATTTATTTGCAAGCTTTTGGCCCGTCTCAGTTATCTCCTGTCCCAAACAAATATCTTCTACTAAATCATGTAAAAAGTAAAAACACATACATCATAATTACAGGATTTTGACATGTCTCAATTATCTCTTGTCCTAAACTAATATATTCTACTAAAACAAGTAAAAAAACATACATCATATTTGCAACTTCAATATACCTCAATATGCTTAATATCTTGGGGAACTTCTCATGAAAGTCTTCGACTTTGCCCTCTTTTGTTAGTCAATTGTCTTGTTCATTACAAAAACAAAACACATAAAAGTTGATAAGCACTTTCTAAGTATGTCAGTAAAGCCCAGCAAAGAAAGTATCGAATAACAAAACAACTACCTCAATATGCTTAATATCTTGGGGAACTTGTCATGAAAGTCTTCAACTTTTCTATCTTTTGTCAATCAAGTTACTATTAGGATCTCAATTGTCCTGTGCATTATAAAAAAAAAACATATAAAATTTGATATAATATATAATTCTTACATATTTCTTATAATTATAAAAAGAAGTGCCTCCCCTTATATTTTTAAAAATTTAAAATTTTGTATTTAAAATCTAAAAATTTTAGTTTATTTAATACAAAAAATTTGCAAAATTATATTTTGGTCCGCTTTGACCCCTGCAACAAAAAATTCCTATTGCTGCGTTTATAAATAGTTAATTCATTTGATTTGAATATGATCCATCCACGCTCCTATTCATATTGTTTCATAGAGAAGGTTAAGTCATCCACATATCTGGCCTCAAGTTGGGGGCCATATCGGCCACCATGTTGGCAACACATTGATAATATGTAATTATACAAAGTAAGGAGTACTATTTTGTAATATAGTAAACAAAGACCAGAAAATTTTGGCCCAAAAAAAAGGAAAGAAATTAACCACAAAAGATGACATGAGATACATTATCTCTAATTATTTACAATTTTATGTGCATGAATTCCTCACTCCTTGTAAACTATCACATATCTTAAAAGTATATTGTGATCATGTGTTTCTATGTATATTATTATTCAAAATGAACTGTCACATCCACAATATCCTAAAATATAATCAATGACATCTTTTATGGATACAATTATCTTCCAAAATCTCACATTTTCCTAAAAATAATACAACAAAAGAGGCAATATTTTCTCTTTGGTGTAATATAATTTTATTGAAAAATACATCCTAAAAAAGAAAGGCATCTTCACTCCTAGGCGCTGTGAAAAAGATCGCAAGGATATATAGAGGCTCGATTAATAGCTTTGACCAATACAGGGAACATAAAAAGAGAGATACCTCATACCATTTTTTGTACTTTCTCTTCTTCTTCTTTTATACGAATGATTCTTCCGTGATCTTTTCATTTTTAAAACTTATTCATGATCAACTCTCTATCTTTCATCTTTTTTTTTTTTTAGGTTGTGTTTGAACCAAGCTTGCATTAAAAGACGTGTTTTGGGAGATCTTCAATTTAAACAAACTCATAGTCTCAAAGGCATGAATTTAAAATCCATGTTACATGTTAGAAACCATGAATTTATATCGGATTTTGATGGGTGGGAGGAGGGGGGAGTCGGATCTTAAATCCATGGATACCATGGATCTCAGATCCACGGTGAACCAAACACAACCATACACTTCCAATTCTGCACTTATTGTTTCAAGAATGCACTCTCCCATACTTTCGTCTTGTTTTTTTTCTTCACGGGTTTTAGGTTTGCACTTATTATCTTAAGAATGCAGTTGCATTGCTAGTATACTTTTTCTTCTTTGCAAGTTTGATTCCTTGAACCTATGCCTTCCCCTCTATGTGGGCAGTCTTAGATTTACAGGATGGTGATGCCTTTGCAAACCAATGTAGTAAAATTGAAGCAGCCCAAGCGGTCCAATCTTGTGTACTACTATATTGTTCCTTATCCATTGATGAAAATGGAGATAGATGTGTAGCCTTTACATACAATTGTCCTCAAAGCAGGAGCTGAAAGCAGGTGTGGGCTATGTGTGGTCATTTGCCCACAGGGAACCCAATAATTTTCTTACTTTTATATTGATATTTCTGAGTATTTTTTTTTTCATTTACATGTTGGTGCCCCCTAAAGTTTAAAATTCTATACATAGTGCCTCTTATACAAAATTTTCTGCCTCAAAAATACTTAGCTGACTCTTATGAGCATATGCAAACTTAGCTCGCTTTTCTTTTTAGAATGAACATTTGATTAGTAGTATTCTCTGTAAAGTTTGTAACAAGGTTAAATTTCTATTTTTGTCTTTATAAAATGCCTAAACATGGTATATAGGGCAGGTTTTTGTCTTTATAAACAAACACATGTAGGGTAGTTTTTTTTTTTTGGTCTATTTCCTCTCATTTTTCCCTTTCGTCTTCCTGATGCTTTGAGCCTTCGGAATCGGTAGGTGAAGGAAGAAGACATTTCTGGAATTTAGAAAGCGGTTGGATGAGGGAGAAGGCTATGGCCAAGAAATCTACAGGAAGGAGATCCGGAGTCTCTTCGAGGAGGCGAAGAAGGCAGCCGATGTCGCCATGGTTGGTGGCTATGAGGCCACTACCTCGGCTCCCTTTGACTGCTTTGGGACTTCTCCGTTGCTATGACCATCCTCATCTCTCTGTCTCTCTCTCTCTTTCTCTCACTTTTTTTGCCAAGTGATTGATAGCGCAACCAATTGGTTCACAGTTTGATTCCTTAAAAGGCTGCTATAATGATGGCATTGAGGAGTGCTGAGTTTGTCGACAGTCTCCTTCGACTAGGGGCCGAGAGAGAGAAACATGTGAGGTGATGATGGTTAATCATAGTTGAATTAGTTAATGGAAAGAAATGACAAATGAATTGACAAGTTAAACTTGTTAAAAGAGTAAAAAAAATGAACTTAAATTAATAAGAACAAATTAAACGAGTCAAGCTTGAGCCCAACATTATATGATCGAGTCACCTCTGCACTTGAGGTGGGTAAGGCTCCAACATACAACCCTAGAATAAGCATAGTTTGCTGACTCGCCGAGTTGGCTCGAGAATGCTTGAGTCAACTCATATTGCTAGAAATTGGTCTAGCTTGTCCCTGACTCTGCTTGACTGGCCCATGACTTTGCTTGACTCGCCATTCCAACAAAACAATGAATCAACTCGTTAGTTGAATGAACCAATCATCAGCCGATCAGAATAAAAATCTTAAGTTTACCAACTTTGAGAATAAGCATGCAAAGTGAAAAGGTATCAAGTCCAAAATGGAAAGCCAAAAAAGAGGAACGAAGCATTGTCGTCCCAAACAAGTTGGTCGCAAGATAAGCCAATTTTTTTTTTTTATTCTTTAGCATCGACAATAATGGCCACGAGGGACCTGAGTGACGTCCTGTTATACAACATTCCAGAAAGAGGATAGCGAAAGAACAGAGGAAAAGGTCCATTGGAAAAGATTGGTGAGAGAAAGAGAGAAAGATAGAGCCAATAAAATGGGAATGCATAACAAAATTTGGGGACAAAGAGTTCCCTAGATACAAAAACAAACCACAAAAACAAAATAGAAGAAAGAAATATACAAGACAACAACACAATAAAGTAGAATAAGAGGAGTAGGGAGAGACTGGATAGACAGGTTACAACCTCTAGACACAATCTCAGGAAAAAAGCAGGTGGGGGGAAGAACAAAAAAAGACCATGCAAAGGCAAAAACATTATAAAAGAAAAAGCATGAGGTAGTATTACCCTTGCTAAGAATTATAAGTATAACAGGACCCTTTTATTCGAGGGCAACAGAGCTAAGAATTTGCAATCCCTCTCTTTCTATATCATTTATTATTATTATCTTCAGTGCTAATCTTGGGCCTTTTCTTTACTCTCTCTCTCTCTCTCTCTCTGTTACCAATCCTTTCCAGTAGACCCTTTTCCTCATTTTTTTCTTTTCGCTATCCTCTTCCTGGAATGTTGTATAACAGGACGTCAATCAGGTCCTTCCTGGTCCTCATTGTCGATGCTAAAGAATAAAAAAAAGAAAAAAAGTTGATTTTTCTCGCGACCAACTTGTTTCGGACGTCAGTGCTTCCTTCCTCTTTTTTGGCTTTCCGTTTTGGACTTGATACCTTTTCATCTCCGTGCCTCGACATTTTGCTCCTTGGTGTAGCAATGAAAGTGCTTTTCCTTTTTTTAGCTATCAATTGTTTCTGTTATTTTTCTTTCAAAGGAGTGAATTTGTGTTTAAAGTTTCCATTTTCATTTTTGTCGTGTCTATATATATCACTGGGAACTTTAATTGGAGGTATTATAATATGGATTTGGTTCCACTAAAGACCTCAACGGGTGAAATCAAACGCCACTGTTCCCTTATGCTGGGGAACAATTAATAAGTTTAATTAATTAAAGGTGTACATCCTGAAGGATCAAATTTGCCTTTACTAGTAATATTATTATTAGTAGTGGTAATTTATGTATTAAGTCAAGTGGTATGTCAAATGAACCAGAAATTCGACCTATACCATACCCAACCACCATCCACCGTTCCATTATTCTCCAAGTGTTCTCTCAAGTCTCCTCGAAGACTACAATATTGGATTCAGTTATAAATGTAGGTCATCTATTAAAATCAATTAAAATCTCACATTCTCCTAAAAATAATAACATTATAGAAGCAATATTTTCTCTTTGCCATTATATAATTTTATTGAAAATATGTCCAAAAAAAGAAGGATATCTTCACCCCAAAGCATATGGTGTCTTGATTAATAACTTAGACCAATATACACACAAAGAGAAAGAGAGAGAGAGAGATAGAAAGTTTATTCTCAGGGTTTGTCAGAAATTTTTCATGAGGGTGGCCAAATTAAAATTTCTAGATTTGGACACAGGCCAAAATATCATTTTTCAAAATTTTTATATTGAACAAATAAAATTTTCTAAAATTTACATGTAAATTAAAAAAAAAAAATTGAGGTAGAGGCCAGGCCTAGCCGCCCCCCTTCCCTCTGCCCCTTTTTATTCTGGATGAAAATCATAAGCCGCAACAACCACAAGAGCAATACTCCAAACCTCTGCACTATGTCACAGATCATAGCAGCACAACATATGGGCTGGTGTTGGTAGTTGCCAACCCAGCCACTCAAATTTTCTTTATTTTAATATTGGTGCTTTTAATTATTTTTTTATTTATATATATTGGTGCCCGTAAAAGTATGAGGGCTTTTGAATTGGATCTTCAATCCAAAATTTTTCAGCTCTGCCACTATCACCATAAACTTTCAATCCAAGGAGATCTCTTTGGAGGAACATTAATGAGGAGATCAAATACTGGTATGAAGTTAAGTTTCCACATAGATGGACCAGTAAGTATTGGTGTGTAATGTTCCATATTGTAGTATGGCAACTCTGGTGGACTCGCAATCAAGCTGCCCATGATAATTGGCAGCACCCATCCATTCATAGCATTACAAATAGGATTTGGAAGATAGGACAGAGGGTGGCTGAGGCGATCTTTTCGCAGGAGGAAGACTGGCAACTGATTCAACTATGGTGGTCTCCTGGTATTTTCTGTAGTAAAAGAGAAGAAATACATAAGGACGATCACACTCTTCAAGTTGTTCATAGTAGAATTAACCTAAGACTAATGGTGGCTGCAGTCTAGTGGGACAGGGATGTTGGAGCTTACAAGTCGGTAAGTAGAATGGCTCACAGTGGGGGGAATACTGCTGAAATGCACCTGCTGGAGTTTTGGTTAGGCAAGATGATGAACAGCTCAGGATGCCTCACGATCATATCCTCTAACAACAGTTGGAAACGAAGATTACGAGCCATGATTGAAGGACGCAGAACCATTCCAGCAAGATGGATCCTTTTCAGAAAGTGTTATGAAAGAACCAGTGTAGATGATCACTTTCCATCAGTAGATGCAGGTCAGCAACTCTTGATTTATGGTCAGCAAGATGGACGCGACGATGGCGGGTAGTTATTGCATTTTTTGTTTGCTTAGTAGCAGATGGGCAGTAATGTTTCTTCTCGCTTAATCCTAGGCTCTTTGCTCAATGGTCTCTGTCTTGCATTCTGAGGGGTGAGGGTTTTTGCTCCTTGTGTTTTTTCCTGTTAATGCTTTGCATCCCCAGTTTTTTCTTGTAAATATAATTTTTTGGCAATAAAGGTGGGGAGCCTACCTCCCAGCAATCCATTATTGGTACCTTGTCAGCATCTTTTTTTGTGTGTCTTTTCTTGGTACTTTAACATTTAACAGGAACTGATCAATTCTTTTTGTTAGCTTCTTTTTCTGCATTTCTTATCGACCATAACTAACCGTAGAGCACAATGACATAGAGGCCCTCAGTTGGCAAAGTAAGATAAAAACCATGAGGAGAGATCTTTCATTTTGTTTAACTAGGTGTTAGTAATGTGTGGAAGAGGGTCCACAGAGCTAGGAATTTTTTATTGCAGCACCCGAACTATAGCTTCAAAATTTTAACATAGGCCAAAATATAACTTTGTTTCAAAATTTCTATATAGGTTAAATTAAAATTTTCAAAATTTACAAATAAAATGATTTTCTAACAATATGAGAAGGGTGGATGGAATAGGTTTAAAAATCCACCATGAAAGTGAAGGAAAAAAAGGTCGTTTTGATGGGGGTGGTATGGTGACTTGCTTGCATGAAAGCCACTTTGTATATGTCAATGTAGCGTGGCTATCTGATTCCATGGCAAAATACTGATGACAATGCACTTCAAGTCTAGCCAAGCAAGGCACTGGCAGAAGCATTCCATGGTCCAACTATGCCCACACAATATTGCATTATCTTAATTAGCCATTAAAGAGATTCAACCCATAAATCCAATATTGAACAATTTGCTGTACATTGCTGCATCCATGTTAGGAGTAATAGGGCAGATGCAATCAAACAAAGGCACTAGTTATTGCTACTGGCTGGCCTTATATGACCCCTAAGTGGAGAAAAGCAATGCTTTTGAAAGTGCCACATTCTTTTAAAGTTGCTGTACTATTTTCATTCTCATGTTCATTCTCACATATTTATCACTTAAGAGAGATTGTTTGCTAGCCTTGCATGGGTGTATGTGTATGCGTATGTACAGGGGCAGAGCTAGAACTTTTTTATGAGAGAGGCTGCACTATAGTTTGAAAATTTTAACAGTGGCTGATAATGAAGGCCAAGTCTTAAAGGGAGAAGAGTTTTCAAATGTGGCGCACAACGTCGGTTGGTGGTTTATGGTTGTCAAGTGGAGTTCGTTAAACCACACACAACCAGTTCTGGATATGGATCATGAACCAGGTCCATGGTGTTGTCTTCTTAGGCAAGTAGGCCAGATTTTGCAGGCAAGGCAGGAGTCTGGCCTTGCTTACACGCTTCTTTTTGTGACTCTTTACATGGACTCCACCAATCAACCATGAACCACCAACCAACGTTTTAGGCCCCATTTGGAAGCTCCTCTCCCTTTAAGTTTTGGCCTCCATGTCGTCTGCAACTAGTGGGATCCCCTTCTTCCTCAATTTGAAACTTTGTTCTCGAGAGTTACACACACACACACACTCTGGCGTAGCAGCCAAACCCTTAGGTGAGTGATATATATATATATATATATATATATATATATATATATATATATATATATATATATATATATATATATATATATATATATATATATAAAGCGTAGGATTTACAATACTAAAGCCCCTTAGTCAGAAATTTCTAGCTCTGCCACTGTGTGAGAATGAACATAAATATTGCAGCAAATTTCAAAGAAGGTGGTACTTAAAAAAATATTGCTTTTCTCCACTTAGGGGTCATATGAGTCTAGTAGCAATAACTAGTGTCTTTGTTTGAGTGCATCCGCTTTAATACTCTTAACATGCATAAATCAGCAATGTACAGAAACTTGTTACTGTATTTAAGGGAGCATCATGGTTTGTTGCTCTTTAATGGCCAAAATGAATGCCAAATACTGTGATGTGTTTTGGACATAGTTGGACCATGGAATACTTCTGCCGCTCCCTTGCTTGGCTAGACTTGAAGTGCACTATCATGCTTGAGTCTTCTTTTGGTAAAATATGCGGTGGTGGGAGAGATTAAAACAGAATAGAATTGACTAGCCAGGTGGTATAGTCATGGAGTAACACTTGTTTATCCCTTATTATTTATCCTAAAATAATTGGTAGCTACCAGGGGCGGAGCCAGAAATTTTTTGTGAGAGAGGCCGAATTAATGTTTCTAAATTTTAATTGGGGCCAAAATATCATTTTTCAAAATTTTTATATAGGTCAAATTGAAATTTTTCTAAAATTTACACATAAATTTTAAAAATAAAATTTCCTAAGGTGAGGCCAGAGCCAATGGGGACACCCCCCCTTGGCTCCACCCCAGCCAGCTACCTTTTGGTTTATAATTAAACTGATCTTGAAGTACCAACTTTTAAAGCAGACATTACTAGACATGAGGGAAAAAAATAATACTTTATTCTACCACAAACTCCAGCACTGTTTGGATGAAAGGAAATGAAAGGAAAGAGAGAGATGAGAAGTAGGGCTGCACACGAGCCGAGTCGAGCTCAAGCTTGACTCGGCTCACAGAGCTCGAGCTCGAACTCGAGTCGAGCTCCTTGACACAAGCTCGAGCTCGACTCGATTATGCAGAGTCGAGCTCGAACTCGACTCCCTTAACTCGATTAACTGGTGTATGACTTGTTTTTTTTAACTTGTTTATGTCAACTCGTTTAATTCATTTATGAAGCAAATTCTATGATACAACTAAAAAAGGCAAAATGCTGGCAAACAAAATTCACCATGAAAAACAACTATGTGCCGAAGCCCCAATTCAAACTCAACCAGGAAGATGTTTCTCAAACAAAATGAAATTTAAGGAAGAGATTGATTACTGATTTGTGCATTTTCTTGATCAATGCCATTGGCTTCCTCTTCAAACCTTTCTGAACCTACACATTCGTCAAAAAGATGGAAACCCATTTAAAAGGGAAAGAGAGAGAGCGGAGGATGGAAAAACAGAGTGCGAGAGATACAAACCTTATTTGAGCCAAGGCATGGAAGAGTTTGATGAGCTCCTCTGTGGGCATGTCAAGGAGGGCATCGAGATCAACTCTTCTTCATTTGTCTTCCGGCGACCTCTGTCTCGACATCCACCTGTGAAAAAATCCCTAAACATGTATGGCAGAGCTTCAAAGGAACACTAGGATTTCAGGGAAAGGGGAGAAGAGAGACGAACCAGTATAGTGGCTGGACTCTGCTGGATGGTCGCATCGTTACCCTTATTGCCTCTTTCTGTCGTGAGGAGAGGTGATTAGAATCAGAGGAACCCTAACGTTAGCCCAATGTCCCTTCCACCGCTTTGGCGCCGTTGCACATCAGGTGAGTGGTGGTGGTTATGGCGTGTGCGGCGGTGAATGGTAGAGAGGAGAGAGAGCGGTGGCGAGTCGCTGCAGCTGTGGGTGGAGTGGTGGTGGTTATGGCGTGTGCAGCAGTGAGTGGTAGAGAGGAGAGAGAGCGGTGGTGGGTCTCTGCAGCCGTGGGCAGTAGAAATGAGAAAGCGACAGGGAGAAGTTGAAACGAAAGTGTTAAAAGATGAAAACGTAATAAACAAAAAAAGTTTAACCTAAATCGGTGAATCGGTGACTCGGTGAACCGGTTCATATAATTAAACGAAACGACTTTCAATAATCGAGCCGAGCATAAACAAGTCGAGTTCTTACAACTCGAACTCAACTCGTTTATTGATTCGAGTTTAACTTTCAGCTCGAACTCGACTCATTTATAAACGAGTCGAGCTCAAGTCGAGTTTTTCCGAGCGAGTTCGAGTCGAGCCCAAGTTGGCTCGACTCGTTGTGCAGCCCTAATGAGAAGGAAATAAAAGGAAAAAGAGGGGAATGAAATGAGGAGAGAAATGAGAGAAAGGAAACAGAATTAAAGAAATAATTGTAAAGCTTTGTTTGGATAGAAAAGAAAAGAAAAGAAGGAAAGAAGCAACCATTTTCCTTTTCCATTCCAATCAACTCTGCTTTTGAAGGGATTATATTTACATTAAGTTATCATTTCCTTTTCCTTCCTTTC
Organism: Nymphaea thermarum; assembly: GCA_011799765.1. Classification (NCBI taxonomy): domain Eukaryota; kingdom Viridiplantae; phylum Streptophyta; class Magnoliopsida; order Nymphaeales; family Nymphaeaceae; genus Nymphaea; species Nymphaea thermarum. Next base: position 260,283 of record JAANDH010000204.1, on the reverse strand, counting down.
TTTTGCAACCAAACCTGTTTTTCTTTTCTTTTTTTCCTTCCCCTTCTTATTAGCCAACCAAACACAGAGGTAACTACCTTTCCCTCTCTTTCCTTCTCTACAAACAGGCCATAAGTCTAGGCCCCACGAGTTTAAAACTGCACATTTCCATGTGTAACCTGGACATGTGCCATACTTTTTCTCAAACAATAAAGATACATAAAAAAAGATTAATTTTGAGATATCTTATTTTTTTAATATTATTTATAATGTTAAGATACTTTTTTTTACCTTTTAACAAACTAAATTATGTATCACTTGGTGACACAAATTCAATCTCTAAATCTTGAAAATGACGCTTTAAATTCCCGATCTATTACCACATATATTAGTTTAATAAAAATATTGGTGCCACGTTTGGAACTAGTTCATAAAGAACCCGGCCACTCAAAAGTGCTGCCTCTTTTAACGATTTAAGCTTAAGGGCTCACTCAAAGGTATAGTGAATGTGTGTTTGGAGTTTCCATTTGCATGTTTGTTGTATCTATATCATGGGGACTTTAACTGAAGGTGCCCTAATATAGACTTGATTATCTGTGTCATACTGTAAACCTATACCGGTGAAGTTAAACGTCGTTGTTCTTAACTATATTGGGAAGAATAAAGAGAATTAATAGCAGGTGTACATCCATGAAAAAAGGCAGAGGCAAATGTGGGTAGAACTACAAAATTCCTATTTCAAATGTTGATATTTCAGAGATTTTTTTTTCATTTACATATTGGCTGTCTCTTAAAACTTAAAAATTTTATAACTAGTGCCTCTTGGTAAAAATTTTCTATCTCCACTCCTGTCCATCAAGGGTCATATTTCATGTTTTCTTTTTTTATTATATTATTAGATGGTTGGTCCTAGGCTAGTGGACTCGGTTTGGACTGATCTTGTCTACTGAAATCTCGGCTAGTTGGAGTGATGTCGGACTACATGCATCCTCTTCTTGGCTGGTGCTAGCCTCCCTCTACGACTTATCGCTCATCTTGGCAAGGTCATCGGCCACGGTCGGCTGGGCTCCAAATAGGAGAGTATCAAATCGACCCTCCTTAGATCGAGCTTGTCCCAAAGCTCGAACATGAGAAATTGCTAGATAATTTGATCTAGCTCTTCCCAAGAAGTTCCTCCATCTGTGCCCTCCCTCTCCACGAGTATCTCATGCATTTAGCATCCATGCCTCTAAACCTGTCGAAGATGAAGGATGCAGCGTGGCGCTAGCTGTTGGGTAAGGACCTCATCAATCTGATCTAGGAGGTTTTTGTGGTATGGCCTCCGATCAGTGACATGGAATGTAACCTAAACAATGACTATAGTTGGTAAAGCTAATCTGTGCACAACCTTGCCAACCCTATGTAGTATCTGAAATGGTCCGTAGTCTCTCAGAAGTAAAGAAAACAGAGAAGAGAGGAAGAAAAAGACAGGAAATAACATGGTTCAGCTCTGGTTGAGCCTACGTCCACAGTTGGAAGGCACTCAACAATCTTTATAAAATGAGAAGATGATTACAATGGGAGAGTCGAGTCCCTTTTATAGGGAAGAAATCACATCTTATTGTAGGCAAGGTTGTTCTTGCCTAGATTAGATGAAATCTTCATCTGATCCCTAATTTTCTGCCTTTCCCTTTCTTCTGATTTTTCTGCCTTTTTTATTTGATCACAATCTTTTATTACCAGCTCCATATCTTGATTACTGATTTTCTTTCCAACGGATTCATCCTTATCAGTTTTGTTAACATTCCCCCTCAAACTAAGCCGCTTTTGAAGGCTGAGTTTGGTCTTGAGATGATTGAAAATACACTTTGATAAGCTTTTGGTAAACAGATCGGCAACTTGATTTGTGGTTGAAATATACTTAGTTTGAAGTTGCTTTTGAGCTACTCTTTCTCGAACATAATGAAAATCAATCTGAATGTGTTTGCTTCGGTTATGAAATACCGGATTTGCCGTCATATAAAGTGAGCTTTTATTATCACAATATAAAATTGGGACTTTGATAACCGGTATTCCAATGTCCTTCATTAAGAATTGTATCCATGTAAGTTCTGCCGCTGTCGACGCCATTGCTCTATATTCAGCTTCGGTACTAGATTTGGCTACACTATTTTGCTTCTTGGCACTCCAAGACACACAATTTGCACCAAGAAAAACACAGAATCCTGTGGTGGATCACCTTGTTTGAGAACATCCTGCCCAATCTGAGTCTAAAAAAGCATATAAATCAATAGTGCTTTGCATCAATATGTTTAGTCCCATGTGTATTGATCCTTTAATGTATCGAAGAATCCTTTTGACCATTTGATAGTGAATCTGAAGTGGCTCATGCATAAACTAACTAACATAATTGACAGCAAAAGAGATATCAGGTCGTGTTAGAGTCAAGTATTGCAAGGATCCAACTATCTGCCTGTAGAGAGTAGGATTTTCAAATTTTACTTCATCGTCCTTATACTGAGGCATTTTTGGACTCATAGGCGTGATGCTTGGTTTGCAGTCCTCCATCTTTGCTCTTTCAAAAATGTCCTTAGCATACTTGGTTTGACATAAGAGAATTCCCTTTTCTGTCCAAGTCACTTTGAATCCTAAAAAATAGCTCAATCTGCCAAGATCTTTGACAGGAAACTCCTTGCAAAAGGCATTAACAAAGCTTTGCAAAAATATAGAACAATTTCTGGTTAGGATCATATCATCAACATACACAAGAAGCACAATGCTCCACATGTTGTTCCAAACTCTGGCTATATACTAGGATGTCATCGCAAACACCAGAACAAAGTCTCGGAGAAATTCCCGGAACACGTCATTCATGCACCTCTGGAAGGTAGCCGGTGCATTGGTAAGCCCAAACGGCATAACTAGAAACTCGTAATGACCATCGTGAGTCCTAAATGCCGTCTTGGAGATATCCTCCTCGTTCATCCTTATCTGGTGATAACCAGATCTAAGATCCAACTTCGAGAAAACGCGAGCTCCATTTAATTCATCCAATAACTCATCAATGACGGGAATTGGATGTCTATCCTTAACTGTCGCTTCGTTCAATGCCCTATAATCAACACAGAACCGCCACGTGTTATCCTTCTTCTTGACTAATAGAACAGGCGATGAGAAGGGGCTCGAACTGGGTCTTATGAAATTGCTCTCTCGCATTTCCTTCACCAGTCTTTCTATTTCTGATTTCTGCGCATATCCATACCTATATGGGTGCACATTTACTGTTCGGTGCCATTGGCTAACACGATCCTATGGTCATAGGACCGTTGGGGAGGTAGTCCCTTAGGCTCCTCAAAAATGTCACCGAACTCACCCAAAACTTTCTGCACTAGCTCAGGGACGTCTTCCCCTGAGTCTTCAGCAGAGTGCACGTTCTCTGCTATGGATACCAACCATGCTGCAGGTTGTTGCACCATGATGGCCTTTAATGCTGCCTTCGGCTCCATGCTGGGGTCTACTGCTTTAAGCACTACCTCCTCTCCACCCTCCTTAGGCAGGCACATCTCCATGGTCGAGTAGTATGCTCACCTTGTTCCATACTTTCAGTTGTGTTTGTATCAAGAACTCCATGATCGCCTTCTTCCAAGTTATCAACCTGCTCGTGAACTGATCGTTCATTGTCTATCATAGTGCTTTCTTCATTTCTTTGAACTTGATTTTGTTCCATGGTGTCAGTCATGCCTGTCTGAAACTCATCCTGTCCGAGACTATCTCGCAAATTATGAACCGACTGTTCATTAATCGGCATGTTGTCAATCAAATGTTCTTGAGATCGAGAGTGAGTGCCAATATCACTTCGTTCTTCCTCATGAACATCAGTGGTTCGAATAAGATTCTCATTTTCGGGAACCATTTGCTCTATATTCTCTTGTTCCTCATCGAAAGAAATCAGATCTGAAGTTAGAGAATCTCCATCATATAATTTAGCAGGATCTTTATAAGAAAAAAAATGTTCATCAAAACAAACATGTCGAGAGATAAACATTTTTCCGGTGGCCGGATACAAACAACGATATCCTTTGTGACTATCACTATACCCAAGAAAAACACATGGCAATGATCGAGGCTCCAATTTATCTTTTGCATAATCTCTCAAGTAAGGGAAACATCGACATCCAAAAACACGAAGAAAATCATACTTAGGATGCTGCCCAAAAAGTTTTAAGTAAGGAGAATCCATCTTGAGAGAAGACGATGGTAGCCTATTGATGAGAAAAACAGCACTGCTAAAAGCTTCAAACCAGAAACGCTTGAGAACATTGGCATGCAACATCATGGTCAGACCTAATTCAGTGATATTTCGATGTTTTCTTTCTGCCATACCATTTTGTTGCTTAGTATATGGGCAAGAAAACAGTTGTTTTGTTCCAAGAGACTTCAGATAATCTCTAAATTTTGTACTTGTATATTCTCCTCCTTCATCAGATTGAAAAACTTTTATCCTTTTATTAAATTGTGTCTCAACAAATTTCTGGAAATGTTGAAAACAGACAAAAAAGTCAGATTTGAACTTCAGAGGATATAGCCAAGTGAATCTAGAATGCTCATCAATAAAAATCACATAGTAGCGATAACCAAATTGAGAACAAACAGGCGCTGGTCCCCATAGATCCGAATGGATTTTTTCAAAAGGTTCAACAGATTTATTTTCTCGTTCAAGAAATGGCAACCTACATGATCTGCCAAGTTGATAGCTATGACAAATAGAAGTTTTAGAAACTGAAGAGCAAACATTAATCAAATTTTTCTGCTGCAAATGTCTCACAACGCCATTATGAGGATGTCCTAATCTGAAATGCCATTGTTCTTCTGAAGCACGCCGAAATCTGGAAGAAAAACATGCTGTATGCCTGACCTTGCCGATGGTATAAACTCCATCACGTTTACTTCCCTGTGCCACTATTTTCCCAGTTCTCCTGTCCTTTATAAGACAACATGAAGAGGAAAATTCAAAAACATATGGTAACACACTAGTTAATTGACTAACAGAAAGTAAGTCTTTCTTTAGTTTTGGAACATATAGAACATGAGAAAGAGAAATAGATGATTCGCCTGTAACAACTTCACTGTTACCAATATGAGTTATAGAAAGAGTCGTGCCATCCCCAACAATAACATGATCACTTCCATCATAAGCAGAGATTCCAGAAATCTTACCAGGATTTCCAGTCATATGAGCTGATGCTCCAGTATCAACTAACCATTCTCAGTTGTTTGTATCATCAATAGTAATGGCGGCGAGTGCTTGTTGGGCATCCCCAGCTTGATAGGCATGATTAAATCTTTCAAAACACTTGATTGCAGAATGATATTTCTTACCACAGATTTGACAAACAACGGGGTTTTTGTTATTCTTGTCATTACCATTTGAAGCGAGATTGGAATTTTCATGTGGTCGATTTTGATATTGTCCTCATCCTTGATAGTGGCCACGTCCTCTATAGCTGCGTCCACGCACGCGACCACGTCCACGTTGTTGATGTGTCATGGCCATGATAGGAGGAGTGGGATTCTTTATCCTGGAATCAAAACTTTGAAGAAGAGAGACAACCTCTTCATAAGGCAGAGTAGGTGGTCGAAGCATGGATGCAATAAATGCTTCGTATCCTTCTCCAAGTCCTTGAAGTAGCCAGTAAACTTGAGCCCCTTCGTCAATATATTTTCCAGTAGCTGAAAGATCGTCGCATATTCGTTTGAATTTTCCTATATAGGCTTCCACAACATCATCATTCTTCTTAAGCGAAGTTAGCAAATGCGTGAGATGGAATTCTCTCTCACGTGATTTACGAGAGAAGCTATTCATTAGAACCCTCCAAATATCCTTGGATGTCTCAAGGCCAACAACTAGGCCAAGAGCACTTTCGGACAACGTACTGGTTATCCATCCCTTGATTAAGCGATCAGTCTTCCTCCAAGAAATAAAATGAGGATTGGGAATTTTTTGAGAAGAAGAATCATCAATAAATTCTGGTGGGGCAGTAACTTCGCTAGTCAAAAACCCTTGAAGATCTTGGCTCTCAACCAAGGCCAAAATTTGTGTTTTTCATAAGAGAAAATTTTCAGTTCGTAGCTTGAGAGAAACGAAATTTGCAACATTGACAGTATAAGGGGGAAAACAGGTATTGAAGAAGTCGCCATTTAAGAACTATTCCAGCCGTTTATAAAGATAACGCCGGTTTCTGAAAAAGAAGGCGGAAAGACATAAGCTACTCTCTTTGCCCTGTTTCACAACCAGCGGCACTTAAAACTTCAAGCGCTGCTGCCACAAAGCTTCAAAAAATCTGTAAATGCACTGGAAGGGTCTGCACATGCTCAGGAAACGTTTGGACTCTTGCTCGACAACTGAGTGGTCGATTTTAAAAACCCAGCAAAAGAAAATTGCAGCCAGGACAGAAGAGCAGAACTTCCTTGTTCTGCCTCTGTTCCCCTTCTATCTCAGCAAGAAACGAGTGGTTGATTTCAACCACAAACAGCCAGAAATGCTGAGAGTGGTGGTACCTGAAAAACTCCCGTCAAAGACGGTGGGTTCTGCAAATGAGAAGCCGGTGATACGCCTTAAGCAGCAGCCTCTCGCCTTATGGAAGACGCCTCCCTTAAGCAGGACGCTCGAGCGGCAAGGGCACGACAATCAACTGGCGGACGTGAAAGAAATGCCCAAAACTGCTTTGCCGGCCTCTGGCTTGGTCTCGATGATAGGCAGTTCCGCTGGTCGAACGGGCGCTCGAACGGATGCTTGAGCGAACGGAGAAGGTCGCTCAAGCGGGCCGTGCGGGAGCGGGCGGAGCAGGACGCTCGGGCGAACGCTTGCGGCTCTGAAACGAAGGGCTTCTGGTCAGCTTCTCCTCCAAACACTGTGAAATCTCATGGCATAGGTCGCCAAAGCTCTGATACCATAAAGAAAACAGAGAAGAGAGGAAGAAAAAGACGGGAAATAACGTGGTTCAGCTCTGGTTGAGCCTACGTCCACGGTTGGAAGGCACTCAACAATCTTTATAAAATGAGAAGATGATTACAATGGGAGAGTCGAGTCCCTTTTATAGGGAAGAAATCACATCTTATTGTAGGCAAGGTTGTTCTTGCCTAGATTAGATGAAATCTTCATCTGATCCCTAATTTTCTGCCTTTCCTTTCTTCTGATTTTTCTGCCTTTTTTATTTGATCACAATCTTTTATTACCAGCTCCATATCTTGATTACTGATTTTCTTTCCAACGGATTCATCCTTATCAGTTTTGTTAACAAGAAGTAGTCCGAGTAGAGACTTCAGCCACATAGGAAGCCTCTGGAGTCGTTCATAGTCACCCAATGCCAACTCTCTATCTGGTTTACACCGATCATAAACCTATCCTATACGTTTCCATGCTCTGGCAATGTGTTGGTCTACAAGAGCTGACCAGTGATGGCTGAAGGTGCTGCCAGCCCACACACTACTCACATCTCTCTCAATCATAGAGTCAAGTATATGGTTTGAAAATATAGGGACAGAGGTATATAGCAAAGGCTCTCAATCATAGGTTGCTCAACAAAGTGTTGCAATCGGTCTGCCCAAGCAAAGGCTCCCTTCTTCCACATTGGTGTCAAGAAATCAGCTAATGGAAGAACATCAGTAGCCGTAGTCATCAACTGAAGGGTTGGTTGCTTTGCGGTCAAGGCCTTTAGAGCACTCTTGGGCTCTACATGTGTTTTAACGACTGATAAAAAGTTCTGTCGTTTCCACATTCCATAGGAAATGACATGGTCATCTTGGAAAAGTTCCACGTGATATCACCATCGTAGTCCAAGCACTACATCCATGCTGCTGATGGGTAGTACGTACAAGTCGACTCTAAAGGGAACGTTTTGGATGGTGAGCTCAACCTCCTTGTATTTCGAAGAACACTCTAGGCGTGACCCATCGCCTACCATAACTGCGAAAGAAGCTTGCATATACACACTACAACCAATAGTCTTGGCAGCCTCTAAACTAAGGAAATTGTGCTTCGCTCTGGTCACACGATGCTCACTGATATGTCCAATGACTCTCATCGAATTGGGTCGTGTTGTGTCAGCCAATGAGTGACAAATCATGTTGGACTCATCCTGAAATTTTGAACCTGCCCTCTCATCTTGGCTGTCTAGCTACTTGGTTTCCATAGGAGGCTGACCTTCCTCGTTTTCATCCTATTCAACGAACAACTTCATATGTTCATCACAAGTGAAACATAACCCTTTTTTAATGCGCTCCTCTCTATCATGCTGGCTGATGTGTTGGGTTTGAGGGGCGTACATGGTGGAGTGCTGTGTCTCTACCTTCTTTACTGGCTGTAGGGTTTGGGTCATGCGTATGGACTCGGTTTGAGTCATATGGTTTGATGGGTTTGTGCAAAGCCTGCAATCACCTATTTTTCTACTCAATGGTGCATGCCAACCCAAAGCAATCTCTGAGCTGCGTAGGGGTAGGGTGTTGGGACAACAGCTCGATACAAATCTCTTCATTGAGTCACCTATGAAAGTACCAATAAGAGCACTCTCGGGCCAATTTCGAACCATACAAGCTAGATTCTCAACCCAACTTTAGTAGCCTTGTACTGTGGTGACCTGTTTGAGATCTTTGAGTTCGACCTCAAAATTTGTAAATGTAGATTCCTCAAATCATGTGAGAAGCTCATGAATGAACTCGGCTCAATTCAACCTTGGGTGCACATGGTTCAACCATATGTACCATTGCATTGCCTCATCCTTGAAGTGTAGAACTCAGGTTTGGTTTGCTGGAATGTGTTTGGAGATATTGCTCTACCTTGAAGAGCCAATTTTCCGCTTTCTTGCTGTTAAGCTTGAGAAAATCAAGCTTAACGATGGGCAACAAGGTTCGCCTCTTGCTCTACCCCGTCGCTTATCATATGGCTCTCTCTCTTGTCGAGTCCTCATATCAAATCCATACTGCGAACCAGCATCGCTACCCATCCAGGTTGGCTTATGACTGCTGGACGCCCAGCTGAAACGGTCCTCTCTTACTCGAGATTTGTCAAATGGTTGTCTCTCTTGGCCATCATTACGCCTGTGGTCAGCGTGTCTACTCCCATTCTCATGGATTGGTCTAACATAGTGCTCATCTCGCATGGGGCGAGGTCTGTACTCATCTCTAAACTCTCGATTATGGACTGGTCTTCTATAGTGATCATCTCGCATGTGGCTCTAGTGCCATATGCTCCAACATAGGATCCAATCGGTCTAGACGTGCGAGTTGACTTCGAACTGACCTAGCTCATGTAGGATTTTTGTCACCTCTAAACGGAACCGTCACACCTTGATAGTCATTCTCTCCAAATCTGCTGCAAGTGCGTACTGCTCAACACGGTCTGCTGTCTCCTCTTCAGACCCAGTGTTCTTGCTTCCTCCACGTGCCATGTCTTCAAGTTGGGTCGTGATGCCTCGTCGACTAGTGACTACAAAAATCACCCTGTCGGTAGCAACCCCGGCTAAACAAAACTCTAAGACGAGGTACAAATGGGGTTAACCATCCCCAACTCTTAACTATCAATACAATAAAATTACCAATGTGTTGTACACATGTTTCCGATACAATAGTCCACTCAGCCTCACTCAATAAATCATATGCACGTCATACTTTCAAGCAAATCATCCAAACCACACATGCAATCCTTAGCAATCAAACAACACTTTTCCCTAGATGACTAGTCAAGTGTAAGAGCTGGGACTAAACCTCCGACTCTAGGAGTCTCGGTGAGTATCTCAACCTCATTGGCCGCAGCCTCAAACCAATTACAACCTCATGCCTATAGCATGTAAAGGTGATCTCACCAATCGGAGCCTTGCCTGGTGTTCTCCTCGAAGTGCGACTCATCCATGCAGAGGTGGACTGGCCCACGCAGGCCTCGGCTAGACCGCTACCAGGAAGGTCACGTTTAGCTGTGCTCAAGCTCAGGTAGCTGGAAAAGGTGCAGGTGGGAGATGCCAATGAAACATGTTCTGCTGACTGCTACAATCATGAAATCCTGCTATCGCAACACTTAGCACAACGTCGATAAACATCACCGAAGACCGCCTTGCTCGTTCGAACTACGTAGGGTCCGAGCTCTATTTTTCTTCGGCAGTGAACTCATGCACAACAATAAGCATGCAGTGATCAACAACAATGCAATTCAAACACAGAAATTATTACAGAATCTCAACGATTGAACGCGTTACTAGATTATCGAGAAATCTCAAGTCTGTGACAGAATTAGGGAAACAGTTGACAAAATTGTCAACGGAAAGTTACTGAGTGTCTCCTACGCGATCGACGATGATGAGATCAACAACTCTCACCTCGAATCAACTTGAACTGAGATGGAAAAGCTCAGTTACTGTCTGCAGACGCCGTGGGAGTTGTTGACGGCGTCGCCGGCTCATGTTTTGTCGGGATTATGAGGAGAAGCGAGAGTTGGTCACCACACGACTCTTAACAAAAGGTTCCCCATTCGTCGTGGATACTCCTTGGCGACCACATTTGCAACAGGGGATAAGACAACTCACTCCAATTATCAATAAACTTCAAGAAAATGTTATAAGAGTTCACTAGGATACAGGAATTCCAAATCTGTGATGGAATTGGGGAAGCAATGGACGAATTGTCACTGAAAGGAGCAGGTCATTCCCTGAGTCGCAGGCGGTGAAGAAATCATCGGTCACTCCTTCGACACAACACCAATTGCTTTGTAATTGTTAAGGTGAGATTTGAAGACATCTAGGATGTAGTTCGAATCATCCTCGACATGAGAATCGCCATAAATTCAAGAAGTGATGTGGATTTGTCACCGTGTACCTTCTGTTCATCTCATCGCACTTTGTGGCAGGCGCTCTCATTCGACTGCAAGGATTACAACAACACAATCATCGATTAAACTAGACCAAAACGTTGTAACAACAACAGTTGTTCGAATGAATCACCAGAGGATATTGAATTCCAATTTCAAATAGAAATTTGGTCACATCGTCAGATGCACGTTAATCCTCCGTCGGATGGTCGGCTTTCCAGCAACAGGGTAGTCTCAAACTGAACACGTGGAATTCTCATCACAACGCCATGCTTTTTACTCCAGTGGATCATTAATTAAGCAAAAAATCCCTGGAAATAAAAGGCAAAGGGATTGGGCTGATGGCCGGTTGCGGGTATCAGCTCCGATGGCTGAATTTTAAGATCCACCGAAATTTATTCGGTGGATAGAAATAGTGAGTGTCCAATAGATTTTCGTCTGATTGAAACAGGAATTGTGACCAAATTATACTCAAATTGATTTCAAGAGCATCGCCTCTCGATTACGAACAAGATTCTCACTGTCTTTAATAAAATCGTTGCTCAAATTCGATCTTAGATTGAAATCCAAGAACGCCATGAACACTAGTCATCACTGAGCATCCTAGAGCTTTCTATTATAGTCGAATTTCCCAAAAAGAATGCTTCAACAACAATAAAAGAAGCTAAACCAACATAAAACTGCTAAAAATCGGAATCACAGGGCTGCGAGCATAAGATCGAATTTTCAACACCAATGTTGCAGCATAAGATCTAAAAATGTAGAAAAATTAGATACACCAATTTACGTGGAAAAACCCTCAATAATGGGGTAAAAAACTACGCACAAGAGAGATATATATTTATACTTCAAAGAGGCAATACAACTATGTTGTTCTTCTTGCAGAGAATAGCATAAATCATTCCCAAGAATAAATGCACAAGAAAACAACAAGAAAAGAAATCACCTATGTTCTTCTTTTCTTTCCCCTGTTTTCTTCACTTTCTCTCTCTACACTTGAACCCCCACGGCTGCCCAAACCCACAACCGTGCTCTTCTTCCTCTTTCCTTCTTGCCTTCCTTCTTCCCTTCTCTTCTTTGCTTTCTTCTTCCTCTTCTCCTTGCTTGGTGTGAGCCACGAGGGAAGACCTCTCTTCCTTTTCTTCAAAAAAGCAAAGAACGAGAGAGAGATGGTCGTGAGAGCTCTAGGGCACCTACGGGTGTGACCTCTCCTTTCTCCCGCCCGTCACTTAAGTGACGGGTCGGGTCTTGAGGCTGGACCCGACCCAACAAACTCCCCTTCCAGCCTCAAGAGAGGGATCATACCTGCAAAATGAACAAAATTAATACACTGCTTAAAGGTAGTCATCTCAACTAAGTCTCTACACATATCATGCTTCTCTTTAGGTAGAGACTTCATCATCATATCTGCAGGATTCTTTTTTGTATGTATCTTCTCTAACTGAATCAGTTTCTGCTCAAGCACATCACGAATCCAATGATATCTGACATCAATGTGCTTGGTCTTTGAGTGGAACGCCGAATTCTTCGCCAAATGTATAGCATTTTGGCTATCACAATGCAACACATAAGTCTTCTGGTTAAAACCTATATTATGAAGAAAACTCTTCATCCACAACAACTCTTTACAAGCTTCAGTTGCTGTAATATATTCTACCTCTGTGGTGGAAAGAGCAACACACTTCTGCAATCTGGACTGCCATGATACAGCTCCTCCTACAAAAGTAAAGACATAACCAGAAAGAGACTTTCTAGAATTTAAACCACATGTCATGTCTACATCAACAAATCCTTGTATCTCTGGATTAGATTCACCAAAACATAAACAGTAATTGGAAATACTTTTTTGATACCTTAAGATCCACTTCACTGCTGCCCAATGCTCCTTGCCTGGATTTGACAAGAACCTGCTAACTACACCAACTGCATAAGCCAAGTTTGGGCGTGTGCAAACCATAGCATACATGAGACTCCCTACTGCGGAGGCATAAGGTACATTCTCCATTCTTTCTTTCTCATCTGCTGAGGATGGACATTGCTCATTTCTCAATTTAAAATGTGCTGCTAAAGGTGTACTTACAGTTTTGGCATCTTTCATGTTGAACTTGCTGAGCACCTTCTCAATGTATTTCTCTTGTGATAACCACAACTTCTTGGCCTTTCTATCATAAACAATCCTCATGCCTAACAATTGTTGTGTTGGCCCCAAGTCTTTCATATCAAAGAACTTGCCCTTGTCATTCTTCAATTGGCTAATCAATTGACAATCATGTCCAACAATAAACATGTCATCTACATATAACAACAAGATAATGAAGCTACTTGATAAGAACTCTTTGATGTAGACACAATGATCCACGGCTAACCTGCGATACTTTTGATTAATCATAAATGCATCAAATTTCTTGTACCACTGTCTAGGCGCTTGTTTAAGTCCATACAAGCTCTTCTTTAACTTACAAACCATGTGTTTCTTCCTGGCAACCACAAAACCTTCTGGCTGTGTCATGTAGATTTCTTCTTCTAGATCTCCATGAAGAAAAACAGTTTTTACATCTAATTGCTCCAACTCCAAGTCTAGACAAGCCACCGAACCAAGTATTACCCTGATAGATGACATTTTAACAACAAGAGAAAAAATTTCATCAAAATCAATACCTTTTTCCTGCTTGAAACCTTTCACCACTAACCGAGCTTTGTATCTCAACTTGCCTTGACCTTAATTTTTAAGCTTGTAAACCCACTTGTTCTGCAACACTTTCTTACCTTTTGGTAGCTCTACCAAATCAAAAGTGTGCTTCTTATACAAGAAATTGATCTCTTCCTGCATAGCTTTAATCCATTCATCTTTATGCACATCATCTAGCACCTCTGCATAGGATTCTAGCTCTCCACTATCTGTAAACATAATATATTCATCAGTAGAATATCTAGTCGATGGTATACATGTTCTTTTACCTCTTTCCAATTGCTCCTCAATTGGTTCTGAATGAGGAGGAAGCTCCCCTTCCAACTCATGCTCATGATCAGTTTGAGTCTCCATAGGGCTGTCATCTGTATACTGCTCATCTGCCGCTCTTTCCTCTTCCTCTACATCTTCATTAGTCTCACCATGTTCAGATGAAAGTTCTTCAGGTTCTGCATAGGTTGGCTCATGAACACCACTAGCATTCACACCTGGCTTCGTGTCACCCATGACATCTTCAATTGTCTGATCCTCTCTGAAGACAACATCACGACTCCTGTAGATTTTGTCATTCTTTGGATCCCATAACCTGTAATCAAATTCATCATCTGCATAACCAAGAAATATTAGAGGAATAACTTTATCATCTAGTTTGGTCCTATGTTCTTTAGGTACATGCATAAACTCTTTGCAACCAAAAACTCTGAGGTGATTATACTTAACCTCTTCATCTGACCAAACTCTTTATGGAATATCTCCATCTAGAGGCACTGAAGGAGACCTATTTATTAAATAAACTACAGTACGCATTGCCTATGCACAAAAATACTTTGGCAACTTAGAACTAGATAGCAAACTTCTAACTCTCTCAATTATAGTTCTATTTATCCTTTCTGCAACTCCATTATGCTGTGGAGTATAAGGAACTGTCTTTTCATGTCTAATACCATGCTTTAGACAATAATCTCGTAAAGAAGATGCTATGTACTCACCACCATTATCTGTACATAGTCTCTTCATCTTCTTACCAGTCTCGCACTCAACCGCTGCATGAAAAGTCATGAAGATACTACTTACTTCACTTTTGCTTTTCATTGTAAAGGCCCATACCTTCCTAGATGCATCATCAATAAATGTAACAAAATAGGATGCTCCACCTTTAGATGTCACATTTATAGGTCCACATATATCTGAATAAACTAAATCTAATACATGTTTAGTTTTTGAAGAGCATTTTTTTTAAAGGAAACTCGATGCAACTTACCAACCAAACAATGATCGCATGGAGATATCTGTGCACCATCTGTCTTTGGTAACAAATTCTTCTTGGTGAGCAAGTTGATTCCTCTTTGACTCATGTGACCTAACCTCTTATGTCACAAATCTGACGAAGTACCACCAGTAACTGCATTGACATCCACACTACTGATTCGAGTCTTCATCCCATACAAAGAGCCAAATCTGTCACTTCTAGCCAACACTAGTGCCCCCTTGGTAAGTTTCCAACCTATCTGACTGAACGAATTACAATATCCATCTTCACTTAGTCTTCATGCAGAAATCAAATTCATTCTTAGGTCTGGAACATATCTCACATCTCTCAAAGTCAACTTGCATCCTGTGCTCGTCTGAATGCAAACATCTCATATCCCAACAATCTTCAAAGTGTCACTGTTGCCCATGTGAACTACTCCAAAATCATCTGCTTTGTAGGATAAGAATAACTCTCTACATGGTGTGGCATGATATGATGCCACAATATCTAAAATCCATGTAGAATCACCATTCTGGACTGTAAGACAATCATTTTCTTTAGATAAAAATAACACTACCTCATCATCTGAAGCAACTGCAGTGTACTCTTTTGACTTCACATTCTCTTGACTCTTCTTTTTCTGTTCTTTTTCTTCTTTCTATTTTCTGCAATCAATCATCTTGTGCCCTGGAATACCACAATAAAAGCATTTACCTGTCATCTTGGGTCTTGATTTGGACCTAGAGTTTGATCTGTCATGCCATTTGTTACGGTTCTTCTGCCTGCCCCTGTGATCTGGACCTAGAGTTTGATCTGTCATGCCATTTGTTACGGTTCTTCTGCCTGCCCCTGTCTCCCATCACTAGCATTTGTGAACTAGTTGTACCAAGAGACTTTCTTCTTGTTTCTTCATTTAGAATGCTGCTCGTTACATGCTTCATCGTAAGCACACCATTTGGAGCGGAGTTGCTCAAAGAAACAACTAAAGTCTCCCAACTGTTGGGAAGAGAACTGAGCAATAAGAGTGCCTGTAACTCATCATCTAATATCATTTTCATGGCTGACAACTGGTTGATTATGCTCTGTACTTCATTCAGATGCTCTGAAACTGGTTTTCCCTCTCTAAGTTTCAGATTTACTAATTGCCTAATCAAGAAAGCCTTGTTCCCAGCTGTTTTCCTCTCGTAAAGATCACACAACTTCTGTCATAACGACTTCGCACTCGTCTCTGTGGATACCAAATGAAAAACACAGTCATCTAACCATTGTCTGATAGTGCCAATAGTTTTTCTGTCCAATAACTTCCATTTTTCATTTGTCATATTCGCTGGCTTCTGGTTCTCAATTGGTGCATACAAGTCTTTATAATACAGCAAATCCTCCATTTTGGTTTTCCATATAGTCCAATTATTCCCATTTAGAGAGACCATTCTAGTGGGGGTCAACTTCATCCTTCACTAAGAATGCACACAACCAACCTGTCTCTGATACCACTTTGTTATAGTCGAATTCCCCAAAAAGAATGCTTCAACAACAATAAAAGAGGCCAAACCAACATAAAACTGCTGAAAATCGGAATCACAGGGCTATGAGCATAAGATCGAATTTTCAACACCAATGTTGCAGCAATATATATCAAAATATATGCTAAAAATGTAGAAAAATTAAAGACACTAATTTACGTGGAAAAACCCCCAATAATGGGGTAAAAAACTACACACAAGAGAGATATATATTTATACTTCAAAGAGGCAATACAACTATGTTGTTCTTCTTGCAGAGAATAGCATAAATCATTCCCAAGAATGAATGCACAAGAAAACAACGAGGAAAGAAATCACCTATGTTCTTATTTTCTTTCTCTTGTTTTCTTCACTTTCTCTTTCTACACTTGAACCCACATGGCTGCCCAAACTCACAACCGTGCTCTTCTTCCTCTTTCCATCTTGCCTTCCTTCTCCCCTTCTCTTCTTTGCTTTCTTCTTCCCCATCTCCTTGCTTGGTGTGAGCCACGAGGGAAGACCTCTCTTCCTTTTCTTCAAAAGAGCAAAGAACAAGAGAGAGAGAGGGTCGTGAGAGCTCTAGGGCACCTATGGGTGTGCCCTCTCCTTTCTCCCACCCGTCACTTAAGTGACGGGTCGGGTCGGTTCTTGAGGCTGGACCCGACCCAACACTTTCTGCCACTTGATTTCTTCAATCTTGGTATCGGATGTCATCCAAGAATTGATCAAGGTTCGAGAAATAGTAATATAAATTGGATTTAACTCACCTGGATCAAGATCTTTCGGAAGTTGTTTGCCAGATGGGGTTGATCGTCTCCAAAAACTATCGGAGTGGCCGTCTATCTGCTCTCTCTCGTTGGATTCAAACTCTGCCTCTAAACTGCCTGTGTTTTGATGGAATGCACAGAAGAATGAAAGGGAACTCATCGTGTGTTGTTTTGATTCACTCATGCATCGCCGTCAGGTCAATAGCAGCAGGTTTCCGGTGTCTGCTACGTCAAATTCTACTGATGTCAAAGCATGCGATCATTATGGCTTTTGCATCAATTCTTTTGTCAGTGTGGAATGGTTTGTGCCAGTCGTCGAGTGGTCGTCATTGTGGAAGTGCCCGACATCCCACCGGAAAGGGGAACTCTCCCTCCTCAATTCAATTCGTCAAAAAGCCTTTTTGTTTGCATACAAGTTCACGACTTATATACTTGTTGGAATAGTTTCAAGCTTAACTCGTGGAGTCAGTCTTAGCCGATACAGAAATTCAAGATATCAAGAACCAGTTCAATGTTTAGAATTTAAAAGAAATGGGAAATGGATTGAAGATGGGTCCCGGCTTAGCTGGAGTTGACCTGCACGTGCCTTGGTTGATCCTTGGCTATTGGACTCAGTCTGGACTGATCTCATCTACTGAAATCTCGGCTGGTTGGAGTGATGTCAGACTGCATGCGTCCTCTTCTCGGCTATATATATATATATATATATATATATATATATATATATATATATATATATATATATATATATATATATATATATATATATATNGTATTAAAACTAGAAAATATCCTTTCTACCGGAACTTGTATAATTATGCGGGGACTATTATGATAGCTGTAGAAAAATTATGCTAAAAAAAGTTTAGTGACATGTAATTAACATGAAATTAACAATGTAAAGTTCCAAGGATGGGGCCAGAAAATTTTGACTAAGGGGGACTAGTTATAAAATTTTTAATTTCAAAGGGGCAGTACCAATATGTAAATGTATAAAATTTCTATGAAATATCAATATGAAAATACGAACATTTGTGGGACTGTGTGGGCAATTGCCCACACTGTGCCTACACATGCCTATGCCCCTGTAAGGTTCAGTAACATGCTTGGTAATGTTAGTCGTTGAGTGCACTTATATAGTTTTAGATAAATATAAAAAAATAGTTAATGTTCACATTTACAAACTTTGTTCTTCACATGTCTGAAATGCATTCATTTTAAAAGTTGGATTGGGACTCGAGAAGTGAAACACAAAATCTGATTCAGATTGTGAATTCATGTTCACATATATTCTGTCATATTTGAATTTGAATTTGAATTCGAATATGTAAGCATCTAAAAAAGGTAGATATATATAGTCAGATGCAAAAGTAGGGGGCCATGGCCTCCCCTCATATTTTTAAAAATTCAAAATTTTGTATTTAAAATCTAAAATTTTTAGTTTAACTAATACAAAGAATTTGCAAAATTATATTTCAGTCCACTCTTCAAATTTCAAAACTGTAGTGTGGCCCCTGTAACAAAAAATTCCTATCTTTGCGTTTATATATAGTTGATTCATTTAATTTGAATATGATCCATCCATATTCCTATCCATATTGTTTAATAGAGAAGGTTAAGCCATCCACATACCTGGCCTCACGTTGGGGTCCATATCGGCCACCATGTTGTGTTGGCAACACATTGATAATATGTAAGTATACAAAGTAAGGAGTACTATTTTGTAATATAGTAAACGTATACCAGAAAATTTTGTCCCAAAAAAGGAAAGAAATTAACCTCAAAAGATGACATGAGATACATTGTCTCTAATTATTTACAATTTTATGTGCATGAATTCCTCAGTCCTTGTAAACTGTCGCATATCTCAAAAGTATACTCTGATCGTGTATATTATTATTCAAGATGAATTGTCCACAGTATTCTAAAACATCATCAAATGGCATCTTTTATGTATACAATTATCTTCCAAAATCTCACATTTTCCCAGAAAAAATACAGCAATATAGGCAATATTTTCTCTTTGGCGTAATATAATTTTATTGCAAAATACATCCTAAAAAGGAAAGACATCTTCACTCCTAGGTGAAGTGAAAGAGATCACAAGGATATATAGAGGCTTGAGTAACAACTTTGACTAATCCATAGAACATAGGGAGAGATACCTCATACCATTTTCTGTACTTCCTCTTTTTCTTCTTCTTTTATACGAATGCTTCTTCTGTGATTCTTTCATGCCTCTCATCTTCAAAACTTAATATTATCAACTCTTTATCTTTCATCATGTTTCTTTTTTCTTTATGTTGTGTTTGATCTGAGGTTGCATTACAAGACGTCTTTTAGAACAAAATGAGAATCTCAAATGCATAAATTTAAAATCCATGTTACATGTTAAAAACCATTAATTTATAACGGATTTTGGGGGGAAGGGGTGGTTCCGATCATAAATTCATGGATTATTCACCATGGATCTCAAATCCATGGTGAACCAAACACAACCTTACACTTTCAATTATGCACTTATTGTCTCCAGAATGCACTCTCCCATGCTTTTGTCTTGTTTTTTTTCTTCATTGGTTTCGGATTTGCACTTAATGCAGTTGCATTGCTAGTGCACTTTTTCTTCTTTGCAAGTTTCATTCCTTGAACCTATGTCTTCCCCTCTATGTGGGTAGGCTTAGATTCACAAGGTGGTGACGTCTTGGCAAATCAACGTAGTAAAATTAAAGCAACCCAAGAGGTCCAATCTTGTGTACTACTATATTGTTTCTTTTTTCTTTTGTTATCCATTGATGAAGATGGAGATAGATGTGTACTCTTTACATACAATTGTCCTCAAAGCAGGGGCTGTATCAGGTGTGGCTATGTGTGGTCATTTGCCCACATGGAACCCAATAATTTTCTTAATTTTATATTGATATTTTTGAGTAATTTTTTTTCATACATGTTGGTGTCCCCTAAAATTTAAAATTTTATACGTAGTGCCTCTTAGCCAAAATTTTAGGGCTTTGTCCCTCCCTCAAAGATACTTAGCTGGCTCTTATTAGCAGATTCAAACTTAGCTTGCTTTTCTTTCTAAAATGAACATTTGATTAGTAGTATTCTCTGTAAAGTTTTTAACACGGTTATATTTCCATTTTTGTTTTTATAAAGTGCCTACACATGGCATATAGCGCAGGTTGTCTTTATAAACAAACACATGTAGGGTAGGTTTTTTTTGTCTATCTCCTCTCATTGTTCCCTTTCGTCTTCCTGTTGCTTTGAGCCTTTGGAATCGGTTGGCAAAGGAAGAAGATATTTCTGGAATTTAGAAGGAGGTTGGATGAGGAAGAAGGCTATAAGGCCAAGAAATCTGCGGGAAGGAGATCCGGAGTCTCTTCGAGGAGGCGAAGAAGGCAGCCAATCTAGCCATGGCAGGCGGCTATGAGGCCACTACCTCGGCTCCCTTTGACTGCTTTGTGACTTTCCTGTTGCTATGACCATCCTCATCTCTCTCTCTCTTTTTGCCAAGTGATCAATAGCACAACCAATCGGTTCGTAGTTTGATTCCTTAAAAGGCTGCTATAATTAGGGGTGAACACGAGCCGAATCAAGCCCGAGTTCAGTCAGCTCGAGCTCGAGTCAGTAGTCACGTGTTGAGCTCGAGCTCGACTCGAATAAAGCTCGACAAACTCGTCTGAATAGAATTGATATTTATCATTATGTGTTGAACTCATACTTGACTGGATTAAGGCTCGACAAACTCGTTTGAATAGAATTGATATTCATCATTACGTGTTGAGCTCTAGGTTAACTCGATCAAGGCTCGATAAACTCGTAAATTCATTTGAATATATCGACTTGATTAAGGCTCGACAAACTCGATTAAGGCTTAAGCTCGACTCGATAGTTGCATGTTAAACTCCAACTCAACTTGATTATTTGAACAAGTCGACTGATGAACTCGAGCTTGACTTGTTAAACAAATAACTCTGCTCGAACTCATTCACGAGCCGAGCTTTAACGAGTCGAGCTCGACTCAATTGTTCACCCCCTAACTATAATGATGGCATTGAGGAGTGTTGAGTTCGTTGGCCGTCTCCTTCGACTAGGTGGCCAAGAGAGAGAAACAGGTGAGATGATGATGGACATGGTAACAGGAAGGTCACATAGCAGTCAAAAAAGATCCAGATGGTGTCCTGGTTGGCCTCAAATGGGGGAGCCGCCTGTTGCGGCTAGATTGGCTGCCTTCTTTGCCTCCTTGAAGAGACTCAGGAGCTCCTTCTTCGCAGATTTATCAGCCATTGCTCTTTCCCTTACTCCAACCTCCCTTTTAAATTACATGCATATATTCTTCCTCTGTGCCTGCCAATTCCAAAGGCTCAGAGCAGCAAGAAGATGGAAGAGAACAATGAGAGGAGATAGACAAAAACCTACCCTACATGTGTCTTCCTTTTCAAGCTTTTTCCCAATTTGAAGCGGTCATTTGTGAGCAAATATTGACAAATGCATCTTTGTTGTATTCCTACCATGGTTCAAAAACTTAACGACCCTGGTTGAGTGAAAAAGAGAAGTTTTTATAAGAAAAAAATAATAAAAAGGTTAAAAGACTAATAAAAACATTTATTTTTAAATAATTTCCAAAATATCCCAACACCTACCTCTTTTTTTTGTGTATATTTCTTGCACACTGTCCTTCTACTATCTCCGAGGTGAGGGGAAAGAGAGAGCTTTATTGACTAAAATAGCCTTATAAGCTCCCCTAGGTTCTACATTTACCAACATGGGCGGAAATGCCCCTCATGGTCATGGGGCACGAATGCTGAAATGTGGAAAGATCCCTTTCCACTGCTACTGACTTCCAATGCAAATTTTGCCCATCCGTGCTGTATGCTTATTTAAATATTTTTGGTTCAACAAACATAATTTTTAGCACCAAGAAACAACAGAGAAACAGTCTCGCAAATAATCAAAAGGGTGTAATGGTAAAATTCAGAGCAATGAGCCATCACACTCATTTTATCCATCTTTCATCTCCCTAGGATATAAGGTTGCTTTCGATGCTTAGGGGTGCCACCCCACCATATCAGAAACACTTAAGACGACAGCAGCCGGGTTGCACTTCACAAACGGAGACATCTACAAGAAAACTGGAAGGACTGTGCAACATAGCTATCAATATTATTCATTCTGTTAATGAGGATCACACCTTTCTTAAGATTGTCTAATAAAGGTTCGAAGTATACTTTTATTAACCTGAAAAATGAAAATGTTAGCCAAGATGATGAAAAGAACGTAACTTCCTAATAGAAGGTAATGCCGTTAAAATGATAACAAATTTTATTTTGTTTAGAGGACAATCAAATGGCACTTCGAGTGAATCGATTGTCTTGTCAACAACACATGTTATATATTATGGTTTAATTAAGAATGCCAACGGATCGGATTCGAATCAGATATGCTTATAATTATATCCATTTTTTCAAACATTCATACACTTGAATTCGAATTCGGGTTCGAATACAAATGAAGAAAAGTTATTTCTGAATCAGAAACCGAATTTCGATTTCAAAATCTGAATCAAATCTGGATCTGATCTATACATTCATATTTGGATTGAAATTTTTGTATTTTGAACCGAATCCAGCGGATTTTAGAATGTAAGAGCACTGGAAGTCGAACATTTTTTAAAAACTAAATCTTTCAGAGCAAAGCTTCTTAGTACTACGTCCACTCCCTGTCTCTCTCTAGCTGGTCCTCCTTCCTATATACAGCGAGGGAAGAGTGAAGAGTATTGTGGTAGAAGGATATCTAGCTACCACCATTTCATGTTCCTCGTTTTACCTCTTTCGTTTTTAAAATATGGGTGGACGTAAGCCCCCACTAAAACAATTCACCTTTTCTGACGTGTGCTTTAGATATCAGAAATTAGCTGGACATAAGCCCCAGATTAGGTTTTTATTTATTTGAAGTCCATTACCAGTTGATATCAATCCAATTTAGATTTGATCGTATAAATTTTTTAAAGCAGAATTATAAAGTTGGAGTGAAATTTAATAAAGATTTGATCTGATTACATATAATTCTGGAATCATACAGTATTTGGATAGATTTGAATTTGGTTTAGAAAGGAAAATCTAAACTCAAGTTTGAATCCTACTTCCTGGATACTGAACTCAACCTGAAATCAAACCGCATTTATAGACTCAACAGTAGCATACTTGCAATGGACTTTCAATACCAAAAACACCCATGCTTTTTTGAGCTTGATTTATGTCTCGGTCTGCTTTCCCTTGCACCACTAACAAGGACATTTTCGTCTCTAAGCACAAAATTAAACCTAATGGGGGTTATGTCTAGCTAATTTCTGATATCTAATGAATACGTCAGAAAAGGTGAATTGTTTTAATGGTGGATTACGTCCACAGGGATTCCAAAGAGGAAAAGGAGGAATAAGAAATGGTGGAAGCCAGGTATCCTTCTTCTGCAGTCGCTGTCGCTCTCCCCCATATAGAGGAAGGGAAGATGATGGAAGGACCAGCTAGAGAGAGATAGAAGGGAGCTAACGGCAAAGCTTTCCGGCTTCTCTTGCACCTCAACGATGATGGTCGCGGCATCTTCCGCCACATGGGTCAAATAAGGCTTATTTGTAAGGGAGGAAGGAATGTCCCTGCTATATAAGCTGGGCATTGGGTCGGGTACCTGGTACCCGGTTCGATCCACGCCCGGTGTCAGACTTACTGCTATACTTCAACTAGGGAGTCAACACTCCAGAAACTTATAATAGAACTGGCTGCCTACTGCCACCTGCTCCATCTCAACCCCTTGAAGAACAATTGACGTGTAATTTTTCATTGCATTAAAGTTGGGCCGAACATTCCACTATTTTGTACTAAGATTAGACACATTTACTGAGTTAGTAGACAATATTGGGTCTACCAATTTTGACATTTTTTTTTCTTCTCCTCTCCTTATGACAAGACAGTGCTGGAGTTAGACCATTATATTTCTCTTCAGAAAAGGTTGACAATGTTTGGTGTTAATAAGCTTTCATAACGGTTATTTAGGAAATTCTGATCAAAGCATGGGCTTCTGGATGATAATTAATGATACATATCCATATAAACATATAATATTGTGCACACAATAAAAATTAAGATTTTAATACACAGCCTGCCTCTAGTTAACAATGCATTTCTTTTTTCACTATCATTTTTGTGGGGTTGGGCTGCAAAACCTGTGGAAACTTCCTAGACAGAGACGCCATCCTTCCTCATATTAAGACGGCTTGTGTGTTATGGAGACTATTCTTGTTCCTTTGCTGTGCTCCGCCAAAATATCCTGCTTTTAGAATATCATCACCTTGATGGTTCTTTATCACAGACCTAATCTTCCAACCTTGTCGCAGATCTGACCTTCATTAATGGTCCAGAAGGAGGAAGATGCCAACGCAAGTTCCGCCACCATTTATGAAAAATGAAGTGACCAAGAACCCCCTTGTAATATAGTTGTCATGTTCATATATAGAAATAGCTTGAGAACTATCGTATCAAATTAATAAATCTATATAAAGTCACATTTATATAAGTTTGAGTCTATAAATATATTTATGCCTTGCTTTCTAGATCTTTTGTGTTGAACTGAATAAATCATATATGTAATATAATAAGTTTAAGTATGAAAGTTGATTATTTATTTACTGTTTAGTGGCTCCCCTTGCCTGTTTACTTATTAAATTGTTCTGAAGCTATTTGTATACATGGACATGACATCTATATTATAAGGGCGTTCTAGTCACTACATGTTCCATAAATGGTGGTGGTGGAATTTGCATTGTCATCTTCCTCCTCCTGGACCATTAATGAAGGTTTTGATTTGTGACAAGGTTGGAAGGTTAGGTCTGTGATAAAGAACCATCAAGGAGATGATATTCTAAAAGCAGGATATATGGGGGGAGGAATTAAGGCACGATGAACGACAATTGATATGATGTAGTTCAATAGATATAAATTCTCAATCAAGAAGCAAAGGAACAAAAGTAAATTCTCAATCAAGATGAATTGCAAACTATCTTTTTAAGGGGTCTATAATAGGTCATAAGTTTTCGAGTAGTTTCACTAAACAATAACAATATAAATTTGTTACAAATGCCAACACTAAAAAAAAGTAACTTGTCAGTGGATAGGCCACAGACCTATCGACGGCGAATACTGTTGGGGCAAACACCCACAGTGACGATCAAGATCGAGAGTCGACGGAGCCAAAGCATTGGCATAGAAAGATTAGCTATAACTTGTTTATTTTCTTGTCCTACGACCTTCCATTTGCCCTTTTTTGTGCCCAACTGTTGTTTCCCTAAGCATTCTCTCTGTCTCTCTGTCTTTCTCTCTATCCACTACTTCCTGCAATGCATTGATGCAGTTAGCCATGTGTTGTCGACATCTGATTCATATATCATGACACAACATTCTCCTTTTCAGATGAAGCACTCGAGGCTGCTGGTGGTCCACAAGAAGCATCAATTTCCCTTTTCATATCCAATCCTTTAGTTAATTCATCGATAAGCTGATCATTGCTTCTAGTATGTGGAGTTGTAATAACCTTTTGCTGAACTTTTTTCACGCACACAATGACAATCTATTTCCATGCATTCAGTGCGGTCATAAAAAATTGAATTAGCTGCAATGTGTATTGCAGCTTGATTGTCACAATGCATAGGAACTGATTTTTCAACTTTGAATATCATTTCACAAAAGAGAGATTTAACCCAAACAAGTTCACTTGCTGCAGTAGCCATCGCTCTATACTCTGTTTCTGCACAATTTTCCATGTCACTAAATTTCCTCCAACAAAAACACAATATCTTGATGTGGATTTTCTATATGTGTTGCCAGCCTAATCAACATTTGTGAATCCTTTAATATCAATGTTTCCATTTGCCTTGTACCATAATCCTTGACCTGGAGAACCTTTCAAATATCTTATCTATCAATAACTTTCATGTGTATATCCTTAGGGGAATGCACAAACTGACTGACTCGACTAACAACAAAAGAAATATCAGGTTGTGTTACTGTAAGATAAATCAGTCTTCCAACTAATCGTTGATATCTAAAAACATCTTCTAGAGCTTCATCCCCTTCGACATCCAATTTTATGTAGGGTTCAATGGGTGTCAATGCAGGCTTAACTCCAAGTTTTCTTGTCTCATTGAGAAGATCAAAGGTATATTTTCTTTGAGACATGAAATGCCTTTCTTTGGTTTGGATATTTCTATCCCAAGAAAATATCTCAACTTTCTCAAATCTTGTATATGAAAAGTTTTGTGAAGAAATTGTTTGGTGGTTGAAATCTTGTCATGATCATTTCATGTTACAATAATATCATCCACATAAATAAGAATTATCATTATTTTCTATTGAGCCCTTTTGAATTGTCTGTCTTCTAAAGTAATGCTTAGTTTTTTATGCTATGCACGAGGAGATTGTTTAAGACCATACATAGACTTTTTGAGTTTACACACTAAGTTTGGTTTTCCTTCTTGTGGGTGTCTTGAAGGTATTTGCATATACACTTCTTCACTCAAATCACCTTGTAGAAATACATTTTTCACGTCTAACTGACACAACTGGCAATTGAGATTACAAACAATGGATAAAATAATTCTGACAGTGTTTATTTTAACAACGGGAGCAAATGTTTCATCATAGTACAATCCATGAATTTGTGTATAGCCTTTTGCTACAAGCCGAACTTTGTGTCACTCAATAGTACCATGACTATGGTACTTGGTTTTACAAATCTATTTACATCCTATCACCTTCTTATCATTTGGTACTTCAACCAGTATTCAAGTGTTATTTTTGTGAAGAGCATTTAGCTCTTCATTAACAACTTCTACCTAAACACAGTTCTTGATAGGAATTTGAATCAATAACTTTAGATATTTTGCTCAAATATGCAACATGCTTGAATGATACCTGATCATGACATAGATAACGATTAAATGAAAATGCTTGAGTGGAATAAGTAACATAATCTTGTGAATACCTTGGAGGGTATGTGTCCCTTTGAGATCTTCTCACTGTAGTTTCTATAATTGAATTATGGATATTGAGGTGAAACAATAAACAACATCAAACTCTTTGTAGTCCTCCATTGTAGGTGTAGCATTATTATTTAATGACTCCTCCTCTCGCTCAATCCCTGAAAGAATGGTTCCTGCTCATCAAAACAAATATTTCGTGAGATCAACACTTGGTTAGTTTCTAAGTCGAACCACCGATATCTTTTTCTTGGTGAAGAATAGCCCAAGAAAACACATCACTTGGTTCTTTGACTTAGCTTGTCAGATCATTTGCATTTGACAAAAACTATACACCCAAATGTTCTCAAGTGTGCAATTTTGATAGGTCTGTTCACAAGGATTTCTATTGGAGATTTATTATTCAAATGTCTTGATGGAAGCCACCTTATAATATAACATGTGGTCATAATTGCGTCACTCCAAAACCTTTTTCGGTACTGACATTTGAAACAATAATGAACAAATAGTTTCTAACATATGTCTATTTTTCTCATAGCCAGTTTTGTTGGGGAGTATCCACACATGTAAGCTGGTGAGTAATGCCATGAAATTTCTCAAATTAATCAAATTCTTGATTTTTGTGTTCAGTTCCATTGTCTGATCTCAAGATCTTCATGCGAGCATTATATTGAGTTTCAATCATCCTGAAAATTTTACAAAACTTGAAAAAAAAAATTCATTATTAGATTTCGGTAGGTACAACCATGTCATTTTAGAGAAATCATCAATGAACGTCACATAATAGGGATATCCACTATAAGAATTAACAAGTACATGGCCCTAAACATCAGAATGCACTAACTCAAACAAAGTATTATAATTATTTTCTATAGTACCAAACGGTAATCTAGACATCTTGGCGAATTGGCAAATGTCACACAGCTGCAAATTAAAGATTAACTCAGGCATTAGAATTTTTATGGTTTGACTTGACACATGACCAAGGCACCAGTGCCACAACTCTCCATTAGATTTAGAACTTCTGATTAATGCCCTACTTGTGTTGCCCAGCCAATAAATGTCGCACCGTAATTCCCCCTTACCAATCACCTTCCTCATCGCAATGTCTTGAATAGCCACATCAGTTAGAGAGGAAGCAACAAAACAATTAAGTTCTCTTGTAACTTTCAATATAGATAACATATTAGAACTCAGTCCTGACATGTGCAGAATTTTGAAGCTAATATGCTGATTTAAAAATGACATTTCACCAATATCACTCACATGCATAGATGACCCATTCACTATAGTAACAAATTTATCAATATTATGAGTGAAATGGTTCCTAAGTAGATGTCGATCTGTGCTCATCTGCTAAGTAGATGTCGATCCGTGGTCATCTGTTTGCTCACCTCGGAGTCCAACACCCAAGTGTTAGAAGACATACCTTTGGAGCTACAAAGAGTGGAATTGCTTGCTGATGCAGCCATGGCTTCTTGCTTGACAGAAATAAGCTTTAGCAATTTTGAAATCTTTTTTAAGTTAGTCGAAGCATCATTAGTCTCTTTACATTTGGTAGCAGCCACTTTCACTGAGAATGAGACTTCTTTGGATTTTTCAAATAGTGATCTCTTAGATTTTGGTCTCCCATACATATCCCAACATCGCTCACGTAAATGTCCATCCTTTTTGTAGTAAGTGCACACTCTCTTATTTTTCCCTTTCCATTGGTTGAACTCATTCTGCCTCTCAGCAGCCACAAATGCTATTTTGTCATCAGATTCTTCCTTCAATTGGAAATGAGGGAATCATGACCTGCATCCTTGATTTATCACTCATTAATAACAAACAAATGGTAGGTAATGAGGGCAGTGTTGTATGCATAAAAATACGTTGCCGTATTGGTTTATGTTTTGTACCAAGACTGTTAAGCAATTGAAAGATTTTTTGTTGCTCTTGTAAACAGTCTTTGGTTTGCAGACTTTTAGACATATCAACTAGGTAGTCTAACTCATCCCACAACCCTTGAAGGTCACCACGATGTTCACTGAAACTAGTTTTTTGATATTTCTTTGTACTGATTTTTTTTTTTGACAAGTCAAACATCCGAGCAATATTATTTTTCTCACTATACAACTCTTTAGCCTTTTTCCAAATTTGTGCAGCATTTTCAGCAAAAAAACCAAGACATGACCATGTGATTGGTCGTCTTCCACTCCTTGTAGAAGGAACTATTCTCATCAGGTTTGGGGAGGTCACTAGTAACATATTCAAGTTTTGATTTTCCATCAAAAATAACATTGCTGATTTTGACCATGCAAGGTAATTTGTCCCATTGAAAAGCACAAATGTAATTTTAATAGTAGGATTAGGTTGCTCTTGAACAACAATCTTCTCAATGACTCAATTGTTAATAGGTTCAGCCATGATACTCAAGATGATGAGAATAAGGATGATGTACCTTGAATGATGGCAAGAAAACCCAAAAAATGGCACATACTTTATCAGCAACTTCAGCAGAAACTCTCACACAGTTGATTGAAAACTCTCTCATACCATGTTGAAATAAAAGAGAAGAAAAACAGAGCAAGCACAAATTAACGTGGTTTGGCTTGAATCAATGGACTACATCCACAAAAAATACAGCACAGAGGCTTTTTGGTTTCATAAGCTCTCCAACCAGTTACACGGTGAAAAAACTGACCCTCTCTCCACAACAAGAGAACTAACATATTTGTAGGAGATCACAACTGTCAAAAAATAACTTCCAACATACAGTAAAACAAGAAAAGAGGCACGTCATTATAGAAAGATAACAATTAAAGCGATGTGCATAAATCTCCTTTCCTCAACAACATCTTGCATAATGCGATAATTTAGGTTACGCATTAGTCCTTAACACCGCCAAAGCGACCTCGAGAATATCCAAACCCAAGCTGCAGCACTATCTATGCAAAACATACAAAAACACCAACAAGACCTACAAGAAATACCAAGGGATGAGTCACTCGACCATACATGACTTGTATTAAACCAAACGACCCTCTAGGAGGCCACCTATGGAAAAGGCCCATGAGAGCATTCAACATTAAAAAATGATGTGTGGATTTTGTATTCTGGTTGACCATATAGATGGAGGAAAACAAGTGGTGTGCTGCCTCCTCCTAGCTTGACAGGCTTTCCAACCACCACTGCCACTATTACAAATCATGCAAGAAAGTCATCTTCAAAGCCATAAATCATTGAAGCAAGATGGTCCACATCAAGCAACAATAGAAACTCATCAACGTGGCATGGCAAAGGATACTCAAGGTCCTTGGTTTAAGGGGAGGTATGTGTGGGTGGGTAAAACTTTGTCGAAGCCTGCGGCTAGGGATGGGTTTCAGGTAAGGGTGGAGGAAGGGTATCAAGGGAGGGCGAGAAGGAAGATTGTAGAGGGTGAGTTTCATGTTGAGGAGGAAAATCCAGACCACAGGAATGATCAAAGGATGAGTGAAGTGGTTAAGCATCTGGAGGAGGAGAACAGGCTACACTATGTGCAGGTAGAAGGAA
Source organism: Nymphaea thermarum (assembly GCA_011799765.1). Taxonomy (NCBI): domain Eukaryota; kingdom Viridiplantae; phylum Streptophyta; class Magnoliopsida; order Nymphaeales; family Nymphaeaceae; genus Nymphaea; species Nymphaea thermarum. The sequence continues at coordinate 229,702 of JAANDH010000204.1, read as the reverse complement.
AGTGAAGGATGCTACGTGAAACCCGAAGAGACAGCTAGTTACAAGCCAAATGGGTGAAACAACAGAAAATGCAGTCACAAACCAAACTTTACCCCCAGCATTCAGAACTACACATGCCAATGGATGTCCGAAAGTATGGTGACAAATATCGAATAATATATTCTTTTTTCTGTAAAAAAGAATTTTGATTTTCAGTTTAGGTGTTAAACATTAGGATTATAGATTTATCAAATGTAAATGTGCTCTAACAAATAATGGTGATTGCAAGTCAACATATTGTGCGTAATAATTTTGTTGTTTCGTTATGAATTGATAACATTTGGTTTTTATTGGAAAATTGCTTTAACTTTTTTTTTGCTCAATTTAATGTTTTATATTCTATCTTTGATGGTATGAATGCATTGGCTGAAATTTTGATTTTTGGATGTGTGACATATCGAAAGACATGAAACATTACAATAAAGTAGATTTGTCTAGGACATGGATGAGAAAATTGCAACAAGTCGTTTTTCTGTTTTTAGGTTATATTTTTTTATTATTTCATATGCCGAAGACAACACCCTCAACAACTTGTGCATCGGTCAATTGGGCTATCTTATGAAGAAAGACAAAAAATTAGAGTATCAAATTGTATATAAGATAGATGATCTACAATGTTGTAATATAGCACGTATGTGAATGTCAGCTTTTAACGAGTTATGTGATATTCTTCAACATGATGCTGAATTACATGGTACAAGAGATTGTAAAGTAGATAAACAAGTCGCTCTCTTCTTCATGATGTTATCTCACACATATAAAAACTGATTTACTCAATTTTGGTTCTATCGTTTAGTAGAGACAATTTCTCGATATTTTCACAAAGTACTGAGTTCAATTATTCTATTAGAAGACAAATTCATTTAACAATGTGACATATCAATTGTGGCAAATGAAATCTTATATAACAATAGATGTTATCCATACTTTTAGTTAATAAAACAATTAATTTAGTTTTATACTATATAATTCATCAATATTGCATTAACACTAACTTGTATTTCATAATTGTATTGGTGCAATTGATGGAACACATGTTCATGTTAAAGTGTCCTTAAATGTTGCACCGAGATACCATGGTAAAAAAGACTGGCCAACTCAAAATCTGTTGGCAGCATGTTCTTTTGATATGAAATTTACCTATTTATTAGCAAGCTGAGAAGGAACTGCTTTTGATTCGAGAATTATGAAAAATGCATTGACAAGAAAAGGCAAATTAAAAGTTCTTGAAGGTAATTGTAGTTAAAAACATATATAATTTAATAACTTAATGACATATGAATTTAATATTGTGACTATATTCATTGTTTTAGGTAAATATTATCTTGTCAGTGCTTGTTTTCCATTAAAACACCCTTTAAAGGTGTGAGATATTACTTGAAAGAATACTCTAAGCAAAACCCACAACATGCAAAAGAGTTGTTTAATCTTTGACATGATTCTTTTCACAATGTCATCAAAAGATCGTTTGGTGTCTTAAAAAAAAAATTCCAATTATAACTAGTTCGACAGAGCCAACCCATTCATGCAATGCACAATCAGTGATCATCTTAGCATGTTGTACACTGCATAACTTTCTCATTGGTGTTAATCCAAATGCTAGCATTATTGAAGATGTTGATGAATAACTTACGATTCAACATAGCAAAAATTATTTTGTTCAAGTTGATATTGATGAATAGTATAAAGTTGGAGAATTTACATGGTTGAGCATCTCTTCGATTATGTGGCAAAACTATCAGTTTAAACTTCAATAAATTGAATAATTATGTATATAACACATGTTGATTTTTTTTATTTTATGTTATGTGTCATTGTATATATTATTTTCGTTTAATTTCTTGATCTTTTATTATTACATGTAAGTTTTTTTATCATGTACATTTTTTTAAACTTGTTTTTTTCTTTGTATTTAGCTAATAACAATGAAGAAGAATCAAAGATCTGTAGATGGAAGAAAGTTGATAAAATACAAAAAAGTCAATCTATGGATGAAGCATTGATTGATGTATTATTGCCTTAGCAAATAATAGGCAATTGAGTGAGTAGTATTTTTACTACAATTGTGTATGATAATGTTGTGTTAAGCTGGGTGAAGTGCTCATCAAAGATTACTTAAAAACTCGATTTGAAAACATTGAGTTTGACTTTAGTAGTTGTTATGACATATTTAAAAAGTGGTTTGAGTGAATTTAGCATTGATTCAAGGGCTAATATGTGGACAGCTGAACCCAAAGTATGGAACGCACTAATAGAGGTACTTAATTTTATTTTTAAACATTCAATTACTTATTCATTTGATAATTAATATTTTTTATGTTAAATATGAGTTTCTTAATTTTTGGTAACTTTTTGTGTTTCTTTATATAGGCAAATCCAATGGCAAAAAAAATGGATGACAACTCCTATTTTGAATTATAAGAAGTTAGTAAATTTATTTGGCAATGGTAGAGCGCATGGGAAGGATCAATGACTGTCAAAGAAAACCATAGCCAAATGACTTCAGTGTATGAGAGTGCTGGTGGTATAATCCAACTTCAAAATCAAGCAGTACTTAGAACAAATTGTCAATTTAGGAGAAGAGTATGACGCTCAACTTGAGCTAAATAAGATTCATTGCAAAAGCATAAAAGGAGAAGAAGTGTAAATGACGATGATTTAAAAGAGATTGAAATAATAAAAGATGCTTTTGAGAGAGTTGCTAATGAAATTAAAAAATGTAATGTTGTACCTGAGCCAAGACATTCAAATAAATATTCTAAAAAAGACATATTCCAGCATTTGAAGTCATTGTCCTTGAAGAAGAATTACAAATCAAAGCATATCTACATTTTATTGATGATGAAAAAAGGACATAAACATTTTTTTGCTTGTTCTTTTTCTAAGCGAAAGAGTATCTTACTTAGGATGCTTAGTAGAGCTCGAGTTATCTAAGCCATGAAAGTCATTGTTCTATTTTTTTAATGTGAATTTTTGTCATTCGAAATTATTATATGTAGGAACAATTTGTTTGACTGCTTTAAATTTTTATTTGATTTACTATTATAGATTGAAATGTTGAGAGTATTTGTAGATCCTTTTTTACTAAAACGGGTCATGCAATCAAATAAAAATATTTTTATTTGGATAATAAGTACTTTGAGTGTTATGGGCATTATTGTAAAAAATAAAATGCTATCATTTCATTTTCTTTATGTAGTCTTAACAAACATGTTTTTAACAATTCATTTTCTTTTCTTTTTCCTTTCATTTCTATCCAAACGAGCTTTATAATTAATCCATTCCTTCACATTCCTTTCTTTTCCCTTCTCATTCCATTCATCTCTCTTTCCTTTCCTTTCTTTTCATTTTCTTTTTATCCTTTCCTTTCCTTCACTTCCCCTCCAACCAAAGAGAGTGTAATGCTCCACTTTAACTTTAGTTCGAGCCGACTTTTCTGGTCAACGAGCAAAGCTTGAGTTGACTGTTTGGCTCGCTTTTTTTATCGGGTCAAGTTCAAGTTCATTAATGAAGCTTGTATAACCCAACTTGGTTCGTTAGCTTGAGTAAGGAGTATTCTTCTTTGGTTCTAAGGGTGCCTAGCCGAGCAACTCAAACTCGGCTCATCGGCTCCAACTCAAATTCGAGCCAGCTTTTTTACTCAACAAGCCGAGCTCAAGTTGACCGTTCAGCTCATTTATTTTATTGAGTTGAGTTCGAGTTCGTTTGACGAAGCTCGCTTAACCCAATTGGGCTCGTTAGCTCGAGTAACTGATATTCTTCTTTGGTGCTTCTATCGATGCTTCATTTTCCCATTCTTTTTCTCACTCCTCACTCGCTTTCTCCTTCGTTCTGGTGAACCCCACCGACTCCTCCAACTGTAGGCTAGAACATCGAATGCCCAGGTACACCCTCTTGCTCTTGGCATCTCCTATCCCTCTACTTTCCCCTTCTCTCTTTCCCTCTCTAATCTCACGCTCTCTCTTGTTTTGCTTAAGTGAGGCTTTTTGGAACCCTCACTTGAAACCCTTGTGTTGGGTGAGTGTTCCTCGCTGGTGGGCGAGGGCTTTTGAAACCCTCACTTGTTTCGAAAACCCTTGCCTGGCAGGGGTTTTGCCCAAGCGAGGTTTCACCTTGTTCGACGGTCTGCAGACAAGCACATGAAATTGCAGGGTGTGGAGGATGGGGGAGAAGCAGGTGACGACAGTGGCTGAGTCCGATGGCATCCACATTTGCGATAGTGAACTATGTGAACAGGAAAGTTGGTGTTGGCAGTGGTGAAGATGGTGATTGGGGGTGGCGGTGGTTTTAGGTTCAAGAGCACAAAGAAAGGTGATAGTGGTGGTGGTGGTAGATCTCCAAGATTCCATGGTGAGGCAGCGACCATCTCCATGGGCATGACAATAGACAAGCTTATCGACTCAAGCTCGATGTTGTACTGTCGAGTCGATTTCGGGCTTGGGGGAGCTATGCGAGCTCGACTCAGCTGTTGTTCACTCCTAGGTTTAATACTACGTCCTCTCTTTTTTTTCTTTTTTTCTTTTTTTGTCTCAAGGGTGGGGCCAGAAAATTCTGATTAAGAGATATTAATTATAAAATTTTAAATTTTTAAAGGACACCAATGTTGATGTATCAATGTGCAAATAAGCCCTTTTCTTATTTGTGTGGGCAATTGCCATACAGTGTCTACACCTATCTTGGCCCCTGCTATGTTTATTTGGAATCATTTATATGGGTTATAAGGTTCTGTGTTATTTGACATCAGTTCGAGTAACATAGATCATGATGTCAATAGCATCTCTTTCCACTTAATTTCAGGCAGGGGAAGGGCGGAGCTAGAGATTTGATTCACATGAGGCAGAGGGGCACTAATTTAACAAAAAATTAGATCCTGCTGTAAAAATGATCAAGGGTCACCAAATAAAAACAACTAGCAAACTCATTTGGAGCCAACCACTATGTAAATATGTAGATTTTGTTGGACTGTGTGGGCAACTGCCCACATGCAGTCGGTGCCCAACACACAGCACGCATCTCCTCACAGAGTCTTATGCGGTGAGATTTTTGTTCATTTTTAATAAGGGATATTTTTAAGGATGTCTATGAATTGGATTTGGATCAAAATAAGATCGAGCTGCTTCTAAGCAATCGGATAAAGAACAATTTGACGTATGATTGAGAAATAAGATTATAGATGGCTTTAAGAAACGACATAGATCATATTCGGATTTGAATTCAATTTTGAAAACATCCAATATGATTCAGGTTAGGGTGCGGTTTGAAATGAATATTCAAATCTATGCGATTTTGTATTCGAATTCGGACTCTTATCCTATATTTAATATTCATATATTTTGACTCAAATATGTTAAATCGAATATCATTAAGGGTTTATTGAATTCAAATATGAAGTATTTTAATTATTTTTGAAAGTGAAGGGACCCCCCCCCCCCTAGGTAGAGCGAATGTGAAAAGATGTATGTAGTTTCATTCCTGAGTGCTATCACTCTACATTTAACCTTAGTTGAAGAATTCACCACGATTATTACGGACATTGATGTAGCGCGGGACCTCAAATGTATGAGAGCTATTTGAGGTGAGCAGAAAGAGTATTTCATCTTACCGTCCAGATGAGAGCTAAAACTTCCACCTAACTCTTTCTCTCTCGAAAGTATAACACATGCTTTGAGTGCATCGAGGTGCCATTCTTGTTATACATCAACTTGCATGTCAGTGACTCCTTTTTATCAAAATTAGAGTTAACGGCCAAAAGATTTAAAACGAAAATTAACTTCCTACAGCCCTCACCTCAACCATTGTGACAATTTATTCAGGAATCATGAGCTCCACCCAACTCCTAAAACATTATACACTAGCAGCAACGTCCAATGTCTCCCGCTTGAGATTCCTTTCAAACCTTTTGGACTACAAGAAAGTTGCCAATTTCAAAGATTATGATACAAGCAATTTTGATCAAGATATGGTCAGCCATTGGAAGGCAAGTTTTCCAGTAGGTATGAACATCATCAGGGTCCCAATCAGATAGATATGTTAACACAAAAAACGGAGAGATTTCTGCTTCTTTCACTCTCTTTAGAACTCAAGCAATCCGCCACCCACGTCGTCTTTCTCCAGCCTGATCTGATTAACCCACGCATTTCCAACTCACTGCTTGCTATGAATCTTTCTATGAAGAAAATTCGATTTTAATTTCTTATTCCCTTTATATATATATATATATATATATGTGTGTGTGTGTGGAAGAAAGAGATATTAATAAAAACTAGACACTTTGGTCAAGGATAAAAATCAGAGCCTTTTATTTTTTGTTAAAAAACTATATAATCATCATAATATATTTATGAAGAGTATTTTGATATTAAACATTCTTTGGTTCGAGTTGTTTTAAAGAAAAATATTAATTTTTATTGTCATGTCATAGGGCCGTTTGCTTTTTTCTTATTATAAATACACAATTAAAATCTAAAAAATGATCAACTAGTACATGTTTTGCATCAATCCATTCCCAAAATCATATCAATAAAATTAAATTATAAAAAAAACATTTTAAAAATCAAAGTCAAAGCGTCTGATTGCCTTCGACTTCTCCGAGCAATGATCGGTTCTAGAAAGAATATAAGAATATTCCGCAAGCAGTCAAAAAGTTCTTTTGAGTCAACTTAAAATGTCATGCATATTCAACTTGAAGGATTCGAGTGACAGAAATATTAATTTTTTTTTATGAGATCAACCTGCTGTCTAAGTAGATAAAATTTCGACCGGCTGTGGCTGACGTGTCTTGGTTGTGAACTAGTCAATTGCTTGGTCCAACTAGTCAATTAGTCAGCACATGCTGTGAGTCAGCCCCACTGACCCTAGCTTGGCGTTTTCCTCCATTGCTTGGGTCCTTCACAGAAGTCCACACTAAGGAGGAGGACGTCACCTCCCCCATTGTTGCCGGTAGGCTGCTATCGCCTTCCCCTCTGACTACAGCCTTCCTGTTTCTTTTTTTCTTTTTTCTTTTTTTGACATTAAAAAAAAAAACCTGAGGCAAGGGAGGTCATGCTGCTCAGGGGACGCGTGGGCCTGACCAGCTTTAGTGTTCTTCCGAATGACTTGCAAAAAGAAAAAGGACAGGAAGGTTGTCGCCCAGAGGTGGGGATCAGGTCAAACCTAAGTATGGGCATTGGGCCGATTCGGCCCAGCCTGATAAGATTAGGGTACGGGTCGACCTGACACCCGAAAATTGAGTTCGGGCCGGGCCCGATACTTGAAATCCAAGTCCGGACTTGGCGTGGTTAAAATAAAAAATTTTAAATATATCATTTATTAAATAAAAGTAATATTAAAAAAATAAATCGAATCGAATCAAACCCCATCGACCCAACCCAAGCCCAGGCCGATTTTTTCGAGCACCGGTACTAAGTACCGGTCAGGTACCCAGACCGGATGCTCAGGCCTAGTCAAGCCGACATCGCTTTACAATAAGCTTGACCATGTGAATGTCAATTATCGTGGGGAAGATTTTAATATATTTGGTCAGCAACCAATAATTGGTTCAAGATGAAGACGTGTTTGCAACCAATTATTGGGCTGAGTTTGGGGATCAAAAAATGATAAAATGCACCAACTAAACGAGTTTTGCCGTAATTTTATCAAAAAAATCTCCAATTATGAACCTTAATGTGAAAACGAAAGAGCTTCACCTTTATGAGTTTTGTGCCCTATCTGCCTTCCAAATCGATTAGACTCACAAACGTCACACATTAACGACGATGAATTAACTGCTCCAACAGCAAAAGAATTCTGTTTGTATAGCAGAACATCATTTTGCCGACCCTTGATAAATAATCTTATAGATGGAAAGAAATAAGACGGTAATCAAGCACTACTACACAAGTCAAGTCAAGCTAGTGCAGTTCATGTTTATTCTTGTCAAGTCAAGCTAGTGCAGTTCATGTTTATTCTTGAGAGGGTTGGTATATTGGACGGAGTCGGGGTGGCAAGCAGCTAGTCTACAGGAGTAGACTTGAAGCTTAGCGAAGAGATCAGTCCAAAGCACCAAAAGCAGATCTGGTAACTTGGAGGAATGAAGAGAAAGGTTAGGGCTTTGTCTCTCTTGTTGGGCAAAGAATAAAATATTCTTCATGTTCATCCAACAATAGGCAGTTCATGCACGGAATCTGCCACTATCTTCAACGTTGGACCCTTCACATGGCCACTATGTGGCTGTGTGAGGGGCCTTTCTTCTTTTTGTCTTTGGAATTAAGTTTTTTAGTCTTTGTCCAAGGAGGTGCCATGTTTGGTCATTTGACCCAAAGCATTGGCAGGGGCCATGGCCCTCGTTCGGATTTTTTTTTTCTTAAAAAAATCTAATTCTAACTTATAAATGGTAATTAAATCTATATAAAAATTTGAAAATTGTATATTTTGGCTCTTGTTAAAATTTAAAATCTATAACTCAGTCCCTACGATGAAAAATTTCTAGCTCTGCCTTAAGTATAACTACAAAGGGCCTCAAAATAAGTACACAAAGTGGTCACAATCTTAAACTCATCTTGGGTCTCTTTTAGGCAGAGTTGTCCGTGCTTGCTCGAGTAAAAGCTCTTAAGATTCCATGAGCCCTCGTTTCAGAGTCTTATAATGCTGGAGATGCTGTGTTACCATAGTTAAAAGTTATTTTCATTTGGAAACATAAGGGGGCATTTGGTAATAAAAACACCACATTTTTTGGAACAAGTGTTCTATACTGCATGGAACATGGTGTTCTATGATCATATGTTCCAAAGAAGGCACTGCAGAGCCAGAAAAATTGGCTGGAGGGGCATTCTTTTAGAAATATTTGTATCTGGTAGGGCACTTTATATATATATATATATAATATAAAAGGACAAATGTTTAAAGATGTCTCATTAAAGATAAAAAAAATTGAGAGAGTGGTGTGGGCAGTCATCATGTTGCTCAGCCACTGATAGAAGGTAGTGTTCTTGTTATCAAATGCCCTCCAAAACAATTTAGAATCACTTTGATCTAGCTTACCAAATCTGACCTAATTGGAGTCCATCTAGAGTCTTGTTCACGCTTAGGGTTAGATTGGAGGACGATTAAATTTTGAATCTGTGGTTCTCAATTCCGAGGATCTCAAATCCAATGCTATCAAACACTCCCTTAGGTCTCTTCTCCTTACAATACACCCAGAGACCAACTACATCAAAAACCTTAGCAATGCCTTGTGAAAACAATTGTTAGGGAATAAGGAGTTCCCAGACCAATTCCCCATGTAGCCTTAAACTGCCCTGTTCATCCACCATATGATTAAATAATGAGAGCATGAAGACCCACAACATCATCATCATCATTCAAAGTGGTAGAGAAAATTAACCTCTAGAGTTCACCAGCTCAAGTAGAGAAGCTGCAGTAACTTTTCAAAAAGGATCCACCCTTTTTATTGAACGAAGCATTTAGCAACCGACCTCGCTTTATATCTGGCAAAGAAACCATATATGGGTTTTTCTTTTATCTAGAAAACTCATTTTAATGGTGAACAACTTTTGAGTTTTGTTTGGTGGGTTGAGGTCTGTTTTTTATTTTTGAAAAGGGAATTTAGTTCTTTCCTCATTGCGTTGATCCAATTAAAACTCTTGGGGCTTCCTGTAAGCTACTTCTTGGTTATTTATCATTTGTAGATAGACTTGATGACAGAGAGAGAGAGAAAAAAAAAAGCGTTTAGAAACTGAAAACAGCCAGACTTTACTGTACCATGCATGCGATGATCAAGTTCTGAAGACCCGGTTGGTTGGGTCAGTCTCTTTTTGATTCTCTATTTTTACCAACATCATTTGAACCGACTTCATTTGCATCTTCTTTGTTGTTGATGTTATAGTCGTGAATAAAAAATGATTCCTTCATCATTAAAATTTCCTTCAAGGACAAGAAGTTTGGCACTTTCGTCTTGTTTTGATTGCTTTGGCAGTCTACTAGAGGCGAAGCCGCCTCTCCAAGGTCCAGGATTGCTTCGGGACCTCTGTGGTCATGGTGTACCCCTGAGTGTTGTGTGTTGCTTTGATGGCTTTGGCAGTTTAAGAGAGGCGAAGCCACTTACTTCCAAGGCCCAAGGTTGCGTCGGGACCTCAGTGGTCCAACGGTACACCTTCAAGTGTCGTATATGCTACAATTTGCAGCAGCCAGCAGAATACCCATCAGTGTCGAACTGAATACACGTCGTCAGCACTACACTCTGGCTGACCAGCTGATACAATCTTTTTTAAGTTAAATTTATAATCTAAAAGTAACTAAATTTTCTCCTTTCTTAATTTAGGCGGTGATGGATATGACTTGTCGACAGATTTGAACAGATTTTTGACAGATCTTGACGGACTCCAAATGAGATTTCTAAGGTTAGTAGTTGCTTCTATCAAGTTTAATAGAAACAAAATTTAAGAGGGATTAGGCTGGATATGGTCGGTAGGAGGAGAATTTATTAAAATAAGATTTATAGTTTTTTTTTTCTCAGGTAAGCGGCTATTTTTTCCATCGCTCTTGTTAGAGAGGCCGTAGCCTTCTCTGTGCCCCTTACCTTTAGGGTTTGCAGATCATGTTTTAGGACCTTTTTATGATACAAGAGAGTAGAACAACGATCATAAGTTTCGTAATACAGATCCTCTTTGGAGTGGACCATCTTGCCACCGAGTTTGTAAGGAAATACCGCAATAAATCTGAAACAGAGCCTCAAACAACACTCATAACGAGCCTCAAACCTGACCATTCACCCTCTTTCTCAAATTCAACTAGCAAGGACAGAGTTCCAATAACCCTCGCATTTACTTATGATAGTAATGAGTTGTGATCTATCATCAGATCTAACGGTGACAGTTTATTTGCTAAATTTTGCATAACCCAGTTTTATCTGAATCACAATGAAACTTTGAGTTCCACCGTGAAGTATTACTTTTTTTCTTTCCTAAAAGGAGGGCTGCTGAATACTTTAAATTGAGAAAAAGACCATAAAAGCAAAAGGAACCCCAAATCTCGTCCAAAAAGTTGTCATGATTCATCTATCTCAAGAGACAGCTAGGTTGAATGATGGAATCAAACAGGACACCACTTTTTACCAGTGTGACAGTGTACCAGACACGTGTGCGCGCGCACACACACACACATATATATATATATATATATATATATATATATATATATATATGGAGAGAGAGAGAGAGAGAGGTAGTTGAACATATATTCTTATGCGTAATGTTCCAAGAAACATAATGTGATACATACAGCACTATATGGTGATCTCTTCTTTCTAAAATATCGAAGTTGGGGCCCAAGTATCTTAGCGTTCGTAGGATCAGACCGACAGCTGGGCACAGATTTGTGCATCATAAGGAATCATTTGATTAATGAACACGCATCTTGTCCCACAAAACTTGAGCTATTTCATTGTCAAGTGCTTGATGAGCAACATAATTTGAAGGAAATGTCAGTCTGGACGGAATACTTAACACAGACTGCTGATCGATTCCATTTTCTTATACAAACTATAGTATGACTACCTTTCTGCAGGAACTTACAAGAGAAATTTGTGAGAGATGAGTTGCATATATTCCTTGGTGGGTCTGCTACCAGAACTTTCATACTTACAAGAGGGCAGAGAGGAAGACTGAGTTTACAGAAAAGAATGTCTCACTAAAATTTCGAGTGCTGCTCCCTTCTTCATTCTCCATCTCCAGCAGCTGAAACCTTACATGCTTTGAATGGTGAATTGGAACTCTGCCCTGAAACCTTCTCATCATGGCTGGCTTTGTTGGAAACAGCTTCCTTGAATTTGTTCCAGATTGCTACCTTCACCTGTCCTCTCTTTGGTGGAAATGGCTTCAGGGCAGCTCCTGAACCTCTGCTTGCAAACTGTGATCTGTCCATGTTGTTTACTCTGCACTATCTGATGGCGAATGGTTCGATGGTAGGCTAGGGGAAGAGCTTTCAGTTTGAGAAACAGTGGCAGTAGGGAGTAAAGCAAAGTGGTGTGTGCAATTTAAAGGCAGTGTAGAGAGAGAAATTCTTTGCTTCTATGCCAAGTCTTTGAATGGATCCATGTAGGGCCCCTTAAGATGGTAGAAAACACAAGCCTATTTTATGGAAATAGGACCCAGGTAAGTCTTCATCTTTTCTTCAAAGTTTGACAACAGGAGTTTTTAGGGCACGTGACTGTCCATTGATTGCTTGACATGGGTCGATTATGAATTGTCTTGGTATTACCAAGGCCCACTTGCACCATTTAACAGATAGTTGACAGTAAGAGTTTTTCCACTGTTTTTCTCCTTGGTGTTTCATCTTCCATTAAGTTGGTTAGGTAGTTGACAGTAAAAATCCTTTGTTTTTCATCATTCATTAAGTCTGTTACATAGTTGACAGTAAGAGATCTCCCTTTGTTTTTTCTCCTTGTTGTTTATAATCATTCATTAAGTTGGTTAGAGTAACGATATTTCTGACACCGTAGTTATCTGCAAACTAGCATCTTTTTCAAAAATTTGTTTCCCAACTTTGGATTTGCCTGCTTTCCCTTCACATCCTTTTTCATTTGTTAGTAACTATGGTTCCAAAAGTTTTTAATCACCCAAAGCAGGTCAAAAAAATCCTATTCAGCTGTAACTGCTAACCGCACAATGTTTTCCATCCCACGCTTCCCAAACCTAACACAGAATAAGTAAATGCAACTTGGTCTGAGCACACATCTAGTAAATTAATATATTCATTTGTTTGAACTGATCAATGAAGCAAGCTTCTGAAGACTATTTTATGCTAGAGTTTGTAACAACCATCTTGTCTTTCTTCAGTTAAGCCCATAGTTAATGTCTTTAAGATCACAGAAAAATGGATAGGCAAGGGCCAAAGTTCTGCATCAGTGCACCTCTAAGGTTTCCACTGCAAATTGCATCAGTTTATGCATATTACAGCAAAATTTCCTGGAACACTCATTTCTGGGATTGCTCCAAAAATTCCTACAAAAAAAAAAAAAAAACCTGATCTACTGAAAATCAATTGATCTCGTGCATTTGTGTAAAATATGGGTTCCATGATTCATGATCCAAAGAGAGATCAGGAGATGGGACAAACCAAGAGCAGTAAATGTTCCACTATTTTAGACCAAATACTGCTAAAAGTAGAGCCATAATGGATCCAAAGATCGGCTACTTCAGCAGTCAAAGCTTATCCCCATGTACTGGAGAGAAACTCTTTTTGTCCCTAACGAGTCCCCAGTTTGTCAACCCATTCAAACCAGTAGCAAATAATTGTTCTCCCTCTCTCTTTTAATAGACTAACGTTTTGTCTATTTCCTAGGAGCACATGGGTTGGCAACTAAACTCAGTCATCAGAAGGCTGGAATGACCGCCAGAAAGGGCCAAGAAGTCAAAAAGTGAAAACCCATCCTAAAGAACACGTTTGACAGTGTCGGCTGCATGGACCACTTGATACTAGTGAAAGTCAGCTTCAATTATTTTGGAACAAGTTTTCTGATCATCTTTCTAACAAGAACAGCATCAACCATATCGCCATCATCAGACGCCACCCCTTTCTTTTTCAGTATAAAGAGTCTCAATGGAATACGAGAAGTGAAATGGAAGACTTCCAATTCAACACCCCGCCGGATGTTTAGGTCATTGCCAAGTAGACAAAAATGAAGAACTCGTTTTGTTAGCTCTTGGACTTCATTTTGTATCAATAGCTTCCATCTCGGAAGGAAAACAAGAGATCTCCGTCCCCACAATGTGAAATCGTGCAAGGACTCCTCTCTCTCTCTCTCTCTCTATATATATATATATATATATATATATATATATATATATATATATATATATATATATATATATATATATATATATAGAAAGAGAGAGAGAGAGGGTTTGGCCCTCGAGGACGAATTCACAATGTAAAAACGAAAGACAGCAATTCCACATTCATATCCTCAGCCCTCGAGGACGTTACATTTAGGACTGATAAGCCTGTAAAAATCCGTACTATTCTTCTGGACTACGAACTCCGAACCATGATCAGATTTGAAGAATTTAAACATCTCAAGTACGGATTCGGATGAATTCACAAAAAGAAAAACAGGAGGAAAATCCAAGATTGCATATGCTGAACTTCTACATCATCTACATGTGAGGGGGAGAAAGAGAGAGCAAATTATTTTTACATCAATGAGAGAGAGGGAGGAGGTTTCATTTCTTCATGCAAAAGCCTATTTAAGCAGACTTGATCTGGCACTACTTTTCCTTATCATTGCCCAAGCGGAGATTTAGCCAGCACGCGAATCAAAGGTCCAAGTTCCCAAACCCAAGTAGGCAACTAGCCTCAGTGACTACCACAACGCAAAGGATGGAAAGATTGCTGAATACGAATAAATTCAGAGCAGAAATTGCATTGAATTTTTTCACACACAAATCACAAGCATACTAGTACATTTTCTCCCTCAGTAAGCAAGTTTGAAGGAACAAATTTTATACAAGGCATTTACACCAACAACTCTTCAGGAACCAGTTAAAAAAAAAATTGAATTTCTTGGATAAGTAGACAAATGGGTCTATACAAGGATGATATCAAGAAGAATACAACTTTATGCGCACCGTTATGGGTGCCCGGCACAATGGGCATAATGACAATGTTTCTCCGCAATCCCTGCAAGTCTAAAAGAAGAGAACAATTGATAAGGTAAGCATTCAGCATCACGCAAATGTGCAAGCAGCAGCAGTAATGACAATTAAATTACCAGATGCCCGCATCCAAAAGCCAAGTCCTTTGGGTTTGTTAAACAGATTGGACAAACCTAGATATCCAGCGAAAAATTAACCACACTTTGATATTAGAGTCATTAATTCGTGAGACAAATACGATACAACAAGATAGTGAAAGAAACTTTAGCATGCTTAAATACAAGGGTCAATAAAACATCAAAGTGCAAATACCTGCTCAACTGAAGCACTAGTTGCTGAGGCAGTGGCCGGCTGATAGCTTGTGGGGGTCGAATAAGCATGGGCGGCCTTATCAAGGACTGCCTTGTCATGATTGATAACTCCAGGAGGAGGTGGGAGGGGCAGCGGGCCCGGAACTCTACCCTTTCGATGCCTACAGAGTCGCAGAGGGGAATTTAACAATTCAGATTAGAACTTATATAAACAGCATTTCAAATTATTAACAAGCATAGGAGAAATCATACCCTAGACAATTGAGCTCCTGAGTCGCTTTATACTGGAACGGAATTTCCATAAGAGCTGCTAGGGCAAATGCGGTTTCTTTCTTGGTTATGTCATGATTCTCTGACATTATCTTTGTAAAGTTCACAAACTGCAAAGGGCATGACCACAGTTGATTCAACCAAAAACCACTAGTAAAGGATGGATGTCATATGCTCAAAGGTTTAACCAACGATAAAGGTGGAGGTTATCACAGGACCACAGCATGCACAGCCCCTTTCGCTCATCTTCCCTCTCCCCCACCTCAACCTCGAAATGAAGGAAAATTTGAGAGGGGCAAAAAAAATCATTCATCAGAAAACAGGCCTGCAGCTTGATCAAGCAATTAGTCAAAATTTCCCTAAAATAGGAAGCCCTACAAGGCTACAACCTATGCCACACAGACAGTCCTGGAAAGGCACTGTCCCCAGATTAACATGTCATGACACTGACTGCAGATGCAGGATATAGCTTGGACATAGCAGACTTATTTAGTTATTTTGTTGTATTTTTTTTATATATTTTGATAAACAATGAATATATGTGTTTGTGTAAAATTTTGTTGTTGATATATATATATATATATATATATATATATATATATATATATATATATATATATATATATATATATATATATATATATTTATATAGCAGTGTATTCACCTACACCCATATCGGTCCCCGTACCTGCACCAATGTGACATGACCTACAACTAATGAGCAGCCATATCAGTTCAACTGGTTCATCTGGAAACCAAACCTACATAAAACTTCATCAAACAGCCTCAACATCTAAAACCCATAGAGCTGAGGATTAAAAAAAATTGGATGCCTCTATACTCAATAATCTTATATCACAAACTCATTCTCCCCAATAAAACACTTCTCCCAATGGAGTATAATTGCATTGTGTGTGCTCTTATATATATATATATATATATATATTGTATTTAGTGTGAGTAATGCATTCAGAAAGTTCCTCTTTGGAACCGGCTGACCCACCCCTCACCTCTCATTCAATGCTCCATAGTGAATAGAGAGGAAGTAGGCAAAAGAGAGCAAGAGGGAGCGAGGGGTGGTTATATAGGTTTGGGCAATGACGTTAGTTCCTTTCAGCATGGAGAGGAATAGGATACAAATAGAATTATAGAACTAAATATGTGCAGGTTTATCTCAAGAAGAAACCTTGTCCCATAAGATCAACATAAGGTTTACAACTTCTGAGAAGATGATAGGCAACAAGAATCTCATCTTCAAGTGGCCGTGCACATTTATTTGCAGCAAACTATATGGCTGAACCTTTAAAAAAAGAGATGGACTTTTCCGTTATCTCTTACTTGAAGGCATGCTTTCTGAAAAACCTACGGGGGATAATAGGGATGTCTAGATAATGCATGACAAGCATTGCACTGCTCCTTAAGAGGGTTGTAAAGATCCCTACCAGCATGGCACTTATCATCAACACCTGTCTCCTGGCCCATTGTTGTTGAAGAAAGTTCTTCATGTCCATGCTCAACTTAGGTTTTTGCATCTTAGAGTTCACAAATCCATTTTTTACTTTTACATATCCATTATGCTTTTGAAAAATTGCACTTCTCTTTGTGGACAAAGACAAAATTGTACCACTAAGCCCTTCTAACATAGGACACAAGGTGGCTACTCACAATATGGTATCTGTAATATGGGTTGCACACTTGCATTTTTTTTCTGGATTACTCTTAATTGTTAGTTTCACATATAATTTCCCAGGATGAGACTGAGCATACTTACACAAATTAATAGTACAACAGCCAATGACATGACATAAAATAATAACTAATGCACCATATAGTAAATGTGAAAAATCAACAAATTATTACCTGGAAGTTGTCAAACTCTCTGTGGGGAATGTTATCATCAAACTGCTGCATTTCATCCCATGGCCCATCTCCAACACCAACCAAAATAATTGATAGTGGGTACTGACTGAACAGATCAACATTATTAGTAAAAGACAGAAATGCACAGAAGCATGAAAGTAGATGAGTACCTTGCAGAAACTATGGCATCTATAGTTGCACTTTCTTGGGGACTGAAACTTCCAGATGCTAAGCCAGCACTTCGAGTGACCTAACATATGGAAAAGGACATAGAGTTAGTACGTACTCAACTAGCCAAAAGTTTTTAACAACAAAAGGAGACATTAATGTGAACCTGCCCATCTGCAATAATGACAAGGACATGATACTGCCCATTGCTTCTCTCAACAATGTCGATTGATGCATTAATTACAGGAGCAAAGGAAGTCGGTCCTGCAGATAAATCACATTACTCATTAGTGGTAACAAAGAATAGAAATATTAAAAATAAAGTGCATGCAACATAAAAGGGGGCAAAAACAAACTCGAGAAACTGACAAGGAATTCAAAAGATGGATAACTAAACAGTCCAGACAAGAATCAGCAGTAAAAAGTGGCAGAGCCGGGGGGCAGAAAGGGCCATGGCAACCCCTGGGATTTTCAAAAGAAAATTTTACCATTAGAATTTTTCAAAATTCTCAGTTTGGCCCCAGTAGAGCTTGGTCCAGCACTACTGGGTGTTATCCAGCTCTATCAGGTTTTGTCCCCTGGCTAAGGTCCTCCAAAGACAAACTAGAGGCAGGAAAAAAAAAAAAACAAGACCTTCAACCCCTTTTATGAAATTCAGCCCTTCAAAAACCCCCAGCCTGGTGATTCTGTGAAATCCTAAGCTCCTCACTAGCTCCTCTGTGAACGCCTGCCTCCTATGTGAAGCTATACTGGAGAGAGACTGCCCGACTGACTGAAGATGGGTTGTCATTTCCCAACCCTTCATCAACAGACTGCAGTGAGATTACTTGAGCGTGAGCTCATCTTCTTCTTTATTCTTTCATTCTGTAGTTTTGTGACTTCTGTATTTGATATTTCGCTTTGCCGCAGACTGCAGGGATTCAAATGGGTCTCAAACAAATTTGGAATTTGGGATTACATTCTTGTCTTTCAGAAACACTCAATTTCCCCATTGCTCGTCGGAGTGAGTCCCTTCTAGTTTTTTCTTCTGCTTCCACTCGAATTGTGTCTCTTGCGTCGGCTGCCACAGATTTGCCTCATTGGCTCCTCACAAGACACAACTTACTGCAAGTCTCTCGTTCTCTCTTCTTTGTGTTGACTTAGGCGTTTAATTTGCACTTTTTGATTGCTGCCTGTTTGGGTTTCAAGTTGAGGTTTTGGGTTGAAGATATCAGGTTTCTTTTTTGAAGGTTCCAACATGTCATGCTTTTTTGGGGGGTTCCAACTAAATCATTCTTATTTGACTACAGCCTTTCAACTTTCTGATTATCAGTGTCCTTAATCTTAATCCATAGCATCTTTATCTGTGTCTTAATTTTTGGATTTTTTTCTCCTCAATAATCTCACTTAAGTTATTTTCTATTTCTTTTTATGGATAAGATGCATGAACAAACAATGATCCAATGCCGAAGAAGGAGCAAAGAGAGTAGAAGTAAATGGTTCATAAAACACCTTATGTTATTGAGTGGGAAAAGAAGTTTATGTGCACTCTTTACTGGATTGAATTATATATATGTGCATCTACAATCTTTCCCACATGTATTTCATAATTTTTTTTTTTATTTTCTGGAAACAAAAGTACTGGTCACCAGTAATGGACCTAACCCAATTTCAGATAGCATAAAGTTGCAATTGTAGGTGATCTGCTTAGTTTCTTAAAGGTGAATTTATGATGTTATTAACCCTAGAAAAAGGAAAAAGCCACCACCCCAACTTCCCCACGCCCCCAAAAGGGAAGACTCCTGGCTCCACCACTGGCAGTAAGGGATCTCTTATTGGTACACAAATTATTGCTTCACTCCAAGTAATTTAAATGCTAATACAAAATCTTCAGGAAAGAGGAAACAAGAAAAAAAAAATTGCACCCAATGAGATGGCATTACTTGGGAAATAAGGATAGAAACAGTTTTTGTCAAGAGTAACAGTGTGCAAGGACCTGGGAACTCTTTTGTCATTCAAATCAATTCATTACTTGCGTTAGTCAAAGTTGTGTCAAGGAATACAATGTATCAAATGTGAAACCATCATGTCTCAATTTGGGCCAAAGAAATTAAACGCGTGCAGTAGATGCACTTCCAGGCTTGTTTCTGGAATACCATTGCCTTCTAAATCCAAGGATAAACTAGAAGCAAAAGTTTCTATTTCACGTACACATAAAATGCAGTGTATGCGTGTGTGTGTGTGTATGAGTGTGTGTGTGTGTGTGTGAGAGAGAGAGAGAACCACATTCAACTTTATGGACCTGATAATGCTAGATGAGGAACAATTTCTCTGTATCTCATGAGAACCTCTTCAAAACCATGACAACTCCGGTGATCCTGGAAAAAGCTGAACACATCCTGATCATGGGTAGATGCTGCAAAATTAGAGATTATGTAAATAGTCAAATGTATAGAAAAAGTTGAAGATTAAAGCTGAGAGTGCAAGACAACTGACCATCACCAAATCCAAAGCAGGGTATCAGATTGTCCTCATCAAAGGGAGATAGCGTACGACCAACTATAGAAATCGCCTGTTCATAAGGATTAGGAGTATCTCCAATTGCATGAAGGCTTCTCCTATGAAAAGAATGCTTCCCTGTTACAAGGGATAGCTCCATTTTATGCAAGTAAGAAAGATACAAAATGAAGTTCAGATAAGCTCCCATAAAATAGGAGGCCCATCTTCAATGAAGAAAAAGAAATTGCCATCTACCTGTCCATTCGTTGCTCTTTGTAAAGTCAATTCCAATAATTAAATTTGATGATTCAAGCCCACCATCTCTTAAGGCAGAAATAACCTGGAATACAGGAAGAGTCTTAGAATCTACATTCTAAGAAACCTTAATCAGTAGGCAATCACTGTGACTGTTGTCTGTTCCATTTAAAGGGATGCAAAGTGGCTACTACCAAGAAATAACCAAGGTCTGAAAGACTTCAAAACACAAAGAATCCAGTGAACAAATTCCAAAAAGCCTTATTCGTGATCAAACTCTCACACCTGATATATCTTGTGATACTCTTCGTCAATCATAAGACTTTTATGGCCAAAAGAGTTTTACGGCTCTCTCTACTTTACTCGATCTAAAACTCATTGGTGTTTCAATACATAAGCTTTCCTGTGACCAATGTGCCTACCTTTTGTCTATATCATCTTATATTGTGCAAACCTCCTCTCACCAAGTGTTCAAGACAAAAACTGAAAACAAGCAATGTATTATGAAATGTCTGCACTAAGACAAAACAATAAATATACTGTTACCATTTTGTGAAAAGAAATAAGTCGATTGGGTGCAAATAGATCTTCTAGATGAAGCAGTGGAGCTACTTAAAGACATAAGGCAATAAAGCAAGAAGGTAGTAATTATAATGAGACACTCATTTTGCAAAAAAAGCTTTTATTTGTTGCTTATCAGCAGTTTACAAAACTTGATTATTTGTCAGAGCCAATTTGATAGTTATTTCTTGATGGTGGTCCTTCTGGAGATGCATATAGGCACTTGCCATGAGAAAACTTCAAGAGGAGTCACTTGACTACAAGTTGAACAAGTCTTTCCACAGGCTCATCCAACCTCCCAAAAAATGGTTCTTGAAGATTCTCACATGCACTTCAATGCTATAGATCTTCAGTGAAAGTCTGACTTCTCTCTCTTTATTTTCATTGAAGAAAAAATCTATGTTCCAAGGATGGCTAGAGGGGTTTGGTTAACCTAAGTGGGTCAGTGGCTGGTAGGCAGCCAGTTGTTAGTCCATGTGTCAGCCTCTTGCTCTTGCTGATGCATTCTATGATGGGAAGTAGCTTTGGAGTTTTACACTGCCAGGCAGGTGAAAAAGTCTCTCAGCCTGATGGGTTTCCCAAGTAGAATGAAAAAAAAAAAGCCCAAGGGCAAGGGGTTTGGTGTGCCTGGAATCTGTAGGCAGCCAATCACTGGTTTAAGTCTCATGGATGTCAGCACCTTGTTCTTGCTGAAACATAACCTTGAGCGTGGATGAGTAGCTGTGGAGTTTTACATCACCAAGTGAGCGGCTGTCTCAAGTAGAACTGAATTTGGAATATTTTGTCCCAAACAAAATACACTCTTGAAATTGTAGAGGAAATAAAACTTCCAAGAGCACAGCCCATTGACCTTTTTAATATAGCAAAAATATGGGTTGCTCTAAAGAGCCTATGAGGGATCCAAATATATAATAGCAGCAACGCTGGCAAGTAGGCCGAATCTACTTGATTCAAACCCAATATTATCAACTGGAGTCATATACTTAATACACTTCCATGATATTCTCAACCCAACACATGCATGATGCACTTCAGGGTCCTACACTATCTAAAGCATAATCCAGGTCAAAGACTCTTTTAAAATAAAGCATTGCAACTAGGACCCTAGGTCATCAAATGAGTTTAAACTTAGGGCTATGATCAAACACCTTGTGTGAGATTATTTGGCCCAAGAATTTACTACAAAACTTTCATCTTGATCTTGATTTGCTCACTGAGTTGTATCAAGCTCAGAATCTACACAAATAAGTATGTGCATCATGTAACAAACCAAACATATAGACATCCACCATCAAATTGCGTGCCCAATAACAAAGCCATTGGAAAAACGCCTTTCAATTTTTGCAAGAAAACTGGGTGTAAGACTTGCAGATGCTAGTTTGCGCGGCCGGGGGAGTACTAAGGATCATATTCTGTTGTGAAGATTTGCTTGGAGACTTGACTTAAGGACTAAGAACAAGCACAGTGTGCTATCTTGCCTGACCGATATGGTTAGAGGACACTGCTTGCTACTTCTTTGGAGTATTGGAGAATTTTTCGTGTGTAGCAAGTGGGATAATTTTCTATTGTAACCTTTCTATATTCATTGTATACTTGGTTTACCCTCCTAGGTTAATACAAAATGGTGCTGTTTACTTATTATTCCATATCCTCCTTGGTATTCTTGTTTAAGGCTAAGCATCGGGTCGGGTACCTGACGCGTACCTCGCCCGACTCGGGCCCGAAAAAAAGGCACCAGGCCAGCTATCCGTAACCGCACCCGTATCGCATCCGCATCCGTGTGACATAGCTTATCGGGCTCGCCTAGGGGGGGCCGACTAAGCCCGGTTCAGCCCGATAAGATTTTTAATACATATTTTATTGATTTTTATATATAATATTTTATTATGATGGATTATATTTATATATTATTTATATTAAAAATATAAATTTTTAATTTAATCAGGCTGGGCCCAGCTCGAGCTCGGGTTTTAGGTGTCGGGCCAAGCCTGGGCCCGGGTTTCTGGTACCGGGCTGGCCCGATCCCGACTCCTTATCTGGTTGGGCTGGGCTGGGCCGGGCCGGCCCGATGCCCAGGCTATTCTTGTTTTATCTTCTTCTCTCCAAATGCGAAGCTGAAAATGTAAATCTACTGTTACATTGAGTGAGAATCAAGTCAGCCCATATTAGGTAAGGATTCATAGAGGTTCCCATTCATTCTTTGTAAAGAAGACTTACACATAAGTGCATGACCTTAGTTGGAAATGGAAGACTATTGGTTAATGTAAAATCTTGGTGCTGCTTGAAGAAAGACAAGAAATAAGCCATTACAATAAGCCAATAAAAGAACATATAGAAAATGAGAGCATAGGAAAACAAAACCATCATGTCTAAATAACAGAAGAAGCATGTTGATTGGAATCGGAAAAATTTGAATTACCTGATCGAGGGAGCTGAAATTATCAGCAATGCGAGAAAATTGTGTGGGCCGGGCGAAGGGTCTCATAGTGCTTCCACTTGCGTACGGATAAGAATAGTTCTCCACATAGGAATCAGGTAAAGATTCCTGATTTCCCATCTGCAAATAATTCCATTTTTGAGTGATCCCATAAAAAGTACGAATCACAAAAGAATGAAGATTAATCACCAATATTTATATCTGGAAAGAGGGCCACACCAACCATAGTCATAGAGGCATTAGAAGAAGGCACTTTAATGTTTGACAACTTCAAAGTTTACCACATTCACAAAAGATCACTAATTTATTATCTACTAGCTTCATTTTTTCTAAAAGAACTACATTTCTACTAACACTTGTTCAATAACAAGGAAAATAAAATCCAAGACATTATTTAGCCAAGAGGTTCCTTACCTCATACACAAAATTGGCAATTTAACTTTGGGGATTACCCAAGTTGACCCAGATTGGCATGTTACTAGACCACCATTCTGGTATTAACTTATTTAACACATTTACAGAACCTTAGAAAAATTGGTGCCAGTGGCTCAGCAGTCTTGAATTGCATCAATCAATAATACATCAATTCATCATGAGTTGTATAGATTTTCTGGCCCATGATTCTAACTAGGTTTGATTTGCAAAGAAACCTTTTGATGACTTAGGTTTAGAGTTCCTCCCCCTTAATTGCTTGCCTCTACTTTCTGATAAGCACCAGCCTCAGACAGCGCCAATTACCTAGGTTCTCTTTCTTTCGCTATCCCTCTCCTCTCTCTTTCTATCTCTCCCTCTCCCACCCATGTCAACGACCAACTGGCCATTGGCACCTTCCTCTTCTAAGATAGTGAAGCTTCATTGGGACATCTCTCTATCGAACCCATTGGAAATGAGAAAGGATTGGTTGCTTTCTCTTTGTTCTTGGTGGTGTTTCTTTTCTTTTTTTTTTTTTTTTTGGTTGGGGTTGGGGGGGTGGGAGGAGGAGTTTGGGGGAAAGGGTGGGGGAAAAAAATGTTTCAAGGTATTAATTGAAGGTTTCAGAAGTTCGAAACATTCTTGTACTTGAAAGCTGGAAACTGTTAAAAATAAAGTTAATAATAAAATAATAATAATACAAGCATGAGCCTCGAATATCACGATATTTTTTGAAACAACGTGATATTAAAATGTAAAAAATATATTTATCACATTTTCCTATCTCTTTCCCTTTTTGTCATTTTCCTTTTTTTTAAGGTTAATGACATCATGGGTTCCCCTGAAACTTAAATTAAATTATTTAGTATCATTCTTATCATCATTAAGACATTATTTTATCTCGGTATGTTAAGGTTTTTTTATTTGTTTTAACTTTTACCTCAGTTTTAAGATTTATTCATGTTTTCAAAAATTTTCCAAGATTTTCTCAAAATTTTCCTTAAAAAAAATAACTTTATCAAAAAACACCCGAGAAAAATCTCACCTTAAAAAACTTGAGAACAATATTTGTGGCCATGGCATATTATGCTACAAATTTCAGTTCTTAATTGTGTTGAACCAGTGAACAAGATTTAACACTTCAATATATCATTAATGTATAGCTATCTGACTGTAGTTTGTTGTTACTTCACAGTTATATTCAAACTCGTTCATGAAGTAAAGAAACACTACAAAAATTTAAGATCTGACCCAGAAGAATTATAAGCCAAAGCGCTGACTCACAGCAGCCAGCTGATCCAGTCCAATAAGCAGGTTTGCAGACTATGCTCTGTATTGATTTTATTGATCATTAGTTACAAGGATACATAGTTGACAGAAGTACAGAAGCAACAGACTAAGCATCTGAAACATGGAAAAAAGATAAATCCTAATAATAAGCAAAAGTAGGCCATATGCTTTGCATG
Source organism: Nymphaea thermarum (assembly GCA_011799765.1). Lineage (NCBI taxonomy): Eukaryota > Viridiplantae > Streptophyta > Magnoliopsida > Nymphaeales > Nymphaeaceae > Nymphaea > Nymphaea thermarum. The sequence continues at coordinate 204,816 of JAANDH010000204.1, read as the reverse complement.
AGTTCGCAGTCATCGTGGCCCATCAACCAGTGTGGCCCATCAACCACTTCCATATAACCCCATACGCTGCCATGTTAACTGCTTAGGCAATCCAAGCATTTCAGGATACCAGCACAATGAACGGGAAAGAGCCAGCAGTCAGATAGCAGCATAGAATCAGCTTCCAGACGTGCAGGTTTTTCATCACATCAAATTTTCAAAGCCCTTTAATTGCCGAGGTAGCATAAAGTCCATCAATTTTAAGCAAGATCACAAAAAAACAACTTAAAAGCACACAAGGGAAGACGTACACCTATCTTTATCTTAATAAAGGTGGGGAGCCTATCTCCCAGAACTCCTTCATTGGAAAACATACACCTATCTAAGCCGGTTAACCAAAACCAACATGTCACAGTTGCAATTCACCACTGAATTCCGGGTCCTTCTTTATAGTTGCTTAAAAGCTAAAAGAAGACAGAAAGAAAAGGAAAGAAAACCTGCCGACCACAAATCATGCTACCACAGCCAATTCGATTTCAGACACAGAAGGATTTTCATAAACAACCAACAAATTCCAAACAGCAAGAAATAAATCAGCATATCACGAATCTAAGAAAAAGCAAGCGACAAAAACTTGAAGCGAAAAGCAACAATCAACAACCACACAAGGAACTGCTCACGCAGAAACTTCATCCCAACACAAAAGAACCAAAAAAAAAAAAACAAGGAGAGAAAACATTTCAGGATTTCAGCCAACAAAGCTGAAAATCAAATAGATTGAAAGAAGGAAATTTCTGGCAAAGACCCACAAAGACAAAATCAGTCCAAGAACTGATCAATGGAGAAACTTGAACTCCACGAGAGAGATAGAGGAAGAACTTGCGGACAGTACCAAAGATAACAAATTAGTACCAATCTCACTAACGATGACAAATATTGAACTACGAAAGAGAGAGAAAAGGAGTTACCAGTCCCCATCGAAGGGAGAAGCGGGTCGTTACCCGTCACAAGACTGCTCTTCCTCCACGAGAAGCAGAAAGAGGAAGGAAAAGCCGCCGGATAATTGGGAAGTTTGATTGCACGGCTCACGATAAGACGTGGCACAGTCCAGAAATTTCTTAAAGCACGCGATACTTTTGGAAACAAAGACAAAGCGTGCCGTGTAGTTCAGATTATTACATGTGGCATCACCTTTTAGAAGACAACACTGCGTCTTCAACATAAAAATGCTAAAACTAAATATTTCTTGCCAAAAACATATTACACAGAAAATAAATTTAATGATAATAATTTATTGAAGGTCATTTATATTAGGTTAATAACACGTGCATTGATAATAAACTAAGGTGCATAAGCAAGTCAAAAGCTCTTTTGTCAGAAAAAGAAAATTTTCTTTGCCCGTACAATTCGGGAACCAGATAGTGCCTTGTCTTCTGCTATACTTGATCTTAACCAAAAGGCTGAGGAAGGTGTTGTTACTAACACAATATAAATTACCTTCAATAGATTATTATCATTAGATCAATTTTTATGTAAATAATAGTAAGACGTTTTTGGTAAAGTTTATTTAGTTTTTTGCATTTTATGCTGAGCACATAGTTTTTTTTTTTCCTTTTATTCGAAGAGATCGTTACTTAGTTGCTCGAATGACCACTTAAAATCTCAAGGCCACTATCTTGTTTTTAAAGTCATAACAAGCCGAAAAAGAAGCATAAGCAAGAGGAAGGAGTCAACAACCTTTGAGACTTGAACCAGCAATTAGCTTACCTAGGTGTGTTACCGAGGGAATGCAAGATTGAGTCAATAGATTTGAATGTAAGTTTTAGCTTACCTAGGTGTGCTACCGAGGGAATGCAAGATTGAGTCAATAGATTTGAATGTAAGTTTTAGGAGATTAAGTTAGACTTGTTTAATATAGTAAGTATAGTTGGTTGGGTTGGCGGTAGGCTTGGGCATAGGGTCAGCTCAGCTCGATACTCGAAACTCAAATTTGGCCTGGCTCGACACGGGAAACTCAAGCTTGGGCCCGGTTTGATTAAAAAAAAATTAATATAAAATATAAAAATAATATTAGAAAATATATCGGGCCGACCCAAGCTGGATGGTATGTTATCAGGCCGGGCACTGGAGGATACTCAGCCGATGCCCAATGGTAGTTAGTACCATGGATCTTCCATTTGATTGTTTTAGGTATTACTATATTGTACTTTAAGCTAGGTCTGGTAAGGGTAGGAGAAGAGAGGGTGGCCTCTTCAAACTACCCACAAAGTATATTTTGTATTTCAAATAAAACTGATTCGACATTTTCTCATCATTGAGATTCCATCAAGCCTTACAAGGTCAAGATTATCAAAAGTTAATGTGAGACATTGAATGAGCCAACGATGTTATACCTTTTTTTTGTCTAAAGAAAAAGAAATATATTGCTGCAAAGAAGCAGCAGGGAATTTTTTTTTCTTTTTTTTTTTGAAAGGAGAGGGTGGGATTGGTTAAGGGACTTGACATGGACCAATGTACTTCTTTTAAATTTTTATGAGCGCAAAAAAAAATATTTATTTATTTTTCAATGCTCGAAGTTTAAGGGCAAGTCAAACTATTATGAAGAATAGGGCGAACGTGCTAGGCCCTTTAACTCTACCCTCAAATATGAGCATTTACTCTGACAGATAGGATCACAACTACAAAGGAGGCTGAATCAAAGGTGGGCTAATAATGTTAAACTGGCCCCATCAATTTAAATGGGGTGGCTATGATTGAGGGCATCCAGCCAGCCCGACACCCAAAACTAGGGCCCGGGTTTGGCCCAACCATTCAAATTCGGGCTCGGGCTTGGCTCCACTGTTCAAACTCGAGCCCGAGCCAAGCTCGGGCTCAACCCGATTAAATTAAAAAGTATATTGGCCCGACTGTTCAAACTCGAACCCGAGCTCGGGTCGGGCTCGACCCGATTAAATTAAAAAGTATATGTTTGATATAAAATAATATATAAATATAATTAATTGTAATAAAATATTATATTTATATATATATATTAATAAAATAAATATTAAAAAATATCAAGCTGACATGTGCTTATTGGGCCCAACCAGGCCGACTCAATAAATTATCCGGCCGGCCCACTGCCCTTTTTCCTGGGCCCAAGTCAGGCTCGGTACCGGTACCCACCGGTGGCCCAGCTACATGCCTAACTTTACATGGACACAACCTTAAATCTTAGAGGTAAGAAGAAAGTGAAAGGCTTCCGCATTTTCCGAAGGGAAGCAATTCTCAAAGTAGAGGCAACAAAAACAAACACTAGTTCAAATGGATTGATTTCAACAAAGAAGCATGAGAAGTAACTTAAAGAAATCATAGGCTTTAAAGGCCTCCAAGAGTGCTAGAATAGTGGAACAAGTAAGTCTAAGATGAACATTTTGTCTCATCGTATATGTTCTTGAGGCCGTTCTCCGTGGCATTTTTATGGTGCCTTTAAGGGTGAGAGAAAAAAAGTGTCTTAGACCTATTATCCAACATACGAATCAGTTTTCCAAAACTGATTTGAAAACCATTTTTTATTTAAGAAAATGAAAAATCACTGCCTAACTTTTAAAATTTAACAAATAAGCACTCGACAAAGAAATTGTTACAAAAAAACATTATTTTTATGTGAAATAGCAAAGTACCCTCTTAAAACTTGGCTGTTTAAGGTTTTAAATAAGTATTTGGAAGTGGATGGAGGAGGAAAATGGGCACACACACTGCAAAGATTATTTAATCGACTGTGTCTGAATGAACTTAACCCCTTCTAGGAAAAATGTAAAAAGTTGATATTTTTGTCTTTTTCTAAATCAAAATTACCACCGACAAAAGGGAACATACGGTGAATTGAAAACAAAGTGCCCTCATCTTACTGAAATTCACTCCTTTGCAAATTGCTTCCATTAGTAACCAGCTGTATTGACCAAAACAGATTTATTACATTGACATATGTTTACTTTGTTAATAAAAACGTAATTAATTAAATTATTTTTGAAAAAAAAAAATAATCTGAGCATACATTCTTGGACACACACAAACACGAGATAGATGTAGTTACCCACAGCTAATTTGAAGTAATAAAAAAAAAGAAGTAATCACGATATTGTTATTTTATCTAAAAGCAAACACAAACTTGTTTCGTTTTCATCTTCTCTCTCATTTTCCATTTTTTTTGTATCTTTTATGAAAGGCGCAAGAATGCTGAAAATCAGGCCTCCACTTTGTTAATCAAAAATAGAAAAATTTGCCTTACAAATTTTTTTCAGACTGCCCAAACTCCTGGGCACCGGTGAGCGATCCTCTGGACAGCCCCTTAGTGACTACCACAGAGCGAAGGATGGAAAGATTGCAGAATATGAACAACTTCAGAACAGAAATTGCGTTAAATTTTTTCACACCACAAATCACAAGCATACTGGTACATCTCCCTCATTTGACAAGTTTTCAATGAACAAATTTCATACAAGGCATTTACGCCAGCAACTCTTTAAAGAAAAGTTAAATTTCTTGGATAACTAGACAATGGATTTATGCACTGTAAAAGATAAGGCTTATGGAAAACAGATGATGCTCACCGTTGAACTCCTTCTAAAATCAAAACGCAAGAAAGTCGCTGCTGATACTCTCGATAAAATATAGAATTATAGATAAGGCATGGCTGCTGGAAAAACAGGAAAGGCGTGGGCAACAGATAGATAACAGAAGCAATTTTTTTTTTGTGTCCATTTGTAGATATCTGTATCTTCCATTTTTATTGTATTACTGTTCTTAAGTTCTGTATATATCTTTGTAAAATTCGATGGCAGAGTTAACGAGTTGCTCATTCAATACTTTCTTCTCTTCGATCCTTGTCTTCTACTTTGCTCGTGTGAATTCTGATGGTATCAGAGCGACAAGGAGCAGCCATGACTGACAAGGGGAACAACATCGGCAACTCAAAAAACTTTCAGGTGACATCTGATCCCTTCTACCTGCATCATTTTGATAATCCCGAAAGTGGGTTGGTATCTCAACCACTTACCGTGGACAATTATGCACTCTTAGAGCTGTGACCATGGCTCTGTCAGCCAAGAATAAGTTAGGCTTTGTGATGGGACCATCAAAGAGCCAATGGAAGGTGAAAATAATCGTGCATTGTGGATTAGTTGTAGTAACTTAGTTTAGCAGGGATCCTTAATTCTATCAGCAAGGATATTCTTGCTACCATTGCATACGCAACCTCACACAAGTAGTATGAGAGGAGTTAAAGGAAAGATAAACTCAAAGCCTTACACCAAGCATTTTTCAATTGCAAAGCTAAATATGCCGCTTACAGCAAGAATTTATGTCTTATACCACGTATTATACAAAAATCTAAGCATTGTAGGAAGAACTTAGTGCTTACGCCCTGGTGCCAGAGTGGTCATGTGAAGGCACATACTCAGATCAAATTCAGAGAGAATGAGTAATCCAGTTTTGAATGGGGCTTAATGGTTCCTACAGTATCATTAGAGGGCAGATCCTATTGCTGATCCCTTACTCACGGCAAATAAAGTATATGTTCTAGTCTTGCAGGGGGAACAACAGTATGAAGCAAGGTTCAAGTCGCTCCTGAGGCTGCCTTGGCAATATCTCACAACCAAAGCTGAAGGTGGAGGCATATGGTCCTATCTCAAGTTTCAACGCTGTAGAGGAGGATGCCAAGTTTGCCTATCATGTAGCTGTTGCCATAATTGAAGGAAAAATGCTTCAAGTTGATCGGTTATCCTCCAGTACATTAGTTGTATGATCCCAACTTCAAATCATTAGTGGTTGCAGCAATAGCATATAATCAAAAGTCCCCTGATTCCTACACAACTGGTAGTATTGATTCTTCTAGGAGCAGTGGTCAAGGTAGCAAGAAAGTTGTGCCTTCATTCACTATGGATGAGTATCAAAACTCTTGTCATTTATTAGAACCTCGTAGGTAGTATTTTTTTTATTAAATGTTAGCCATGTTCCTTAGATTATAGACTGTGGGGCCAACTGGCACATTTGTGCCGATAGCTCACTACTTCAAAATCCAACCAATTGTTGTGCGCCCATAAAACTACGTAATGGACATACAATTCCTATCTACCAGACGGTGACATTAAGCTGTCACCATTCACTCTTGAAAGTATCTTGTGTATCCCATCCTTCAAAGTGAACCTGTTTTCTGTAAACCAATTAACCAAAACTTTAGATTGTTCAATAAACTTTTGCTACACTTTGTGTATTGCAGGACCTGGAGTTGAGGACAACGATTGATCAGAGTAAAAAGGAGGCTTATATGAATTTTGTCTGGTGGACTCACCCACAAGCTGTTTTAATGTGACTTCTTCTGATCAAAGCCTTTGGCATAGATGATTTGGTATTCTTTGTTTTTCTGGATTTAAACTTGTTTGTTCACATTTAGGATTGAATTGTGATTTGAAGAAAGATACTTAATGTGATGCTTGCCACCACACAAAGCAAACTAGTTTGAAGTTTGATTTAAGTAGTATTTCAACTTTGAAACCTTTTGAGTTAATATATTGTGATATTTGGGGATCATATACTCACTCTACCCTTAGTAGCACAAGTTTAAGCATAGTAGATCACTGTACCAGGGCCACCTGGATATTTTTTATGCAACACAAGCGTGAAATGTTTTATCTCATGAAAAATTTATTTACGATGATAAAAAATTAGTTTGGAGCTTGCATTAAAAGTGTGCACTTAGACAATGGCTCTGATTTTTTTTTTCAACACTAAATGAAGTCTTTTTTTTCAAGTGCAAGGTATCTAGCATCAACAAAGTTGTGTGGCTATTCCACAATAGAATGGAGTAGTAGAGCAAAAACACCGACTTCTCATTGATCTAGCTCGAGCTTCAGGATTTGAAGCAAAGCTACCAAAACGTTTTTGGGGAGAATGTGTTTTGACCGCAATGTATTTAATTGATCGCACTGCTACTCCAGTTTTGAAAGGAAAATCACCTTTAAAAAGCTTTTTGAAAAAAAAAAAACTAATTTTTAAGCATTTATGAGTTTTTGGATCACTTTGTTATACTACAAATAATGATGACAATAGAGGAAATTTTAATTCAACAGCTCATAGATGTATCTTTCTTGGTTATCCTGATGGACAAAAGGCATATAAAAAGTATGATTTAGAAAGCAAAGGAGCTTTTATTAGTTGGCATGTCATTTTTATGAGAATATTTTCCTTTTACACAAATGAAAGAAGATGAAAGTATGATCATATTTACGTATGCCAACAACCCATGGCGAAGAAATCAGTCCGTTGAATGCAACGATTCTGACTACCTCAATTCTGGTGAAAACCTGCTGAGGGGTGGGCCCTTGGCCTTTTATACACAAAATAATGGTATATTTATAGGTTGAATAGAAATCCTAAAAGAATGACAGCATTACCAGAAGCTCGGTTGGCTGGGATCCCAGCTACCCTGCCCTATTTCACATTCTTTATATCCCATAGCGCTGGAACACAAAAAAAACCATGCAGCAAGACTCAGCTGCAGGGTTTTGATTACTGATATGCAAACGGCTTATAGACGTCCTCATAATAAGCCTGTCTCCTCTTGAATAGCTTCACCCAGCTTGTCTCTCATAGCATTGCAGTTGCCCTGAACCACTATGGAGCCAACATCTGAGGAGATTTTGCTTAAACATTTGTTGAACACCAAGTTTCTGAAAACAGTCGACCGGATGTAGTCCAGCAGCAAATGCCAAAAAATATATTGTCCGTCCTTGTGTTTGACCATACCCACCATTTCGACTCAGCCCATCTCTATTCCAAGAGACAATCTGAATTTTGTATGTTGTCCCTTCTTGGAAAACATAGTTTGAAGTGAAAAAAACCTAGCCAAATCCAGACTATACCTGAGGTACTGAAAAAAACAGATGGCTTTCATTTTCTTCACTCTTGTGGAAAGATCACACCGGGAAGCCATTTGCATCCCAAAACTTTTTCACTATGGCATCCAGCATTAGTTTGCTTTCATTACCAACGTACACCATCCACAAAGCACGAGAATAGCCATTCTTCACCCATATTAGTTCTCTGCATTTCTTTACGGCCTTTCGGATCCTAATCTTCTCCCAAATACCATTATGAGCAATGGAATTGGAATGTTGTTGTACCCGGACAAGGTCAATTTTTGGTTGTCCAATAAGCACCATATTTCTGAGCCCAGCCTCAAACTGCAAGCTTGATCAAAGATCTCTTGGTTTCTCTGCGCAACATTTCACAAACGGTCAGAGCACCACTGGAACGAACAAATATAAAGCAGTTGTTATCAATCTATTCCAGGAGAGGGCTACCGACCCGTCTGCCAGTCCAGAACTTTATTTTTATGCCATCCTTCACTGCCCAAGTGACTGAATCTTTAATAAGTTTCTAGACCTCATACCTTGACAAGCGAGAAAGGCGACATTGGCCCTGTTAATATCCTTAATCTTCCTTATGCTCAACCCCCTTCAATCTATGCGAGACAACTCATCCCACTAGTTTAGGAGACCAGAGGTACGACCCCTCGGCTATCAGTCTATGTATCAGTTCTAACCACAACCTCAGTATCATCAACGCCAGCCATCTTACCTTCTACCAAACCCCATTTACTATCTTGGATCCTACCAAATCATGCACATTGACTCCCGCCCAACCCCAGAACCCTTGCACCAACTCACATCACGTGCAACCAGTCACACAACAGGCACCTTCTAGGCTGCTTGTGCCTAGGGCTGCACAACGAGTCGAGCCAACTCGAGCTCGACTCAAACTCACTCGATAAACTCGACTTGAGCTCGACTCGTTTTTTATATGAGTCAAGCTCGAGCTTAAATATAAGCTCGAGTATGTTAACGAGTCGAGTTCGAGTTAGTCGAACTCGACTCGGCTCGATTTAATATTATTTTTTATTTTATGTTTTTAATTTTCCCTCCCTTTTTTTGTTTCCTGCTTAATTTCATTTTTTGTTTTAAGTTTTTTAATTATCCTTTCTTTTATTCCACTCTTCACCCCGCCACGTTTCATTTTTCCCTTCCTTTTTCTCTTTTTTCACAATGCGATTCCTCCTCCCCATAACGCCATCCTCTTGTCAGGTGGCAACTTTTGACTTACCGAACATAAGCGAGCCGTCGAGTCGAGCTCGAGTTCGAAGTCTGTCACTCGAGTCGAGCTCGAGCTGAAGGTGCAAAGCTCATGTCGAGCTTGAGCTGACTAAATATCAGTCGAGCCGAGCTCGAGCTGGCCGAGCTCGACTCGGCTCGTGTCTTCTTTTCTGCAGGACCGATAGAGGCAGCCCTAGGGGCACCAGTTTCAGCAAGGGGGTTGGGGGGGGGGGGGTCATCAGGCCGGCCACCAGTGACAGCAAATGGTCGGCCACCCCAGCAGCACGCTGACCAAGATGACGATGTGTCAGAGTTTGAGGATGTTGAATATGATGTTTTTCGGAACGAGCACCCCCTTGGACCAGTGGCTCGCGGCACACGCCCAGAGCACAGACATAAGAGGCTTCTACATATGGCTTCAAGTTGGACTTGCCTGAGTTTATAAATAAATTTGATGTAGAGACATTCTTTGACTGGACTTATGCAAAGTAGTTCATATTCAGACAACCATGAGGATTTAGAGTACTAATGTGTTTCTTTAGCCTCTGCCAAAAACTACGGAGACTCGCATAGATGCAGTGGTCGTAAAGAAAATCGAAGGAAAGCACGAAGAGGAGAGAAAGAGAGAAACTAGAAAACAGAGTTACGTGGTTCAGTTTGAAAGAACCTACGTCCATGGTGAAAAGGTAGCTCCTCTTGCTATCTTTCTTCACTAATGATTCATGAGTGTCATTACAATATATACAACAATTTGTAACTGCTGGAGACATCAAATAGACGTTGGAGGATTTTGTTTAATTAAGACACAATTTTGTATCTTTCCTTTTTCTCCTCCCACCGTTTCAGGTTGAAGCCCATGTGCCGGATTTTGACGTTCATGGATGGCTTGTGTCCTCTCATAATTTGAATCAATCTTTCCATTGTAGGCTTTGCCAAGAATGTTGGATTTGGGCATTCCATTTGTATTCAAGTTGTTTCCATTTTCATCATTGTTGAATACGTTGGATTTGCTGTAGCCGTTTGAATTCAACAGAAACTTCCCATTGTTGTTTGATTTTCCAGGATTGTCGTTTGCCATTTTGGATTGATTGGAGACATTTAAATGTAGCGTGCCATAAATGTTGTTGGCCAGCTTTGAGGCATTAGCTATCGTGGAAGAATTTGAAGGTTCTTCTTTAATATGCCCCCTCAAATGAAACTGGCTGATGACGTTGAGTTTGTCACATAATCCAAAAAAATGAACTGTCCCCAAGGATTTAGTGAATATGTTCGCAATTTGGTGATGAGAGTTGACGAACCTAGTGATCAGTCGTCCAAAAGTGGCCATCTCTCGCACATAATGATAATCAATTTGAATATGCTTCGATCGATTGTGAAAGACAGGATTCTTTGCTAGATAAAGAGCGCTAATGTTGTCACTATGTAAAATAGGTGTTGTAGTAATTTTTATGCCAAAATCATGAAGAATCTGTAGGAGCCATGTCAATTCAGCAGTAGTAGAGGCCATGGAGCGATATTCTACCTCGGCGCTAGATCATGCAATGGTAGATTGTTTCTTGGCACTCCAAGAAATGCAATACCCTATTGTGGATCTTCTAGTGAGTTGACATCCAGCCCAATCAGAGAAGGCATACAAATCTAAAGTGGTTTAGAAAGAATTTGAATGCCACAATCGATAGTCTCTTTGATGTATCGTAGGATATGTTTGGCAATTTTGAAATGCGTTTGTGTTAGACTTTGCGTAAATTGGCTGATAAAATTCACCGAGAAAAATATCCCTAGTTTAGTGATGGTTAGGTACTGTAATGCCCCAACTATAGTGCGATATAGAGTTGAATCCGAAAATGGTGAAGTGTCTAGAAGATCCAGTTTGGTAGCCATAGGAGTATTCATTGGTTTGCAATCCAGCATCTTACGTCGTTCTAAAATGCCTTGAGCATACTTTGCTTGATTAAGAAAAAGACCAGTACCAGTATATAAAACTTCGATTCCAAGAAAATAACTCAGCTGCCCCATGTCTTTGACCGGAAACTCCTTTTCAAGTTTAGATATGAACTTCTGAATGAGGTTGGAGGAGCTGCCTGTGAGAATCATAACATCAACATAGATTAAGAGAATAAGGAAATGGTTATTCTCTTGAAATGTAAACATAGATGGATCTAAATAGCAGCTCCAAAAACCATAAGTGAAAAGAAAATCACTTAACCACTGAAACCATGCTCTAGATGCTTGCTTGAGTCCATATAATACATTTCAAAGATGACAAACATGATATGGTAGGAGAGAGTCATCAAATCCTTGTGGTTGAGACAAATAAACAGTTTCATGAAGAGATCCATGAAAAAATGCATTTTTAACATCTAATTGTTTAATGCTCCAATGAAACATGGTGGCAATGGAAAGCACGAGTCGTATTGTAGTTGGTCGAATGACGGGAGAGAAGGTTTCTTGGTAGTCGATTCCTTCTACTTGAATGAAACCTCGGGCGACCAATCTTGCTTTTAATCGATCAAGACTACCGTCAGCTTTCAATTTGGATTTGAAGACCCACTTTGATCCAACTATGTTCATGTAAGGTTTCCTTGGAACAAGTTCCCATGTGTTATTGGATCGTAATGCATTCATCTCTTCTTCCATGGCCGCTCTCCATCCTTCATGTTTAAGAGCTTGTTGTACTCTTTTGGGTTCTTTAGGAATACTAGAGTAAACAGTATGGATGTTGGCATATTTGGGAGTAGGCTTATGTATTCCTGCCATAGCTCTAGTGACCATGGTTCGAGTTCCCATAGAAGTTGATGGAATATTGGTGGTAGTCTCAGTCCCATGATTTTCTGTACTATGATGATTTGGTGGAGACGATGGTGGACTGGAAAGCAGAGGATCATTGTGAAGAATATTGGTGTCAAGGGAACTGCCTTGAAGGTTATCTTGTTGAGGATCTTCATACACAAGTCGTGGATTTGGAGTTTGGCTAGATCCAGATTCTAATGACTGTATATTCTCATTGCTTGAAATGTCAATGTCAATGACAGTTGAGAAATCACATTCCATGATCCCTTCTCTATAAAGTTAGGACAAGTCTTTGAAGGGAAAGGATTTTTCATCAAAGACGACGTGCCTTGAGATGTATAGACGTCTGGAATTGGGGGTCGAAACACTTGTAGCCTTTATGGAGAGCGTATCCAATAAACACACATGGAACTGATTTTGGATCAAATTTGTTGCAAGCATATCCTCTCAAATAAGGAAACATTTAGTGCCAAAAACCAGCATGCTGGAATAATTTGGAGTCCTTTTAAATAATATAGAGAAAGGTGACTCAATAGATAACATCGAGGTGGGTAGCCTGTTTATGAGGAAAACAGCAATAGAGAAGGCATCAGTCAAGAAATGTTTTGGCGCATGTGAATGGAAGAGCATAGTTAGGCCCAATTCCGTAATGGAACGATGTTTGCGCTCAACTTTTCCATTTTACTCAGGCGTCTTGGGACAAGAATATTGTCGTTTAATTCCAAGATTGTCAAGGTATGATATGAAATGAGAGCTAGTGTACTCGCCTCCTCCATCACTTTGAAAAACTTTGATTTTCCTGTCAAATTGACGCTCAACCATTTTATGGAAATGAACAAAGACATCAAAAAAATCAGATTTATGTCGTAACGGATAAAACCACGTGAATCAACTGTGGTTGTCAACGAAAATGACATAGAATCTATATTGCTCTCGAGATTGAATTGGACCTGGTCCCCATAGATCGCTGTGAATTTTTTCGAGTGGCTGAAAAACAATATCATTTTTTCAATAAATGGCAGTTTGCAAGATTTTTTCATTTGACAACTAGCACATACTAGGAGGGACTCGTTAGAGAGAACATCAATATATTTATTGTTTTTCAAAAAAAAAAAAAAGAAAACTAGATTGAGGATGTCCCAAACATGCATGCCAAGAGACTTCGGTCACTCGTCGAAAATGAGTCGAGAAGAAAGCCTTGTGATGGTTCGGATTTTCCCATGGCCATTATTCTGCCAGCCCTCCTATCCTTTAATATGCATCGGCCAGATGTAAATTCAAAGTCATATGTGAAATCATTAGTCAATTTGTTAACCGAGATAAGATCTTTAGTGAGATAAGGAACATAAAGAACATCCTTCAGACAAAGACTTGGAGAAATATCAGCTTGTCCAATGTGTGTGATTGGGACGCGCTGCCCGTTTCCAACAATAACTGTGTCCAAACCAAAATAAGGCGAAAGATTTTTAACTTTACCTGCATCTCCTATCATATGAGTTGTAGCTCCAGTGTCAACCAGCCACCCTGAATCTTGTGAATCATTTGTGGTAAGGGCTACGAGTGCTTGAGTTGCTTCTTTCAATTGAAAAGAATGATTGAACCGGTTATAACACTTCATAGCAGAGTGGTTTTTTTTGTTGCAAATTTGGCATATGACGCCTTTGTAGGAATTAGTTGCATCGTTGGATTTTTGATTCGGAACGTATCCTCTGCCTCCGCCATGAGGGGAATTGAATCTTCCTCCTCTTCCTCTATTATTGTAATTTCGTCCTCGCCCCTGGGAGTTATGAAAAATACCCTGAGTTTTATTTTGACCATCACGTTGAGCAGCATAGAAGGCAAGTTGAGGCAAGGCGTCAGAGTTAAAAAACTTGTTTCTCACTTCGAGACTTTGCAAGAGAGATACCAGTTCTTTGTATGAGGGAACCGGTGGCTTGAGCATAGCCATAACAAAAGGCTCGTAGCCTTTTCCCATTCCTTGGAGAAGCCAAAAAGCATTTAGCTTTTTCTTTATCTCCAACGGATTTTCCTATAGCAGCCAATTCGTCACATATAGCTTTGAACTTGCCGACATATATTTCAAGAGTATTGTCACCCTTCTTATTGTAAGCATATGATTGAGATGAAAGCCCCAATTCTTGAGCAAAAGCATCAATCAGAGTGGAACAGATCTCTTGAAAGGAGTTAAGTCCAACGACCAAGCCAAGAACACTTTCAGATACCATACCAGTAATCCATCATTTGACAAGACGATCAGATCGACACCATGATTCAAACTTAGGATTGGAGATGAAGTTTTGCGGATCAGCAGCGTCTATAATGTTATTTGGTGGAGTGGGGTTCAAGCCTGTCAAGAACCCATCCATGTCTTGACTCTCAATAAGAGCCAAAATTTGTGTCTTCCATAGTAAGAAGTTGTTGTGCGTCAGCTTCAACGAGACAAATTTCGACACATTCAGGTTCAGTGGGTATGGAAAAAATGAATTGTTGGACGATGCTGCTGAGTAAGAGGAAGCCATGATCATTGATGGCTCTGATACCATAAAAAAAATCGAAGGAAAACATGCAGAGGAGAGAGAGAGAAACGAGAAGACAGAGTTACGTGGTTCGGTTCAAAAGAACCTACGTCCACGGTGAAAAGGTAGCTCCTCTTGCTGTTTTTCTTCACTAACGATTCATGAGTATCATTACAATATATACATAAATTTGTAACTACTGGAGACATCAAATAGATGTTGGAGGATTTTGTTTAATTAAGACACGATTTTGTATCTTTCCTTTTTCTCCGCCCACCATTTCAGGTTGAAGCCCATGTGTTGGATTTTGACGTTCATGGATGGCTTGTGTCCTCCCATCATTTGAATCAATCTTCCCATTGTAGGCTTTGTTGAGAACATTGGATTTGCTGTTCAAGATTTTTCCCTTGCTGTCGTTGGATTTGGGTGTTTTCCCATTGCTGTCATTGGTGGATTTGGTCTTTCCGTTTATATTCAAGATGTTTCCATTTTCATCATTGTTGAATACATTGGATTTGTTGTAGTCGTTTGAATTCAAGAGAAACTTCCCGTTGTTTGATTTTCCATGATTGTCGTCTGCCATTTTGGATTGATTGGAGACGTTTGATTGTAGCGTGCCATAACTGTCATTGGCCAGCTTTGAGGCGTTAGCTATCGTGGAAGAATTTGAAGGTTCTTCTTTAATAGGTCGAACTGTAGAAGGAGAGGATGGGACCGGGACAAGATATGGTTCATTCGTGGACCGAGATGCATTAGTTGATGCATATGAAGTTCGTTCCTTCAAACTTCACTGAGAGGACACACTAGATGTATCTTGAGCTACGCCAGGGCGCTTAGGATTGTCACAGAGTACACTGAAGAATTCCACCGCCTGTCATTGCATGTTCAGATGGTAGAGACTGAGGAACAACAGGTCACGAGGTATATCACTGGTCTTAGCACTTATATTAAAGATGCTTTAAATTGTTTTACAATAGAATCAATAGATAAGGCTAGTAGTCATGCCATGAACATAGAAGAGTCCCTAAAACCCACGTAAACAATAGTCTTGTTTATCAAAGTTTGATTCGTGTTTCCCCCATTCTAAGCCGATTTCTTCGACCTGGGGAGCAAGCTCTTCAAATTTGGAAGACTCTACCCCAGAGACCCAATGTAGGCACGTGACCTCTCATAAAGACAAGGGCTCCCCCTTTAATACACGATCAAAGTCTCATTCAGTTATCCGTTGTTTTAAATATCAAGAGTGAGGTCATATTTAGTCGCAATGCCCTAACGTTTTCAAATGAACTGTCATGGTCGAACCTACAGACGACCCTGCAAAATCTAATCGTGAGGGTACGCAAAGCAAAGTGCGTCGAAGACTGAATCCGCCACTAATGAAGAGGTTGTTATACATGGTGGTGATGCATTCATAACCTCTTAGTCGTACGTCATGTCTTAGCAGCCCCGAAGTACCCATCTAATCATATACGGTATCGTGTTGTAAGAAGGGATATGAGGTCCCTATTACCCATCGGTGTTTAGTGAAAATTTAGTGAAAACTTGCATGAGAGACCCAGTAACGGAGCTACTTGTTGGTTGGGGTGGGCCATTGCCCACGCCAGCCCATCAAGAATTTCATTATAGGAATTGACATGATTCATTGGCTGATTTACTGTTTTATTGTGACTCAAATGATGCAACAGCATTACAGCGAGCCCGGATTGGCTATATGCCCAGTGAATCCTTGTCGACAATCGTTCTACTGCTGAATACACATGCAAGTGATGTCATTCTAACAATGGATTCTGTCTCTCTCCAACCTCAGCCAGCCAGTAGCGGAGCCATCGTGGGTGCCTGCCCACACCAGCCAAAGAAAACTCCACAGTGAATTGGAGCTTCGGTCTGCCTCATGCCCGTGTTGACGGCATGCTGCCCACGCCAAAAAGTGGATCGGGTCCAGCAGGTTCAATTGATCCAACTCCAGAAAATAAAACATTATTGATTCTGCCCGCAGGCCGCAGCCCACCCAAATTCACCCGAAACTTCCATCTGAAAGACTGAAACTCCCGAAGGGCAAAGGCCAAAAGGGCGAGGCGAACCGGCGAGCGAAGGGCAAGGCAGCACTTGTAGGCTCGCAGCGGCGCAAGCAACAAGGGTCAAGCCGGTAGCCGGTAGGGTTCTTCTTCTTCTTCTTGAATCATGAATGAATCGTCAATCGTTTCGTGACTTTTGTCTTGTTTTTTCCTTTTTTCTGTTGGCCCTATTCCTGTTCCTGTTGGGTTTTCATTTGTTTTTCCCCTTTTCAACGCTTTTAGTCAATGAACTATGAAGCATTATGAAAAGGGCTTCAACTGCATTATAGATTTATAGTTTATGGGGTTTTCTTCGGAAGAATTCAGGGATCAGTCAAAACTCCTGGATTTTTCATAGGTATATGTTTTCCTTTTTCTGTCGTTTCCTGTTAATTTTTACATGCAGCAACCGCTAACCAGTCATTTTAACATTCATTTTTGTAATTGACTGCACTTTCTTTCACCTTTTTCCAGTCTATGGCAGGTTACCATTTATTCAGAATCCGTCCTTTTTCCGCTGCTCAACTGAGAACAACTAATTAAGAACATGAACATCATCTTGTGTCTCAAAATCAAGGTCCAACCATTGGAAAGACTAACTACTAACTACGGTTCTCGTTTTTTTTTTTTGTTGGTTTGTTTTGTTGCTTTTGAATTTTGTCTTTTATGTAATATACTTATATTTTGTTAGGTTTGCCCACAAAGACGTATGGGTTGCAGTTTGTACGTCTCTGAGAGCCTGAACATCTGGCCAAAAGAGGAAAACTCTCAGATTTTTCAGGATATGCTTAAGGATATTGTCTTTTTACACTATTGTAGAGTCAATTTTACACAATTGTCTTTTTGTTATGGAGAGTCACATAACTAAATCAGTACTTGGCCATTCTCTAGGATCAAATTAACTCTTTACTCTCCCATCCACAGCATCTACTAATCCTGTAACCTTCAGCTCGACTCTACTTGTTGCTTGCCCAAGACACGTCGGGTGTCCAAAATTGACTCCAAGTTGAACATTTATAGGCCGTGTGTACTTACAGAAACATTGCCTTCCAGACTGGCATATCACAACACAAAAAAAATAATAATGTGATTTGTACAAGACTCTTGTTAATCTTCTCATGGAATTACATAGAGTTGATGCTATTATAAGTTATGACTTTTTATTTACTATAAGAAGAATCCTTCCACTGCTTTTATTCATGTTTTTTCTTGTTTCTTTTCTACCCAACCTCCATCAGTTTTCTATTCCAAGAAAAATCTAATCAGAAAGCTTGGAGATACTTTAGCTGCATGTGCAACAAATCAGAAAGCTTCTGTTAGTTAAGGGCAAGCGAAATTGCCCTGGCTCACGTCAAGATTTAAGGTCAAAGTCAAGCTCACATATGCAACATAGAAATATATCAAATTCAGCATGAAAACTTTATACCAAATTCAAATTAGAATAGGGATTAAGCATAGACTTTCTTATTAAAAATCTGAGATATACAATAGGAATTCATGGGTCCCTTTCCATGGTGAAGATTTTCACAACATTTAAAATCTCATTCCACTATGTGAATGCACCATTCCACTTTGGTCGGAATTCAAGAAAAGGCCTAGTTTTGATGGAAACTGAAAACTTGAATGCATCATTCCACTTGGAGATGATAATTCTTGTTTATATATGAGTAAAATATAAGAAACTGAAAACAATTTAAGCATAGTTAATCTCATAGTTTTGATGGTTTCGTGACGTCTTGCCATTCAACATAGTGGAATGAGTAATACTTATACATAATCATTGATGCTCCGTAATTATGAGTTCATTGTTGATTCAAACAAAGACCAACTTTTATGTGTTTTGTTTTTGTATTGAACAGGAGTTACAAGACTATTCATTAACAAAAAAGGGCAAAGTCGAAGACTTTCACGAGAAGTTTCCAAAGATATTAAACATATTAAGGTATATTGAAGTTGCAAATATGATACATGTTTTTTACATGCTTTAGTAGAAGATATTTGTTTAGGACACGAGATAACCGAGACAGGCCAAAAGCCTGCAAATTGTTAGGAAATAAGATATCTTGTTGATATCATAGCTAGGTTAGGTTTTACATTTTTTATATTTTATTTTTATTTTTATGTATTTTATTATTTTATTATTTTTCTTTTTCTTTTCTTTTATTTTCCTTTTATTTTTCTTTTCTTTTCTTTTTCTTTTCTTTTCTTTTTCCTTTTCATTTTCTTTTTCTTTTTGTTTCCCCTTTGTTCTAGCCGTTGGGAGTTCCAACGGCTCCTTTATGAGCCGTTGGAACCTCCAACGGCTAGAACAGCCCTCTCTTTCTTCTCTACTTCACTCTTATTGCTTGTATATATTCTTGGGCTGCCTCTTGTACAAGTATGCTGTTTTACACAGCCATTTGACATTCATTCAATAAGATTGATATATTTCCAAGTGGCCTTAGTATTTTCTATCATATTCTTCTTTAGTGACTATTATAGTCACATTTACGTGGTATCAGAGCCATTGGACTGCATGTTGGAAAGCTTTTAGAAGCTGTTTTTTTGCTGTTTATGCTATTGGACTGTTGAAGAAAATTTTCAGACGAGGCCATTGTTGTTGATCAACATTTCTTGAAGACCTTATTATTGCTGCTCACCAACTGTTTGGTGAAATTTCTAGAAGGACTTCCTCTTTGTTTCTCTTGGAGATTGTTACTTAAAATCTTGCTCTTATGGAGGACTCCAAAGTCTTGATCGAAGGAGGAAGTTATCATGCTCCATACAAGCTTGATGGAACCAACTACCCTCTATGGGCAAAATGCTTGGAGATGCATATTAAAGGGAAATATTTATGGGGTTTCATAAGAGGTACGTCTACCCCTCCTTCTCTCAAGTTGACCAAAATTGAAAATGGAGTTGAGAAAGACTTGAATGTAGAAGAGAGAAAAAATGCCATGGATGAATACTATAAAAAATTAGATGATTGGGAGGCCAAAAACTCTAGAATTAAAGAATGGATTTACGGAAGTATAGAAC